>CM065688.1:62977537-62982537 GCA_017654935.2 Phymorhynchus buccinoides | reverse complement strand
GACCCTGATACTAATAGATATGCAATGGAGGACAATACTGATAGACCCTGATACTAATAGATATGCAATGGAGGACAATACTGATAGGCCCTGATACTAATAGATATGCAATGGACAATACTGATACTAATAGACCCTGATACTAATAGATATGCAATGGAGGACAATACTGATAGACCCTGATACTAATAGATATGCAATGGAGGACAATACTAATAGACCCTGATACTAATAGATATGCAATGGAGGACAATACTGATAGACCCTGATACTAATAGATATGCAATGGAGGACAATACTAATAGACCCTGATACTAATAGATATGCAATGGACAATACTGATACTAATAGACCCTGATACTAATAGATATGCAATGGAGGACAATAATAATAATTATTGGAATGTCTATAGGTTTTAATGTTACAGTCTTTTGAATGTTTCACATGAAATACTCCATTCAGTTTGGCTCTGTATTATAATAATAATAATAATAATAATAACAGAGGTTCAGATAGCTGTTATTTTTATCCATCCCGTTGACGGACTAGCTAAAAACATGGTCTGTCCTGGGACCATTTTCACCCATCCCCATTTTACCGTAATTCACAAACCATTGGTCTGATGCTGCGACCTTAACGTTACTAAAGCTGAAATTAACTCTGAACACGGTCTTAACTTGATGGAAAAGAAGAAAATACCACCGCAAGTCATGACAATCAACTCGAACAACCAAAGTTTGATCGTTCAGAATGTGTACGGTAGACTATCGACAGTTAAATGTGGTTCAGAATGGCGACATGCAGCGATTCAGTGTCAAGAAACAGTTGGTAACAACACCAGAAGTCACAATAACTACTAAGTAATCCTTATCACGAACTTTAATTTTAGATTTGAAGCAAAACATCTTCTGAATGTTTCACCACTCAGAAGGAAATGGACGCAGACAGCAGACAGACAGCAGACACACAGCAGACAGACAGCAGACGACAGTTCAAGTTCCAGGAAGAAAACGGTTGCCAGTTAATGCGTCCTTTTTCCAACTCGACCCGTTCTTTTTCGTCTTTGCTCTACGAGTGGAATGGTCCTGGTTTGAGCCAACTGGTCCATGTGCATGCTTTTACTAATGAAGGAATGAACCAGTGGACGGAATGACAGGGATAGAGGACGATTGACTTGCACAGGGGGACGAGTTGGTCAAAAAGACGAAGTGACCGGTAACCGCGCGTTTTCGGAGACGGCCATGTTGGACAAAGCTGTCCTGTCCGTTTTCATTTTAGCAACTGTGATGGCGATTTTTCCTAATACGAGCAGAGAGCTCTGATACGAGGCACAGTGTGGTTAACGGAACCTCTGAATAATAATAATAATAATAATAATAGTACATTTATATAGCGCTTTACCTCAAATGAGCCCATGGTATTACCGGTAATAAAAATCTTTTTAAATCCCACTTAAATTAACATGAAAACTGTTCACAACTGTTGAGATCATACCGGAGGTGTGCATTGAAAATGTTTATAATTTGAATATCTAGAATTCCTGAGAAGATCATACCGGAGGTGTGCATTGAAAATGTTTATAATTTGAATATCTAGAATTCCTGAGAAGATCATACCGGAGGTGTGCATTGAAAATGTTTATAATTTGAATATCTAGAATTCCTGAGAAGATCATACCGGAGGTGTGCATTGAAAATGTTTATAATTTGAATATCTAGAATTCCTGAGAAGATCATACCGGAGGTGTGCATTGAAAATGTTTATAATTTGAATATCTAGAATTCCTGAGAAGATCATACCGGAGGTGTGCATTGAAAATGTTTATAATTTGAATATCTAGAATTCCTGAGAAGATCATACCGGAGGTGTGCATTGAAAATGTTTATAATTTGAATATCTAGAATTCCTGAGAAGATCATACCGGAGGTGTGCATTGAAAATGTTTATAATTTGAATATCTAGAATTCCTGAGAAGATCATACCGGAGGTGTGCATTGAAAATGTTTATAATTTGAATATCTAGAATTCCTGAGAAGATCATACCGGAGGTGTGCATTGAAAATGTTTATAATTTGAATATCTAGAATTCCTGAGAAGATCATACCGGAGGTGTGCATTGAAAATGTTTATAATTTGAATATCTAGAATTCCTGAGAAGATTGGTATCCATTTATTTATCAGAAATGTAATTTTTTCTCCCCAATTCAAATGGTGCTTGCATCTCATGGCTGTTTTTCTCAGGTCCTGGGTCAGTCATTGTATGGTGGTCACACCTGGGTCAGTCATTGTATGGTGGGGTCACACAAACAGCACCGTCAAATATGAAATAATACGTCGTCATGACAGTTGACTTTAATGAACAACAGCCGTCAGTAGTACTCTCCATTGTAATGGCTCATACGGCACAGCATACACAGAGGACAAAATACATGTGTTTTATACATGTGTAATACAATAAAACAGTTGACAATGCATACACTACACAGAAGAAAAAAATGGATTATATTTGTAACATTAAAATGGTCAACACTCAGAGTACACTGAAAAGAGTTGTGTTTTTTCAAGTCCACATGCCACATACTATAAAATGATTACACAGTAAGTCAGTGAAAAAGGCTTAAACCCAATAGATTACATGAAAAGGTTAAATCACACAGCCCAAACAGCAACAGATCCACCTGACTTTTCTTCATAACAAATTGAACTGAAAGTGAGCCAGAGAGTAAACAAAATGAAGCCTAAGTGCAGAAACATCATGGTTATTATGTAAACAGAAACCAGGAATTCAGTGAAAAGCCCATGCAAGATCACACTGCAAAAATGGGGAATATTTCAGTGATGAAAATGAGGATATTTCAACAAAATGAATATATCAACAATAAAGGGAATACATTTGGCCAAATGGGGAATACATCCAATTGAGGACTACATCAACAGATCAGGGAATACACCATGATAACTTGTTACACTGATGGAGTTATAAAACCATGCCATGATAACTTGTTACACTGATGGAGTTACTACGCCATGATAACTTGTTACATTGATGGAATTATAAAACCATGCCATGATAACTTGTTACATTGATGGAGTTATAAAACCACACCATGATAACTTGTTACATTGATGGAGTTATAAAACCACACCATGATAACTTGTTACACTGATGGAGTTATAAAACCACGCCATAACTTGTTACACTGATGGAGTTATAAAACCACACCATGATAACTTGTTACACTGATGGAGTTATAAAACCATGCCATGATAACTTGTTACACTGATGGAGTTATGAAACCACACCATGATAACTTGTTACACTGATGGAGTTATAAAACCACACCATGATAACTTGCTACATTGATGGAGTTATAAAACCACACCATGATAACTTGTTACATTGATGGAGTTATAAAACCATGCCATGATAACTTGTTACATTGATGGAGTTATAAAACCACGCCATGATAACTTGTTACATTGATGGAGTTATAAAACCATGCCATAACTTGTTACATTGATGGAGTTATAAAACCACGCCATGATAACTTGTTACACTGATGGAGTTATAAAACCAAGCCATGATAACTTGTTACATTGATGGAGTTATAAAACCACACCATAACTTGTTACATGATGGAGTTATAAAACCACATGATAACTTGTTACATTGATGGAGTTATAAAACCACACCATAACTTGATAACTTGTTACATTGATGGAGTTATAAAACCACACCATAACTTGTTACATTGATGGAGTTATAAAACCACACCATAACTTGTTACACTGATGGAGTTACTAAACTGATAACTTGTTACATTGATGGAGTTATAAAACCATGCCATGATAACTTGTTACATTGATGGAGTTACTACGCCATGATAACTTGTTACACTGATGGAGTTATAAAACCATGCCATGATAACTTGTTACATTGATGGAGTTATAAAACCACACCATAACTTGTTACACTGATGGAGTTATAAAACCATGATAACTTGTTACATTGATGGAGTTATAAAACCACACCATGATAACTTGTTACATTGATGGAGTTATAAAACCACACCATAACTTGTTGATGGAGTTATAAAACCATGCCATGATAACTTGTTACATTGATGGAGTTATAAAACCACATGATAACTTGTTACATTGATGGAGTTATAAAACCATGCCATGATAACTTGTTACACTGATGGAGTTATGAAACCACACCATGATAACTTGTTACACTGATGGAGTTATAAAACCATGCCATGATAACTTGTTACATTGATGGAGTTATAAAACCACGCCATGATAACTTGTTACACTGATGGAGTTATAAAACCATGCCATGATAACTTGTTACATTGATGGAGTTATAAAACCATGCCATGATAACTTGTTACATTGATGGAGTTATAAAACCACGCCATGATAACTTGTTACACTGATGGAGTTATAAAACTACGCCATGATAACTTGTTACACTGATGGAGTTATAAAACCACACCATGATAACTTGTTACACTGATGGAGTTATAAAACCATGCCATGATAACTTGTTACATTGATGGAGTTATAAAACCACACCATAACTTGTTACACTGATGGAGTTATAAAACCATGCCATGATAACTTGTTACATTGATGGAGTTATGAAACCACACCATAACTTGTTACATTGATGGAGTTATAAAACCACACCATGATAACTTGTTACATTGATGGAGTTATAAAACCACACCATAACTTGTTACACTGATGGAGTTATAAAACCATGCCATGATAACTTGTTACACTGATGGAGTTATAAAACCACACCATGATAACTTGTTACACTGATGGAGTTATAAAACCATGCCATGATAACTTGTTACACTGATGGAGTTACTACGCCATGATAACTTGTTACACTCATGGAGTTATAAAACCATGCCAAGAAAGGAAGGCTGATGATACTGCAGATTGACCGTGTATATTCCAAAGCCTTTGTATAGTATGTCTAGAGA
>CM065688.1:62962485-62964985 GCA_017654935.2 Phymorhynchus buccinoides | reverse complement strand
TTCACTGGTTCATGAGATACAGCTCGGGCATGAAATATATATTACAATATGTCTTTGAAAGTACAGTTCAGAATTAATCAGTATTTAATTCAGTTGCACGAATTTCATGCATTTATTGAAGAAAAAAGCAAGGGAAAATGAAATCGTAAATAGGGACATTTGCATGAAAAATAATTCGATTTTTTAATACCTTTTATAGGTCAGGTCAGGTCAGGTAGTTAGGACATTAGGCCTCGCGGCCTCTTGACTGTCCTTTCATTTATTGGTGGAGGATTTTTACTGGCGGTGTTGCCCGCCGTTTTGTCCAAATTCCGCCGTTTTGTCTAAGACAAAACGGCGGGGCTAGAACCGCTGTTTTGTCCAAATTTTCTATTATGATTTGGACAAAACGGCGGTTCAACAATCCGCCGTTTTGTCTATAGACAAAACGGCGGTTTGGACAAAACGGCGCCCGATTTTGAACCGCCGTTTTGTCCAAATGAAAATTGGAGTTATAAAAACTCATTCTTGACAAGTTCTCATTTAAAAAAAAATCTTTGTTAAATAAAATGAATAACAAGCTGACCACTGACACTGGTCACTTAGGCCTAATTTTACCATTTGAATGCTAATTAGTGTAATAGGAGATCATATGAACAATTGTTGATGTGGTTGACCAGTGGTCAGTGTCACTGACCAGTGGTCACTTTGGCCTATTTTCACTGTTTGACTGCAAATTAGTGTATTAGGAGTTCAAATGAACCATTTTTGATGTGGTTGACCAGTGGTCAATGTCACTGACCAGTGGTCACTTTGGCCTATTTTCACTGTTTGACTGCAAATTAGTGTATTAGGAGTTCAAATGAACAAATTTTGATGTCGTTGACCTACTGACCAGTGGTCACTTTGGCCTATTTTCACTGTTTGACTGCAAATTAGTGTATTAGGAGTTCAAATGAACAAATTTTGATGTGGTTGACCAGTGGTCAGTGTTACTGACCAGTGGTCACTTTGGCCTATTTTCACTGTTTGACTGCAAATTAGTGTATTAGGAGTTCAAATGAACAAATTTTGATGTCATTGACCAGTGGTCAGTGTCACCGACCAGTGGTCACTTTGGCCTTTTTTTTGTGGTTGTTATGTGGTTGACCATTGGTCAGTGTCACTGACCACTGGTCAACCACATCAAACCTTGTTCATTTGAACTCCTAATACACTAATTTGCAATCAAACAGTGAAAATAGGCCAAAGTGACCACTGGTCAGTGACACTGACCACTGGTCAACCACATACAAAATTTGTTCATTTGAACTCCTAATACACTAATTTGCAGTCAAACAGTGAAAATAGGCCAAAGTGACCACTGGTCAGTGACATTGACCACTGGTCAACCACACCAAAAAGTGTTCATTTGAACTCCTAATGCACTAATTTGCAGTCAAACGGTGAAAATAGGCCAAAGTGACCACTGGTCAGTGACACTGACCATTGGTCAACCACATCAACAATTGTTCATATGATCTCCTATTACACTAATTAGCATTCAAACGGTAAAATTAGGCCAAAGTGACCAGTGTCAGTGGTCAGCTTGTTATTCATTTTATTTAACAAAGATTTTTTTTAAAAATGAGAACTTGTCAAGAATGAGTTTTTATAACTCCAACTTTCATTTGGACAAAACGGCTGTTCAAAACGGGCGCCGTTTTGTCCAACCCGCCGTTTTGTCTATAGACGGCGGATTGTTGAACCGCCGTTTTGTCCAAATCATAATAGAAAATTTGGACAAAACGGCGGTTCTAGCCCCGCCGTTTTGTCTATAGACAAAACGGCGGAATTTGGACAAAACGGCGGTTAACAGCGGTTCAAAATAGGTTGTGATCATGCTGATATGGTTAATGGTTATATGGGCCTATGGCCAAATGTTTAAGCACAATGGCCTGGATAGACAGACGGACACACATTTTAGCTGATTATAGCAGTCATTCTTTTTTTACCCCTTTAAAATGTCTCCCACTGCATCCCCCTGTTATTGCTGATCACGAAAATATATAGTTTTAGTGAGCTAATGGCAATGCTGTTAAAAGTATGAACACATGTGTTTTAGTGAGCTAATGGCAATGCTGTTAAAAGTATGAACCCATGTGTTTTAGTGAGCTAATGGCAATGCTGTTAAAAGTATGAACACATGTGTTTTAGTGAGCTAATGGCAATGCTGTTAAAAGTATGAACACATGTGTTTTAGTGAGCTAATGGCAGTGCTGTTAAAAGTATGAACACATGTGTTTTAGTGAGCTAATGGCAATGCTGTTAAAAGTATGAACACATGTGTTTTAGTGAGCTAATGGCAGTGCTGTTAAAAGTATGAACACATGTGTTTTAGTGAGCTAATGGCAATGCTGTTAAAAGTATGAACACATGTGTTTTAGTGAGCTAATGGCAATGCTGTTAAAAGTATGAACACATGTGTTTTAGTGAGCTAATGGCAATGCTGTTAAAAGTATGAACACATGTGTTTTAGTGA
>CM065688.1:62947264-62956985 GCA_017654935.2 Phymorhynchus buccinoides | reverse complement strand
AAAAGATGGTGCGGGCAAACATAATTTACAGCCCTGCTTAAATCCTGTGTCATTTTGAACGCACACTGTATAACTGTATTGCCTTGTGTACACCTACATGTGATATGCATGGTATATGTCAATTGATTGTTTACATCTCAGTTTTATGCTTTGTTTATTTGTTTGCCTTTAAACTGCTTGTTAAATGTGTTTGGATTGATGTTGCTTTCACCTCCTACTTGTCATCAATTATTTGTTTCACTATGTGGGTTTTTTTATATATATATATATATATATATATATATAAGAAGGAGATAGGCATCGTCAAAGGACAGTAGTCCGAAATATTTGCTCATTAAATTGACACCACAGTCATCCCACTTGTTGTTTTTTCCTTTGTTTTGAATGATATGAAGGAGATAGGCATCGTCAAAGGACAGTAGTCCGAAATATTTGCTCATTAAATTGACACCACAGTCATCCCACTTGTTGTTTTTTCCTTTGTTTTGAATGATATATATATATATATATATATATATATATATATATATTTTTTTTTTTTTTATTTTTTTTTTATGTATGTATAAACAATGTATATGTGTATGAGAGAGAGTCAGAGAGAGAGAGAGAGAGAGAGAGAGAGAGAGAGAGAGAGAGAGTATACAAATGTTTTTTTTTTCTTAAAATTTGTTTTTCTTTTATCCAAGGACAGATTGTAAGAATAGGCATCGCCTAAAATCTTTATCCTTGTCAAATAAAGTTTTCCAGTGTCCAGTGTCCAGTGTCTCTCTCTCTCTCTCTCTCTCTCTCTCTCTCTCTCTCTAAAGAAACCATACTCCTCCCCCGACCTAGAACAGACTTATTTATGTCATCGTTAACATACTCAGGTGGAAGGTTGTGGAATGAAATCCCCGAGTGCATAAAAACTAAAAGCACATTGCTGTCATTTAAAAGATGCTTTAATAAATATTCATTCGAAAGATTATAACAGTTCATTCCCAGAGAGCTGGATGTAAAAAAGCATGTTATTGCTTACTCTATTACCCTCTATAAATAAAATTCAATCAATCAATCAATCTCTCTCTCTCGGAATAAAGAAACCATACTCCTCCCCCGACCTAGAACAGACTTATTTATGTCATCGTTAACATACTCAGGTGGAAGGTTGTGGAATGAAATCCCCGAGTGCATAAAAACTAAAAGCACATTGCTGTCATTTAAAAGATGCTTTAATAAATATTTATTCGAAAGGTTATAACAGTTCATTCCCCTTTTCTAAACTTATCTATTGTGCATGTTATAATTTTAGTAAATGCGCATGTCTGTAGCTATGCTCCTACTACCTGATATTGTAAAATTGTCAATTGATTACTTGTCTAACTATGATTTATGTGTGTGAAAGGAATTGTGAGAATGTTGATTTATATGTCATGTTGTCTTTGTTCTTTGGATTTGTTACATTTGATTGTTACATTGTTTACGTTTGAACCATTTGAGTTTGCTTTGTAATTTATTTATTTATTTATTCACTTCATATGTCATTATTTTAGAGGACCTGATGAAAATAAGCTATTTCTGCTTACTCAGTTTATCCTCATTAAAAATTTCGAGTTCGAGTTCGAGTTCGAGTTCTCTCTCTCTCTCATGGTATGATATTTTCCTGCCTATATTTAATGAACACGCACCAATAATGATTAAACGAGTTCAGTTAACTTCGAAACCCCCGTGGATAACTAAGGAAATTGATGGCGAGATTTTAATCCGTAAGAACTTATTAGCAACAACTGGGAAATACGAAACATTTAGGAAACAGCGTAATAAGGTTACAACTATGAAACGGACTGCCCAAAAGAATTATTTCAGTGAACTTATTAAATCAAAGAAAGATTCTAAGTCTATATGGAAAGCGATCAACGAACTTTCATGCAAGAAATCAAAGTTTTCCGCTACTGTATGTAATGATCTAACTGCTCAGCTACTAAATGAACATTTTACCTCAATTGTAGAAAGAGCCATTAAAATTGACAAAACACAGTTTAACGATATGCATCTGTTAAAACAGTTTTGTAATGATAAAGTTGTCCAATCTTAGCAGACTTTCCCTTTCATTAGTGTGCATGATGTTTACAAGGAACTATGTAAACTAAAACGGTCCCGTCCTTATGGTCTTAATGGTCTAGACAGCAAAATTGTGATGCTGTCTGCACCTATTATTACAGAACACATCACCTACATATATAACCTCTGTATAGATAAAAAAAAAAAAAATTGCTTTCCACAAGCCTAAGTTCTTCCTTTTTTAAAATCTGGAGATCCATCTGATCCCTCAAATTACCGGCCCATATCAATATTATCGATACTGTCAAAACCCCTTGAAACAACACATTCAGTCTCATTTCACTAAATATGACTTATTTTACACTAATCAAAATGGTTTCAGGGAAAAGCATTCTTGTCACACAATGCTCACAAACATTATCGAAGAATGGCATCTTAACATTAACAATGACTTATTCACTGGCTCACTTTTTGTCGATTTCGCCAAAGCCTTTGACACGATTGATCATACACTTCTTTTAAGAAAACTTACTTTGTATGGCCTACATTCCAACTCCGTTAACATGATAGCATCCTTCCTTAACAATAGAACACAGACTGTTTCCAAAGATTTTATAATGTCGTCCTCTATGCCTATCAAATATGGAGTCACCCAAGGATCTGTCTTAGGGCCTATCTTTTCTCAATTTATATTAATGATTTACCCCTTCACTTAAAATCTCAATGTGAACTCTTTGCTGACGACACAACCCTTCATACTAAGGACATAAATCCAAATAAGGTTTGTTCCTTCCTTCAAAATAACATAGATAATCTTACAGCATGGACAGAAAAAAATAATATGGCAATTCATCCAAGTAAATCTAAATTTATGTTAATAGCTACTCGACAAAAACGCCAAAACTTAAAAGATACCCTACCCAAACTCAAATTTATAATCATTTTCTGGAAGAAATAGATTCCTGTAAATTATTAGGTGTAACTATCGACAATAATTTATCATGGTCCAAGCACATTTCTGCCATCTGTAAAAAATATAACGAAGAAAGTATTCCAACTAAACAGAATAAAGCACTTCCTCGACATCCATACTCGAAAACTCTTTTTTAATGCATACATTCAGCCTGAAATAGATTATGCTTCTACATGTTGGGATCTTGCTAGCGAAAACTGCTTAAAGCCACTGAAAAGACTCTACAAACGTGCTCTAAAAATTGTTCTTCTTAAGCCTTCTTCACTTCAAAATAGGGATTATAAGGAACTAGGCATTCTTCCATTAGACTACAAGTTTTACCTCAACAAAGCTATTTTCATGTACAAAATTGTGAATAAACTGACACCGGCCTATAGCTATCTATGCAAACGATTTCTTATTACTAACATTCGTAACAAAAATATAATTTATATTCCTCGCCCTAGAACAAACCTGTTTATGACCTCCCTTACATACTCCGGTAGAAAATTATGGAATGAATTAGAAAATTGCAATAAAAACCTAATAAGTGTCTCATCATTTAAAAGAACATATCACAAACACCTCTTAGAAAATTTATGTCCCATATGTGCCTTCCCGGGTCGAGAGGACGTTAAACACCAAATTCCTCCTCCACCTCTTAGAAAAGTTTTAAGCTATTAACTTCCTAGAAACATTCGCTGTTTGTTTAGAAATAATAATGACTTTACGTAAATATAATGTTTCTCTATAATGTGGGGTTATTAGTGTATTGTATTCTATCATTGGACCATGAGCGTATTTGCACCTGTGTGTTCGAACACACCACAAGAGACTAGGTATGCATGTTTTGGTATAGTTATAGGATATGCTGTATGTTTTGTGTGTGTGCGAGTACGTGAACGAGCTCTTCGTTTGAGCTTGAATTGTTTTAGCATGTTCTTCAATTTACTGTGAACATGCCTGTTGTTATTTTCTATTCTTTTTATGCATTTTTTACTTTCTTTTTGTTTTCCTTTTCTTGTTATTTGGCTTTTCTTTCCCTCCTCGAGGGCATGGTGTAAAGAAGCTTGAGCTTATCCGTTTACCCTCATTAAACATTCGTATTCGTATTCGTATTCTCTCTCTCTCTCTCTCTCTCTCTCTCTCTCTCTCTCTCTCTCTCTCTCTCTCTCTCTCTCTCTCTCTCTCTCTCTCTCTCTCTCACACACACACACACACACACACACACACACACACACACACACACACACACACACACACACACACACACACACACACACACACACACCTTTGACTGACCATTTTCATTCAGCAAAACCTTTAGCTTTCTACAGTAGAGTTATCTGCCCATGGTCATGTAATGTTATCACCTCCTGTCATTGCAGACTAGTAGAGTTATCTGTCCATGGTCATGTAATGTTATCATCTCCTGTCATTGCAGATTAGTAGAATTATCTGCCCATGGTCATGTAATGTTATCATCTCCTGTCATTGCAGACCAGTAGAGTTATCTGTCCATGGTCATGTAATCTTATCACCTCCTATCATTTCAGACCAGTAGAGTTATCTGCCCATGGTCATGTAATGCTATCACCTCCTATCATTGCAGACCAGTAGAGTTATCTGTCCATGGTCATGTAATGTTATCATCTCCTATCATTGCAGACCAGTAGAGTTATCTGCCCATGGTCATGTAATGTTATCACCTCCTATCATTGCAGACCAGTAGTCTTATCTGCCCATGGTCATGTAATGTTATCACCTCCTATCATTGCAGACATGTAGAGTTATCTGTCCCATGGTCATGTAATGTTATCACCTCCTATCATTGCAGACCAGTAGAGTTATCTGCCCATGGTCATGTAATGTTATCACCTCCTATCATTGCAGACCAGTAGAGTTATCTGCCCATGGTCATGTAATGTTATCACCTCCTATCATTGCAGACCAGTAGTCTTATCTGTCCATGGTCATGTAATGTTATCACCTCCTGTCATTGCAGACTAGTAGAGTTATCTGCCCATGGTCATGTAATGTTATCACCTCCTATCATTGCAGACCAGTAGAGTTATCTGTCCATGGTCATGTAATGTTATCACCTCCTATCATTGCAGACCAGTAGAGTTATCTGCCCGTGGTCATGTAATGTTATCACCTCCTATCATTGCAGACCAGTAGAGTTATCTGCCCATGGTCATGTAATGTTATCACCTCCTATCATTGCAGACCAGTAGAGTTATCTGTCCATGGTCATGTAATGTTATCACCTCCTATCATTGCAGACCAGTAGAGTTATCTGCCCATGGTCATGTAATGTTATCACCTCCTATCATTGCAGACCAGTAGAGTTATCTGCCCGTGGTCATGTAATGTTATCACCTCCTATCATTGCAGACCAGTAGTCTTATCTGTCCATGGTCATGTAATGTTATCACCTCCTGTCATTGCAGACTAGTAGAGTTATCTGCCCATGGTCATGTAATGTTATCACCTCCTATCATTGCAGACCAGTAGAGTTATCTGCCCATGGTCATGTAATGTTATCACCTCCTATCATTGCAGACCAGTAGAGTTATCTGCCCATGGTCATGTAATGTTATCACCTCCTATCATTGCAGACCAGTAGAGTTATCTGCCCATGGTCATGTAATGTTATCACCTCCTATCATTGCAGACCAGTAGAGTTATCTGCCCATGGTCATGTAATGTTATCACCTCCTATCATTGCAGACCAGTAGTCTTATCTGCCCATGGTCATGTAATGTTATCACCTCCTATCATTGCAGACCAGTAGAGTTATCTGCCCATGGTCATGTAATGCTATCACCTCCTATCATTGCAGACTAGGGTAGTTATCTGCCCATGGTCATGTAATGTTATCACCTCCTATCATTGCAGACATGTAGAGTTATCTGCCCATGGTCATGTAATGCTATCACCTCCTATCATTGCAGACTAGTAGAGTTATCTGCCCATGGTCATGTAATGTTATCACCTCCTGTCATTGCAGACCAGTAGAGTTATCTGCCCATGGTCATGTAATGTTATCACCTCCTGTCATTGCAGACCAGTAGAGTTATCTGCCCATGGACATGTGATGTTATCACCTCCTATCATTGCAGACTAGTGTAGTTATCTGCCCATGGCCATGTGATGTTATCACCTCCTATCATTGCAGACATGTAGAGTTATCTGCCCATGGTCATGTAATGTTATCACCTCCTACCATTGCAGACCAGTGTTCTCTTGGCCATGTAATGTTATCACCTCCTACCATTGCAGACCAGTGTTCTCTTGGCCATGTAATGCTATCACCTCCTACCATTGCAGACCAGTGTTCTCTTTACCATATAATGTTATCACCTCCTACCATTTCAGACCAGTGTTCTCTTGGCCATGTAATGTTATCACCTCCTACCATTTCAGACCAGTGTTCTCTTGGCCATGTAATGTTATCACCTCCTACCATTGCAGACCAGTGTTCTCTTGGCCATGTAATGTTATCACCTCCTACCATTGCAGACCAGTGTTCTCTTGGCCATGTAATGTTATCACCTCCTACCATTTCAGACCAGTGTTCTCTTGGCCATGTAATGTTATCACCTCCTACCATTGCAGACCAGTGTTCTCTTGGCCATGTAATGTTATCACCTCCTACCATTGCAGACCAGTGTTCTCTTGGCCATGTAATGTTATCACCTCCTACCATTTCAGACCAGTGTTCTCTTGGCCATGTAATGTTATCACCTCCTACCATTGCAGACCAGTGTTCTCTTGGCCATGTAATGTCATCACCTCCTACCATTGCAGACCAGTGTTCTCTTGGCCATGTAATGTCATCACCTCCTACCATTGCAGACCAGTGTTCTCTTGGCCATGTAATGTCATCACCTCCTACCATTGCAGACCAGTGTTCTCTTGACCATGTAATGTTATCACCTCCTATCTTTGCAGACCAGTGTTCTCTTGGCCATGTAATGTTATCACCTCCTACCATTGCAGACCAGTGTTCTCATGGCCATGTAATGTTATCACCTACCATTGCAGGCAGTGTTCCACCACCATCTCCTCCTGTGAGTGTTCCACCATCATCTTGTTATATATTGCAGGCAGTGTTGCCCCATCATCTGCCCATGTAATTTTATTACCTCCTATATATATATAAGCATGAATTACAAAAGAAGTATACCCCATAAATCACACAATGTTGAATCAATTTTCATTGAAGTGAATTTAAAAAAATCCAAGCCAGTTGTACTTGCCTTTATATACCGTAATCCAGCTGAACATATCGACTGGATTGACAATTTTGTTCTTCTGATGGAAGACGTTTCAATGTCGTCAGAAGAAGTAATACTTCTAGGTGACTTTAATCTTGATCTTCTTAAGTATAACAAAACCTGGAGTAGTTCATACGAATCATTTCAATTTCATCAACTAATTGACCTACCGACTAGAGTTACTTCTACCAGCGAAAACCCTTATTGACCATATCTATACCACAGCAAACAGTAATATATTAGAAGTATGTTCACCACTTCACGGAGTTACTTCTACCAGTCAAACCCTTATTGACCATATCTATACCACAGCAAACAGTAATATATTAGAAGTATGTTCACCATAGCGACTAGAGTTACTTCTACCAGCGAAACCCTTATTGACCATATCTATACCACAGCAAACAGTAATATATTAGAAGTATGTTCACCAATTTACGGATGCAGCTATCACTTGCATGGTGCAGAAAAGGAGTAAAATTCCCCCAAAGCAGTCATACTTATATTCTACCCTTACCATATCTATACCACAGCAAACAGTTATATATAGAAATTTTGCTCATTTCAACAAGGAAAGGTTTTTTTACAAGATCTCAGTAATTCCTGTATATCTTGGGTTTACCAGTTTACGAACCCTGACGAGGCATTTGACGTATGGTATCATTCTTTTTTTTGACTATATATGATAAGCATGCACCTTTTAAAACTAAATGTGTTCGAGATAACCCTAAGTTGCCTTGGCTGTCGAAAGACGTCGAAGATGCTATAAATTGACGTGATTCCCTCCTTCTAACAGGCGATACAGAAGAAATGCAAGACACACAAAAATCAAGTTACATACATAAAACGTGCATCCAAAAAGAAATATTTTCAAAATCTTGTTTCATCTGATGCTAACACCAAATCAATTTGGAGTTCCATTAACCAATTAAGTAACAAAACTGTCAACAATAAAACATCTGTCAGCAAAGAACTGTCTGCAGACAAACTCAATGCCCATTTATGTGAAGTTGCCCAGTACACAGTAACGAGTGATAAATCCAATATAAACAATCTAGACCCTCTTAATCAATTCTGTGACTATAAAAAAAAGTTAAATATGATCTTGATATGCCATTAATGTCTGTTCATGAAGTATTCTCTGCTCTCTCCCAATTAAAACAAACGTGCTCTCGTGGCTTAGATGATATTGATGGAAACATTATTTAAATTACTGCTCCTGTTATATCTGAACCCCTCACATATGTTTACAATCTATGCATTAGTAAGAACCAGTTTCCTAAAGCTTTCAAAGTAGCCAAAGTAATACCAATTTATAAATCAGGTGACCCGAAAAACCCTTCAAACTATCGACCTATATCTCTTCTATCCACTCTGTCCGAACCTCTAGAGGAACACATCCTCAGTCATTTCGAACAATCAAATTTATTTCACCCTAATCAGTCTGGATTCTTTAGAATGCTTAGCATCTTTCCGAACAATATCATATCCTGGAATGGAAATTTCGGGATCAGACATAAATTCAGTTAGTCGAGATTCAGCGAAGCCAAAAATATGAAAGTGTTTACCAGAGTTTGTTAAAATGAGAGACACATCAGATACCTTGTTATGCAAATGATTAATATTAAGAAATACGACTCTCATGCCTTCCTTTGTCGGACAGACTCTTTGAGTATCAGGCGTATTGAGCATTAACAACAATAGAACTTTTTTCTTTCAAAGACAAAAAAGTAGAGCCAATATCTAACATCCACAAGTAAGATTGGGTTGTACAATGCAGCCAAATATACACAAGCATAAGCTATTGAAACAACAAAATATGCAAAGAACAAACACCAACAACTGCTGTGTGAGAATAAACAATCACTGCGACTTTCGCTATGGAAAGAATGCACAACAGTAAAGAACTAATACTCACAACAACCGTTATCTAATTATAACCAATAGCAGCAAATAATGGCTTCACAAAAGCAAGAATATTAAGCAAAGAATAAACCACAGCAAACAACATCAAAGCCCATGAAGCAAATTGAACAGAATTTGGAAAATCTGAAGTGCACTCCAATACATCCTTCAATTCAACGATAGGCCTGTATTTCAATATACGTGACTCAGACAACTGCATCACAAGAGTGTTCTCTCTCTTTCATTCATTCCTCTTCCCCCCACCCCACCTCCGCCTCTCTTTCCCTATACACACACACAAGCACTGGAGCACACATGCACGCAACACAGGCATACATACATACACATGACGCATGCACACATACATACACATACACACTTATGCACGCGTTCACATCAACGCACACACACATACGCACGCACGCGCGCATAATACATGCACCCCACATACATATACACACATCTTACTCATGTGCCTAAAGCATGTGCGAGTGCACAGTGTAACACAAGCTGAGTCAAGTTAAAACAAACTTTGACTCCGAAA
>CM065688.1:62934764-62937264 GCA_017654935.2 Phymorhynchus buccinoides | reverse complement strand
AAAAACTCATTCTTGACAAGTTCTCATTTTTTTAAAAAATCTTTGTTAAATAAAATGAATAACAAGCTGACCACTGACACTGGTCACTTTGGCCTAATTTTACCGTTTGAATGCTAATTAGTGTATTAGGAGATCATATGAACAATTGTTGATGTGGTTGACCAGTGGTCAGTGTCACTGACCAGTGGTCACTTTGGCCTATTTTCACTGTTTGACTGCAAATTAGTGCATTAGGAGTTCAAATGAACAATTTTTGATGTGGTTGACCAGTGGTCAATGTCACTGACCAGTGGTCACTTTGGCCTATTTTCACTGTTTGACTGCAAATTAGTGTATTAGGAGTTCAAATGAACAATTTTGTATGTGGTTGACCAGTGGTCAGTGTTACTGACCAGTGGTCACTTTGATCTATTTTCACTGTTTGATTGCAAATTAGTGTATTAGGAGTTCAAATGAACAAGGTTTGATGTGGTTGACCAGTGGTCAGTGACACTGACCAATGGTCAACCACATAAAAAAAAAGGCCAAAGTGACCACTGGTCAGTGACACTGACCACTGGTCAACCACATCAAAATTTGTTCATTTGAACTCCTAATACACTAATTTGCAGTCAAACAGTGAAAATAGGCCAAAGTGACCACTGGTCAGTGACACTGACCACTGGTCAACGACATCAAAATTTGTTCATTTGAACTCCTAATACACTAATTTGCAGTCAAACAGTGAAAATAGGCCAAAGTGACCACTGGTCAGTAGGTCAACGACATCAAAATTTGTTCATTTGAACTCCTAATACACTAATTTGCAGTCAAACAGTGAAAATAGGCCAAAGTGACCACTGGTCAGTGACATTGACCACTGGTCAACCACATCAAAAATGGTTCATTTGAACTCCTAATACACTAATTTGCAGTCAAACAGTGAAAATAGGCCAAAGTGACCACTGGTCAGTGACACTGACCACTGGTCAACCACATCAACAATTGTTCATATGATCTCCTATTACACTAATTAGCATTCAAATGGTAAAATTAGGCCTAAGTGACCAGTGTCAGTGGTCAGCTTGTTATTCATTTTATTTAACAAAGATTTTTTTTTAAATGAGAACTTGTCAAGAATGAGTTTTTATAACTCCAATTTTCATTTGGACAAAACGGCTGTTCAAAATCGGGCGCCGTTTTGTCCAAACCGCCGTTTTGTCTATAGACAAAACGGCGGATTGTTGAACCGCCGTTTTGTCCAAATCATAATAGAAAATTTGGACAAAACAGCGGTTCTAGCCCCGCCGTTTTGTCTATAGACAAAACGGCGGAATTTGGACAAAACGGCGGGCAACACCGCCAGTAAAAATCCTCCACCAATAAATGAAAGGACAGTCAAGAGGCCGCGAGGCCTAATGTCCTAACTACCTGACCTGACCTGACCTATAAAAGGTATTAAAAAATCGAATTATTTTTCATGCAAATGTCCCTATTTACGATTTCATTTTCCCTTGCTTTTTTCTTCAATAAATGCATGAAATTCGTGCAACTGAATTAAATACTGATTAATTCTGAACTGTACTTTCAAAGACATATTGTAATATATATTTCATGCCCGAGCTGTATCTCATGAACCAGTGAACAGAATGGCTTTAAATTGTGTGTGGTGGTTTTTCGCAGTGCAGGAATGGTCCCATCAAAAAAATATAAACGTGCTGACATTGACCTTGAAATTTGACCTTGAAACCCGAAATTTCGTATTGAGGCCATATCTTTCATATCGTAATGGTCAAACTTGGGACAGGGGTGGATTGACTAATAACGATGATTTGGAATCTTGGGTACTGATCAAGGTCAAGGACATAGACCTTGGAGGTGTCAACTTGGTGTTTTGGTCATATCTTTCACATTTTTTCAGCTACAGGCTTCAAAGTTGGCAGATTGGTAGACTGTCCCAAGGTCACGTGTGGTGCAAAGTATTCATTATCCTAATGACCTTGACCTTGACTTTTGAACTTTTCTTTTTTACCTGTGGCTGTAGTTTGGACACCATTGGGTTCACACCCACGGAACCATGCATATATATTCTTGATCACCATGATCTGAGGAATGCAGTTGGATACATTTAAAAGCCACTTGACCTTGACCTTTACATTTGACCTTGAAGCTGTTACATGATGACGGTCTGTCCGGATAAAAGTGCCCATAATTTCAAAACCGTTGGCGTTAGACCCATATAACCATATATATTCATGATCAGCATCACAGCGGAAACTCAGTGGAAGAAATTGCTATTCTAAAAACCTGTGCTGGGGAAAAGCTACAGCAGGGCGTAGCAACCGCGGGGCGTAGCTGCTAGTCTGTTATCTTTGTGCCTTACTGGTCGTAGCTGCTAGTCTGTTATCTTTGTGCCTTACTGGTCGTAGCTGCTAGTCTATTATATTTGTGCCTTACTGGTCGTAGCTGCTAGTCTATTATATTTGTGCCTTACTGGTCGTAGCTGCTAGTCAGTTATATT
>CM065688.1:62917264-62924764 GCA_017654935.2 Phymorhynchus buccinoides | reverse complement strand
AAATATGTTATGTAGGCTACGTTTCCATTCTTTTAAATAATTGTGTTATCAATTATGTTCTGTTAAAGAGATACATTTTCATTTTTTTTCTTGTGTAGTTCTTGTTTTTCATGTTTTTTAAAATGGAGGGTGTTTGTTCCATAAATCTCCACCCGAATAGAGGAGACTAGATTTGAATAGATTATTATTTGGTCGAGGGAATGAGAGTGGGTGTGTCTGTTGTGTTTGTGTAAATGTGTTATCTTTTTTGTTTCCGTTGACAATATTATGCATGCAGATTGCCTTTTTGAGGAAAAGTCTGTCTTGAAAAGTTAGTATATCTAGTTGTTTGTAGTCTTCATAGGTAAGTGAACTTGTTTTAATAAAATTATTTTAATTGCTTTTTTGTACATACGATTGATAATCTTTAAATTTGTATCACTGCTATCCCATAATGTTGAAGCATAATCGTCATGGAGAGTATGTGAGCATTAAAGAATAGTTTACGAGAATGGTTATCAAGGAAATGTTTAATCTTAGATAGCTGGAGTATTTTTCTAGACAGACCTTTCCCTAAAGACTTTATATGGTCTGTCCAAGACAGATCTTTGTCAATGACAACACCTAATGTTTTATGTGAATCAACTTCTTCAATTTTGTTGCTGCAAATAAATAGTGGTGGAAATTGGGAGTTCATCTTTTGTCTTTTTTGTCTGGTTGATACGTACATGCATTTCGTTTTATTGGCATTAATTGACATGTGATTTAATTGTGTCCAGTTAAAAAACATTTTGAGGCATTATTTTGACATGTGATTTAATTGTGTGCCAGTTAAAAACATTTTGAGTCATGTTGAAGCGTGTATGAATGGATGAGTCATCTGCACATTTCACATTTACTATTGCACGCGGTCCTGCAATAGTGGACAAGATAGTTGTACTCCATAGTGGATTGGAAGCAATTCTTTTGTTATTAATTGAAACCAGTTGTTTTCTGTCACACAAAAAAGATGACATAATATTTAAAAATTCAGGAGGAAGGTTATACAGTTCTATTTACGCTAGGAACGCTTTTTCAAAGTTGATGTGTTGTAGTGAATTGATGTATTATGTGATCATCTACAGAACCTCAGTGACAACAAGCTAGTGCATCATTGATGTATTATGTGTTCCACAGAACCTCAGTGACAACAAGCTAGGCATCATTGATGTATTATGTGTTCCACAGAACCTCAGTGACAACAAGCTAGGCATCATTGATGTATTATGTGTTCCACAGAACCTCAGTGACAACAAGCTAGTCATCATTGATGTATTATGTGTTCCACAGAACCTCAGTGACAACAAGCTAGGCATCATTGATGTATTATGTGTTCCACAGAACCTCAGTGACAACAAGCTAGGCATCATTGATGTATTATGTGTTCCACAGAACCTCAGTGACAACAAGCTAGGCATCATTGATGTATTATGTGTTCCACAGAACCTCAGTGACAACAAGCTAGGCATCATTGGGGCCAGACTTCTGAAGAATGTTCTGCTGAAAAATGGCCGACTGGTGTCTGTGAATGTGTCAGGTCAGTGTTGGTCAGTGTGTACATCTGTTGTCAGTGTGTACATCTGTTGTCAGTGTGTTGGTCAGTGTGTACATCTGTTGAAAATGTGTACATCTGTTGTCAGTGTGTTGGTCAGTGTGTACATCTGTTATCAGTGTGTTGGTCAGTGTGTACATCTGTTGTCAGTGTGTTGGTCAGTGTGCACATCTGTTGTCAGTGTGATGATCAGTTTGATGGTCAGTGTGTTCGTCAGTGTGTTCATCAGTGTGATGGTCAGTGTGTTCATCAGTGTGATGGGCAGTGTGTACGTCAGTGTGCATGTCATTGTGATGGTCAATGTGTTGGTCAGTGTGATGGTCAGTGTGTTGGTCAGTGTGATGATCAGTGTGTTGGTCAGTGTGTTGGTCAGTGTGATGGTCAGTGTGTTGGTCAGTGTGATGATCAGTGTGTTGGTCCGTGTGATGATCAGTGTGATGATCAGTGTGTTGGTCAGTGTGTTGGTCAGTGTGATGGTCAGTGTGTTGGTCAGTGTGATGATCAGTGTGATGGTCAGTGTGTTGGTCAGTGTGATGGTCAGTGTGATGGTCAGTGTGTTGGTCAGTGTGTTGGTCAGTGTGTTGGTCAGTGTGTTGGTCAGTGTGTTGGTCAGTGTGTTGGTCAGTGTGTTGGTCAGTGTGTTGGTCAGTGTGTTGGTCAGTGTGTTGGTCATTGTGATGGTCAGTGTGTTGGTCAGTGTGATGGTCAGTGTGATGGTCAGTGTGATGGTCAGTGTGATGGTCAGTGTGTTGGTCAGTGTGATGGTCAGTGTGATGGTCAGTGTGATGGTCAGTGTGATGGTCAGTGTGTTGGTCAGTGTGATGGTCAGTGTGTTGGTCAGTGTGTTGGTCAGTGTGTTGGTCAGTGTGTTGGTCAGTGTGTTGGTCAGTGTGTTGGTCAGTGTGTTGGTCAGTGTGTTGGTCAGTGTGAAGGTCAGTGTGTTGGTCAGTGTGATGGTCAATGTGTTGGTCAGTGTGATGGTCAGTGTGTTGGTCAGTGTGTACGCCAGTGTGTTGGTCAGTGTGATGGTTAGTGTATTGGTCAGTGTGGTGGTCAGTGTGATGGTAAGTGTGTTGGTCAGTGTGGTGGTCAGTGTGATGGTCAGTGTGTTGGTCAGTGTGGATGAATGAATCAATAACTTTTATTTTCTGAGGATAATAGAGTAAGTATAAATACGTTTTTTCATCCAGTCCTCAAGAAAAAAAAAGAGAAAGGAAAAAAAAAGAAGCAAAACAAAGAATTCAATAAACAAGAAAGGCATGCAAAGCAAAGAAAACAAACACACGTTATCATCTTAGGCAGGCACATTATCAATAGAAACAGACACATCATAAATTCAGCATCATACATAAATACTTAACAAATGGAATGTGGAGGGACCGAAAATAAGTGAGCATCTAAGAACAAAACAAAAAAATGAAGTAAGAAAAGAAAAGAAAGATAAGAAGAATATGAGGGTGAGGGGAAGTGAAGAGGAAAGGAATGAGAGGGGGGGGGGGGGGGTAGAGAAAGAAATAGTAGAGCGAGACAGCAAAGACACAAACGGAAAGCTGAGGGAGAAGGAGTAAAGGAAGGAGAGAGAGATGGAAGGAGGAAAAAAGAGAGAGAGAAGAGAGAGAGAGAGAGAGAGAGAGAGAGAGAGAGAGAGAGAGAGAGAGAGAGAGTGAGAGAGAGAGAGAGAGAGAGAGAGAGAGAGAGAGAGAGAGAGAGAGAGAGAGAGAGAGAGAGAGAGAGAGAGAGAGAGAGAGAGAGAGAGAAAACTTGAAAACTTAAACTTTATTTTCCAAGAATATAGATTTTAGGCAACGCCTATTATTCCAATCTGTCCTTGATACATATATACTTAACACAAAAGACAAACATGGCAAGGCATACTATTACACATACAGAGCTGAATACAAAGGTAGCAAAGCAGTTGATATTATGAAACACAGATAGGCTGAAATATGGGATTATAACAGTTGCATAATTTTTAATACTCGCGCGTGCATATAAGCATGCAACCATACTTACACACTTGCGCGCATGTATATAAAGGAAACACACATTATATAACAGGGCAATATATATACATCCACCATCTAGGGTATGTAACAGGTAACAATTTGCATTAAATTGATGACAATATTTATAACATAATTAGGCACTTTGTAGGCGAATAGCTAACTAATAGAATGAAATTAATAAAATGAAATTAATACATACTAACATCGGCATAAGCATCTAGCATATCAGGAGATATGACCCTGGGGGGTAAATGAGTTTAAGGAGGGTCGAATGTAAGTGTCTTTCGAAGATTCGTTTTGAAGGCTGAGATAGATGAGCATAGTTTAATGTCACACGGAAGGGAGTTCCATATTATTATTATTATTATGAAAGAACCCGAGAAGGTAAAGCTCGACTTAAATTTATCAATTCTTGTTTGTGGTAAAATATAATTACTTGAACCATAACGTTGTGAGGCTTGTGTAACTAGATTTTTCAGATATTGTGGAGCTAAGCCGTTGTGTACTTTGCACAGGAGAATGGCTTTATTGTAGCTAAGCTGTGATTGCAGTGGAAGTATGTTTAACTGGGCTTGTTTTTCAAATGTACTGAGTTCAGGATCAGGAAGAATTATTTTGGCTGCCATTTTGTACATGAAATTGAGTTTCAATAGGTGACAATTAGCTGCAGAGTCCCAAACTACAGAGAGAGAGAGAGAGAGAGAGAGAGAGAGAGAGAGAGAGAGAGAGAGAGAGAGAGAGAGAGAGAGAGAGAGAGAGAGAGAGAGAGAGAGAGAGAGAGAGAGAGAGAGAGAGAGAGAGAGAGAGAGAGAGAGAGAAAAGAGAATCGAGACAGACAGGTAGGCAGACAGACGGACAGACAAAAGAGAATGAGAGAGAAAGAGGAAGGGTACATGCAAGACAAAAAACCCAAAACATATCAATTTCTATTTAATGTCAGTGTGTTGGTCAGTGTGATGGTTAGTGCGTTGGTCAGTGTGTCGGTCAGTGTGGAAAAGCTGCACAATGTACCAAGACGTTATTGTTTTGTAACAGAGCAGGGCAAGGGAGGCAATGTCCCATGTTGATTTGATTTCCATCTGGTGATGAAGGCTGGTGTAAGGGAGATAATGTCCCTTGTTGATTTGATTTCCATCTGGTGATGCAGGCTGGTCTAAGGGAGATAATGACCCATGTTGATTTGATTTCCATCTGGTGATGAAGGCTGGTGTAAGGGAGATAATGACCCATGTTGATTTGATTTCCATCTGGTGATGAAGGCTGGTGTAAGGGAGGTAATGTCCCATGTTGATTTGATTTCCATCTGGTGATGAAGGCTGGTCTAAGGGGTCTAAGGGAGGTAATGTCTCATGTTGATTTGATTTCCATCTGGTGATGAAGGCTGGTCTAAGGGAGATAATGTCCCATGTTGATTTGATTTCCATCTGGTGATGAAGGCTGGTCTAAGGGAGATAATGTCTCATGTTGATTTGATTTCCATCTGGTGATGAAGGCTGGTCTAAGGGAGGTAATGTCCCATGTTGATTTGATTTCCATCTGGTGATGAAGGCTGGTCTAAGGGAGATAATGTCTCATGTTGATTTGATTTCCATCTGGTGATGAAGGCTGGTCTAAGGGAGGCAATGTCCCATGTTGATTTGATTTCCATCTGGTGATGAAGGCTGGTCTAACGGAGGTAATGTCCCATGTTGATTTGATTTCCATCTGGTGATGAAGGCTGGTCTAAGGGAGATAATGTCCCATGTTGATTTGATTTCCATCTGGTGATGAAGGCTGGTCTAAGGGAGATAATGACCCATGTTGATTTGATTTCCATCTGGTGATGAAGGCTGGTCTAAGGGAGATAATGACCCATGTTGATTTGATTTCCATCTGGTGATGAAGGCTGGTCTAAGGGAGGTAATGTCCCATGTTGATTTGATTTCCATCTGGTGATGAAGGCTGGTCTGTTATAGGACTGGTCTAAGGGAGGTAATGTCTCATGTTGATTTGATTTCCATCTGGTGATGAAGGCTGGTCTAAGGGAGATAATGTCTCATGTTGATTTGATTTCCATCTGGTGATGAAGGCTGGTCTAAGGGAGATAATGTCCCATGTTGATTTGATTTCCATCTGGTGATGGAAGCTGGTGATGATGATGAAGATGGTGGTGGTGGTGGTAATGATGACTGTGATGGTGTTGATGATGATGATGGTGGTGGTGGTGGTAATGATGACTGTGATAGTGATGATGATGGTGGTGGTGGTAATGATGACTGTGATAGTGATGATGATGATGATGATGATGATGATGATGGTAGAAATGCAGTTCCCATTGATGATAATCAACCTACTGATGTGTTAACATGTTTTTATGATGTACAGGGAATGCTTTTGGTGAACGAGGAGCTAAGTACCTGGCTGACATCATTGATGTGAGCTCTCTCTCTCTCTCTCTCTCTCTCTCTCTCTCTCTCTCTCTCTCTCTCTCTCTCTCTCTCTCTCTCTCTCTCTCTCTCTCTCTCTCTCTCTCTCTCTCTCTCTCTCTCTCTTGCATTCATAGACTTTCGTAAAGCTTTTGATACCGTGTGTAGAGGAAAACTGTAGTCAGTTTTATTGAAGAATGGTTTGCAATTCTATGTGCCCCCAAGGCTTGAAACAATAAGTATGTTCACCAGTTTTATTTTCTTTGTTCATTAATGAACTTACAAAAGATGTAATTAATTTTGGCCGGCATGGCATCAATTATCGCCTGATTTTATTCAAATACTAATATTGTTATTTGCTGATGAGGTTGCATTGGTATCTGATAGTATTGTTGGTCTCCAGACACAACTTAAAATCCTTGCTGATACAGCCAGACGTCTTGACCTTATTGTGAATTTGAAAAAATCAAACATAGTGATATTTCGGAATGGTGGGTACTATGCTGAAAATGAGAGATGGTATTTTAATGAGAATGAACTTAAAATTATAAATATGTACAACTATCTGTGTATATTTGTGTCTACAAGAGTGCGTTTTGTCTATTCTATGTCGGATCTTGCTGAGAGAGCTAAGAAAGGAGTGATTGCCATTGTAAAACATGTTGTGGTCTATTGGAGAGTATTCACCTAGAATATTTTTTAAGCTTTTTGATTGTCAAGTGCAACCAGTTCCAGCTTATGGTGCAGAGATTTGGAGTTTAACAGAAAACCAAGAGACAATAGAAATAACATTTTGGTTATGTCTTATACAGATGGATGGTAGTAGTAGATACCCAAATAAAGCCTACAATATGCTGTTGAGCCTTCAGAAGCAAAATTATGACCCATGGGCTTGTAAGGTTATGAATATTTTGTACCGTTTTGGCTTGGGGGAGGTTTGGGAAGCACAAGGAGTTGGTGATACAAAAGCATTCTTGGCAGTGTTAAAACAGAGATTTATATCGCACACTTTTTATGATGTATGTGCATCCTTTAAGCAAACTTTTACCTTAAGTATTCATTTGTGTTAAATTGAGATGATCAAAGTACGAAACACTTTGTCAAGGTTTTGAATTGGCGTGTCCCCGTTGAATTGTCACTTTTTACAGACCCAAATAGAAATGTATATTGTCCATTTTGTAATAATATTCCCGAGTCAGAAATTCACTTTTTGTTTGTCCCAAGTGTAACATACTTCGAAGAGAACTTATTGCAAAAACGTATTAGACTCTATAACCATCCTTCTATGTTTAAATTTGTGTTATTACTTTCTTGTACAAACAAAGGTATTGTAAGAAAAGTGGCTGTTTTTATCTTTAAAGCTTTGAAAGTTAGGCAAGATTTACGTAGTGTTTTGTAATGTCAAGTCTTCTTCTTCTGCGTTCCCAGGCCATATGGCCATAATGGATAAGGCACGTATGTGTCCGGTTTTCAGTTTTCACTGGTCTCCCCGCTGCGTACAGCCGACACATTCCGATTT
>CM065688.1:62892264-62912264 GCA_017654935.2 Phymorhynchus buccinoides | reverse complement strand
TTATCATTTTCTGTGTGTGTGTAGAGGAATGACACCATCAAACACCTGTATATTGTCTAACACTGTGTTTTATCATTATCATTTTCTGTGTGTAGAGGAATGACACCATCAAACACCTGTACATTGTCTAACACTGTGTTTTTATCATTATCATTTTCTGTGTATAGAGGAATGACACCATCATACACCTGTACCTTGTCTAACACTGTGTTTTTATTATTATCATTTTCTCTGTGTAGAGGAATGACACCATCAAACACCTGTACCTTGTCTAACACTGTGTTTTTATCATTATCATTTTCTCTGTGTAGAGGAATGACACCATCAAACACCTGTACCTTGCGCACAATGCTATTGGGGACACAGGGGCTACCATGATTGGAAAGGCGCTTGGTGAGTGGACGTCCATCCTGTACAATTGGCAGGGGGACTGTATTGTTTTACAAGGATTCAGTGGGCGTCCATCCTGTACAATTGGCAGGGGGACTGTATTGTTTTACAAGGATTCAGTTACACGTACTATCAAATTGGATTATTGTTTTTGTCTTTTTGTTTTCTGTATATATATTATTTTTTAAATTTTGGAACATTCTTATGTTCACACTTTTACTTTAGATTTTTATCATTTCTAATTTACTTGAGTGTTGGTTTGGTTTTTTGGAGCCTTTTACCAACATACAGGAAGAAACCTTCCCTTTGTGGAACAATCTTCTTGTTGAGGTGAGAGCAGTTCCACCTTGGCAGCACCAGAACAACTTGTCCCTAAGGGCTTTCTGCCATGAGGACGTAAAATCTCCACTCAACAACAACCTTGGAATTCTAAGACCCCATCCAGTGCCGAGCTGATGAGACTCCCTAGAGTCGAAACAGCTGTCCTCGGCTGGGTTCTGCCAATGCCTCCCTAATAAGGAGGAGAAACTAAGCTATCACTCTTTATGTTTTTTAGAACATGGATCAAGATACCAAGTAAATATAACTGGTTTTGGTTTTAATGTTCGTTTCAAAGACATAGGGACACAAAAGTTTTTGTTTATATAAGCTATCCACAAAAAGTTAAGGATCACTTGCAAACTAATTCATAACTTTCCAAATAAGAAAGCCAATGCGTTGAATTTTGGCCAACATTTAATTCAATGCTTTAGTGATAACGATACACAATTGCCTTCAATTTCGAGCAATCGTTTGGTCTGTACATTTGATCAAAGTGGGTACGTATCGAAATTTGATTTCCCAAAGTCATTGAAATCACAAGACAGGGCATTCTGATGCTCCCAAAAGTTCAGTAATGCGTGTATCCGCCATGGCTGTTCTGGCACTCGACGCAGCGAGTCCTCATGGAGTTGACCAGGGTGGTGAAGATCCTCTGTGGAAGCGCCTGCCACTCAGCCTGCAGCATCTGGTAGAGGTGCTGGGCATCCCTGGGAGGGGGGTGGTTGCTCCTCACTTTGCGATCCAGCTCATCCCAGAGGTTCTCAATCGGGTTGAGGTCGGGACTGCATGCTGGCCACTCCATTCTGTTGACTCCAGACTGCTGCAGGAAGTCGTTGACCACCCTTGCCCTGTGGGGGCGAGCGTTGTCATCCTGGTAGACAGCCGGCGGTCCCATCTGCTGCAGTGTAGGCACAGCCAGCGGTCGAAGGATCTCATCCCGGTATCGGAGGCCAGTCAGGTTACCCTGTACATGATACAAGGGTGTTCTGTGGTGAAGGCTGAAGGCCCCCCAGACCATTACAGAACCTCCACCAAAGGCCACCTTTTCTTGGACAGTGGCGTCAATAAAGCGTTCCCCGGGGCGCCTCCAGACCCTCAGTCGGCCGTCGTTGTGGTTCAGGGTGAAGCGTGATTCATCACTGAACAGGACCTGGGACCATTGCTGACGTGTCCACCTCACGTGACGTCTGCAGAAGGCGCGGCGTGCTGCCCTATGGGCTGGAGTTAAGCGTGGCCGTACAGCTGGGCGACGAGAACGGAGGTTAAACCCATGAAGGCGGTTCCGTATGGTCTGCTGGCTGATGTTGATGTTAGTAGCCACCCTCAGCTGCCTTCGAATGATGCTGGAAGAGGCTGTTCTTGTCTGCAGGGCTTGTCGTTCAATGAGACGATCTTCACGTGGAGTTGTCTTCTTCGGTCGACCAGATCTGCGTCTTTCATGGACCCTCCCAGTGGCTGTGAAGCGTTGAATCAGTCTGACAATGACCGAGATGGACACCTGAAGTCGCCTGGCCACTTCTCGCTTGGGAACACCATCTTGGAACCATGCAACAGCTCGTCCCCTATCCAACTCGCTCAATTTTCGTCGTGGAGGCATTGTCAAATCAGGCCTAATACTGGTGGTATGTCTTCTTATAAAGCCAAGCAAGAGACAGCATCTCACACATAAACAGCAGTGCTTGCACGTGCATAATGGTTTTTCCATCTGGCTTGTGCAATGTGTTCATGCAGAACGATCCAAAACAAGGTCCTTTTTCGCAAGTTTCCGCTTTTTCTTTTGCTGCCAAGCTCAGTAATAGAGAATCACGTGCAATGTTTCCACTAACACAACATCGCCCACTTACAGCTGAACAAGAATTCATAACAATTTGGCTTGACTGAGCAAAAAATAACAGGAGCGAACGGAGTTTATTGCGCACCTGTTTTCTCATAGTGATCCTTAACTTTTTGTGAGTAGTGTATATATATAATATAATTCTAGAACACGTTTTTGTCCATATGTGTTTGATGCGAACATTTAAAATCAAAACCAGTTAAAATAACTTGGTGTTTGATTATGTTCTTGAACAAAAAAGAGAAAAAAAGAGTGCTAGCTTAGTTTTTCCTCCTTATTAGGGAGGCAATGGCAGAACCCAAGCCGAGGACAGCTGTTTCGACTCTAGGGAGTCTCATCAGCTCGGCACTGGATGGGGTCTTAACCTACCAAGGTGGAACTACTCTCCCCTCAACAAGAAGATTGTTCCACAAATGGAATGTCTCTTCCTGTATATTGGAAAAAGGCTCCAAAAAAACACACACCAGCACTCAAGTAAATTAGAAATCATAAAAATCTTAAGTAAAAGTGTGAACATATGAATGTTCCAAAATTTAAAATATGATAAAATAAGCGACACGACCAGAGAGGGCCAGCAACTGAAATAGTATCCAAAAGGACAAATAGTATCCAAAGGGACATAAATAGGTATAACAAAAATTCAGTATACTGCTGGGTTCCCCCAGCCTACGGGACTCAAAAGTTAGAGCATTTGAAATGCAATAATAATAGAATTCTAGAAAACTTTTTTGTCCCTATGTCTTTGATGCGAACATTTAAAATCAAAACCAGTTAAAATAACAGTGTTTGATTATGTTCTTTAAAAAAATAATTTTAAAAGAGAAAAAAGAGTGCTAGCTTAGTTTTTCTTCCTTATTAGGGAGGCAATGGCAGAACCCAAGCCGAGGACAGCTGTTTCTTTTTTCATTTTTATAAAACGATCTTTATTCAAAACAACAAGTTACAAAGTTTACACATGCACATACAAGCAGAACAAGCCATCATCAAAAGACCACTCTCTCACCTTCATGCTCCTCAACCACCCCAATCATGAAAAACAGACATTGTAAAGTGCGAAGAATGGAGAGAGAAAAAAGAAGAAGAAAAAGAGCACACACACACACACCTAGTAATAATAAAAATGCCAGTAAAATGTAACACACACGCGCACACGCGCACGCACACGCACGCACGCACACGCGCACACACACACACACACACACGTGCGCGCGCGCGGAGTTGCACATCTCAGTACATGTACACAACATGTGTACACTCCCTCACTCGCTCTTTCACAATCTCAATTGCAGGCACTCATCATCAGATCATCAGTGAGTTACAATATGAAATACAGACTAGAAGAAAAGTGTTGTTTTACGTCCTCCCGGTATTAGCTAGCTTAGTTTTTCCTCCATATTAGGGAGGCAGTGGCAGAATCCAAGCCGAGGACAGCTGTTTCGACTCTAGGGAGTCTCATCAGCTCGGCACTGGATGGGGTCTTATCCTGATGGTTTTATCCTGAATACACAGATACACACACACACGCTTCTCGCATATATAGGCTAAACAACAGGGACGGGACTAGGTCCAAGGCCGTTAAGATAGTCTTTGACAATCCGATTCTCCCCAAATCCATCCAAATATATGCCACTGAATACACTGTCACCCCCTTCGTGGCCCCCGTCAGAAGGTGCAGGAAATGTGCACGGTTCGGCCACAACACCGGCCAGTGCCGTGCACAAAAACAGACCTGCACTCGGTGTGCCTTGGCCGGTCATGCAGCCAAGGACTGCACGGCCCCCATGGCCAAGTGCATAAACTGCGGGGGTCCACGTTCGGCAGCCTACAATGGCTGCCATCAATATCAAGTTCGCCTCAAGGCGAACAAATTTAGAGCAGAATCATTCAGAAACTATTCGTAGGGCCAAATTGGCCCTAGAACAAGAAAAACAAATGAAAGCAGAAATCCCTCCCTCTCCCCCACTTGTGGTGGACCCATCCTGGAGGACCGAATCACCCCACTCATACGCCAATGCACTCAAAAAACCAACAGAATTATCGAAATCAAACTCCGGAAAAAAAGACATAATTCTCACAAACACTGAAACAACAACAGCCAACACCCCCACTCCCACCCCTTCCCAATCTAAAGTTGGTTATCCAATCAGGTCGTTTCGTAGCCGCATTACCAGTACGCAAAAAAGAAACATCCGCCATAAAGCTATGGCACTCAACAAGAAAACAGTTATGACAGAACAAAAAATCACAGAGTTGGCGGCAGTCCAAATCCAACAACAGACAGCAACACTGATGGACAACATGACAAAGCACATGGACAAACTGCTACAAACTTACACAGACAAAGTGACAAACACCAGACAGCCAGAAACACAACAATGCTCTGATACAGCAGCCTCTCAGTCACCAAACAACCCCCTTTCAGAAATTAATACTATACAATCCAATACCCAAAACAACAAAGACCAATCTCAATCAGAAGCATTTATCACTCAATCCTCATCCAAATTGCCAAAGCTCGTAGGCCTACCACCAACAAGCCAAGTCTCCTCGTAGAGGAATTAGTTTCCCTTCTCCCAGCCTCCAATCGCCAGGACCCCGTTTCTTCGGGTCCCGGTTCATACATCATGCGCCTCGCTGAGCTGGCATGCGGCCTACCTGGGGGGGAGGGACATCACTCAAAAAACCGGAACAACTCCGTCAAATTCTCATACAGATAACTACTGCAGCTAATAATAGTAACATTACAGAGAATAACCTCCCCTGCTCTAGTCAAATTCAGTCTGGTAAAGTGTAATATTTTGCAGTAAAGTACTAATAAAACCACTTACCACATTTTATGTTTACATTCCTTAAATGTGAAATTTTCTGACCTGCCTACAAGGGTATATACAAGGGTATCAATACCCACCGAATGTCAGTAATACAGAAAATAAAGTATACACTGCCACATATATAAGCCAACAATTAAAATATTATGATGTACAATCACCAGTCATAAATGTAGATGGTACTATGTATTCTAACACCCCCATACCCCGCTAATACACATGTCCCATATGTGCCTACCCGGGTCGAGAGGACGTAAAACACCAAAATTCATTCATGTATTCTAACACAGTACAAATCAGAATAAATGGTAAAAATACTAATACTTTAAATTTATATTTTCCCAAAGGATATATAGTCAGAATAATAATTATAAAGGAATGACCTCCCTTTCTGATACGGTCTCCTGGGTGGTGGTGGGGAACTTTAATGCCCACCACCCCACCTTGGAGGCCTTTCACAGGCCTTTAATGCCCACCACCCCACCTGGGAGGCCTTTCACAGGACTTTAATGCCCACCACCCCACCTGGGAGGCCTTTCACATGACTGTAATGCCCACCACCCCACCTGGGAGGCCTTTCACAGGCCTTTAATGCCCACCACCCCACCTGGGAGGCCTTTCACATGACTGTAATGCCCACCACCCCACCTTGGAGGCCTTTCACATGACTGTAATGCCCACCACCCCACCTGGGAGGCCTTTCACAGGACTGTAATGCCCACCACCCCACCTGGGAGGCCTTTCACAGGCCTTTAATGCCCACCACCCCACCTGGGAGGCCTTTCACAGGACTTTAATGCCCACCACCCCACCTGGGAGGCCTTTCACATGACTGTAATGCCCACCACCCCACCTGGGAGGCCTTTCACAGGCCTTTAATGCCCACCACCCCACCTGGGAGGCCTTTCACAGGCCTTTAATGCCCACCACCCCACCTGGGAGGCCTTTCACATGACTTTAATGCCCACCACCCCACCTGGGAGGCCTTTCACAGGCCTTTAATGCCCACCACCCCACCTGGGAGGCCTTTCACAGGCCTTTAATGCCCACCACCCCACCTGGGAGGCCTTTCACAGGCCTTTAATGCCCACCACCCCACCTGGGAGGCCTTTCACAGGCCTTTAATGCCCACCACCCCACCTGGGAGGCCTTTCACAGGACTTTAATGCCCACCACCCCACCTTGGAGGCCTTTCACAGGACTTTAATGCCCACCACCCCACCTGGGAGGCCTTTCACAGGCCTTTAATGCCCACCACCCCACCTGGGAGGCCTTTCACAGGCCTTTAATGCCCACCACCCCACCTGGGAGGCCTTTCACAGGCCTTTAATGCCCACCACCCCACCTGGGAGGCCTTTCACAGGCCCACCACCCCACCTGGGAGGCCTTTCACAGGCCTTTAATGCCCACCACCCCACCTGGGAGGCCTTTCACAGGCCTTTATTGCCCACCACCCCACCTGGGAGGCCTTTCACAGGCCTTTAATGCCCACCACCCCACCTGGGAGGCCTTTCACAGGCCTTTAATGCCCACCACCCCACCTTGGAGGCCTTTCACATGACTGTAATGCCCACCACCCCACCTGGGAGGCCTTTCACAGGCCTTTAATGCCCACCACCCCACCTGGGAGGCCTTTCACAGGCCTTTAATGCCCACCACCCCACCTTGGAGGCCTTTCACATGACTGTAATGCCCACCACCCCACCTGGGAGGCCTTTCACAGGCCTTTAATGCCCACCACCCCACCTGGGAGGCCTTTCACAGGCCTTTAATGCCCACCACCCCACCTGGGAGGCCTTTCACAGGCCTTTAATGCCCACCACCCCACCTGGGAGGCCTTTCACAGGCCTTTAATGCCCACCACCCCACCTGGGAGGCCTTTCACAGGCCTTTAATGCCCACCACCCCACCTTGGAGGCCTTTCACATGACTGTAATGCCCACCACCCCACCTGGGAGGCCTTTCACAGGACTGTAATGCCCACCACCCCACCTGGGAGGCCTTTCACATGACTGTAATGCCCACCACCCCACCTGGGAGGCCTTTCACAGGCCTTTAATGCCCACCACCCCACCTGGGAGGCCTTTCACAGGACTGTAATGCCCACCACCCCACCTGGGAGGCCTTTCACAGGCCTTTAATGCCCACCACCCCACCTGGGAGGCCTTTCACATGACTGTAATGCCCACCACCCCACCTGGGAGGCCTTTCACAGGCCTTTAATGCCCACCACCCCACCTGGGAGGCCTTTCACAGGACTGTAATGCCCACCACCCCACCTTGGAGGCCTTTCACAGGCCTTTAATGCCCACCACCCCACCTGGGAGGCCTTTCACAGGCCTTTAATGCCCACCACCCCACCTGGGAGGCCTTTCACATGCCTTTAATGCCCACCACCCCACCTGGGAGGCCTTTCACAGGCCTTTAATGCCCACCACCCCACCTGGGAGGCCTTTCACAGGCCTTTAATGCCCACCACCCCACCTGGGAGGCCTTTCACATGACTGTAATGCCCACCACCCCACCTGGGAGGCCTTTCACAGGCCTTTAATGCCCACCACCCCACCTGGGAGGCCTTTCACAGGACTGTAATGCCCACCACCCCACCTGGGAGGCCTTTCACAGGCCTTTAATGCCCACCACCCCACCTGGGAGGCCTTTCACAGGACTTTAATGCCCACCACCCCACCTGGGAGGCCTTTCACAGGACTTTAATGCCCACCACCCCACCTGGGAGGCCTTTCACAGGCCTTTAATGCCCACCACCCCACCTGGGAGGCCTTTCACAGGCCTTTAATGCCCACCACCCCACCTGGGAGGCCTTTCACATGACTGTAATGCCCACCACCCCACCTGGGAGGCCTTTCACAGGCCTTTAATGCCCACCACCCCACCTGGGAGGCCTTTCACAGGCCTTTAATGCCCACCACCCCACCTGGGAGGCCTTTCACAGGCCTTTAATGCCCACCACCCCACCTGGGAGGCCTTTCACATGACTGTAATGCCCACCACCCCACCTGGGAGGCCTTTCACAGGCCTTTAATGCCCACCACCCCACCTGGGAGGCCTTTCACAGGACTGTAATGCCCACCACCCCACCTTGGAGGCCTTTCACAGGCCTTTAATGCCCACCACCCCACCTGGGAGGCCTTTCACAGGCCTTTAATGCCCACCACCCCACCTGGGAGGCCTTTCACATGCCTTTAATGCCCACCACCCCACCTGGGAGGCCTTTCACAGGCCTTTAATGCCCACCACCCCACCTGGGAGGCCTTTCACAGGCCTTTATTGCCCACCACCCCACCTTGGAGGCCTTTCACATGACTGTAATGCCCACCACCCCACCTGGGAGGCCTTTCACAGGCCTTTAATGCCCACCACCCCACCTGGGAGGCCTTTCACAGGACTGTAATGCCCACCACCCCACCTGGGAGGCCTTTCACAGGCCTTTAATGCCCACCACCCCACCTGGGAGGCCTTTCACAGGACTTTAATGCCCACCACCCCACCTGGGAGGCCTTTCACAGGACTTTAATGCCCACCACCCCACCTGGGAGGCCTTTCACAGGCCTTTAATGCCCACCACCCCACCTGGGAGGCCTTTCACAGGCCTTTAATGCCCACCACCCCACCTGGGAGGCCTTTCACATGACTGTAATGCCCACCACCCCACCTGGGAGGCCTTTCACAGGCCTTTAATGCCCACCACCCCACCTGGGAGGCCTTTCACAGGACTGTAATGCCCACCACCCCACCTGGGAGGCCTTTCACAGGCCTTTAATGCCCACCACCCCACCTTGGAGGCCTTTCACAGGACTTTAATGCCCACCACCCCACCTGGGAGGCCTTTCACAGGACTTTAATGCCCACCACCCCACCTGGGAGGCCTTTCACAGGACTTTAATGCCCACCACCCCACCTGGGAGGCCTTTCACAGGCCTTTATTGCCCACCACCCCACCTGGGAGGCCTTTCACAGGCCTTTAATGCCCACCACCCCACCTGGGAGGCCTTTCACAGGACTGTAATGCCCACCACCCCACCTGGGAGGCCTTTCACAGGCCTTTAATGCCCACCACCCCACCTGGGAGGCCTTTCACAGGCCTTTAATGCCCACCACCTCACCTGGGAGGCCTTTCACAGGACTGTAATGCCCACCACCCCACCTGGGAGGCCTTTCACAGGCCTTTAATGCCCACCACCCCACCTGGGAGGCCTTTCACAGGCCTTTAATGCCCACCACCCCACCTGGGAGGCCTTTCACAGGACTGTAATGCCCACCACCTCACCTGGGAGGCCTTTCACAGGCCTTTAATGCCCACCACCCCACCTGGGAGGCCTTTCACAGGCCTTTAATGCCCACCACCCCACCTGGGAGGCCTTTCACAGGCCTTTAATGCCCACCACCCCACCTGGGAGGCCTTTCACAGGCCTTTAATGCCCACCACCCCACCTGGGAGGCCTTTCACAGGACTGTAATGCCCACCACCCCACCTGGGAGGCCTTTCACAGGCCTTTAATGCCCACCACCCCACCTGGGAGGCCTTTCACAGGACTTTAATGGCCACCACCCCACCTGGGAGGCCTTTCACAGGCCTTTAATGCCCACCACCCCACCTGGGAGGCCTTTCACAGGCCTTTAATGCCCACCACCCCACCTGGGAGGCCTTTCACAGGACTTTAATGGCCACCACCCCACCTGGGAGGCCTTTCACAGGCCTTTAATGCCCACCACCCCACCTGGGAGGCCTTTCACAGGCCTTTACCCACCTGGGAGGCCTTTCACAGGCCTTTAATGCCCACCACCCCACCTGGGAGGCCTTTCACAGGACTTTAATGCCCACCACCCCACCTGGGAGGCCTTTCACAGGCCTTTAATGCCCACCACCCCACCTGGGAGGCCTTTCACAGGCCTTTAATGCCCACCACCCCACCTGGGAGGCCTTTCACAGGCCTTTAATGCCCACCACCCCACCTGGGAGGCCTTTCACAGGACTTTAATGCCCACCACCCCACCTGGGAGGCCTTTCACAGGCCTTTAATGCCCACCACCCCACCTGGGAGGCCTTTCACAGGCCTTTACCCACCTGGGAGGCCTTTCACAGGACTTTAATGCCCACCACCCCACCTTGGAGGCCTTTGCCCACCACCCCACCTGGGAGGCCTTTCACAGGCCTAGTAAACCCGGTCCAGGAGGGACTACATTATTTAACGAAATTAACAATTCCAACCTAGTCATTTTGAATGACGGCTCCTCGACACGTTACCCTGACAGCACCAAGCAACAACCTACAGCTATTGATTTAACTTTAATTTCTCCTGATTTACTAAGTAACCACCAATGGTACCCCCTTTCAGACACCCTTTTTTCTGACCATAAGCCCATTTCAATAGAACTCAATGTAACTTTTGAACCCACTAAAGATACACAACAACAACAACCCAAATACAATTTTGATAACAACAACCCAAATACAATATTGATAAAGCCAATTGGCCACTATTTCAATCGATTCTCAATAAATATACAGTAGACAATGTTTTCAACCTTGATCTCGAAAAACATTATCAGAATATCAGATTAACTATATTAAATGCTTGTAATGTTGCTATTCCACTGCTGCCTCAAATTAATACAGACAGACCCAAAGCCAAACCTTGGTGGAACGAGCAGCTGAAAAAGACAGTGCAGGCCAAGAAAAAGGCCCGCAACTGCTTCGATGTTCATCCCACCCCACCAAATCATATTAAAAAAACAAGAAACAGAAAAGAACTGTGACGATGTCATAAATCAAGCCAAACGCGAATATTTTAATAAAGATGATATTACCAACTACAGAGACCTTAGTAAAGCATGGAAGAAAATGAGAAAATTGAATTGCAAAAATACTATGGGAGCCAAGAGTTATGAAGGATAATAAATTTACAACAACTAATACAGAAACAGCAAACGCCTTGGCGGAGGCCTTCGCTGAGGCTAGTCAGATCAAATATCTCCCAACAAAAGAGAGAATTAAACGCCAAAGTACCCCGAATTATGAGAAATCAGAAAATAATACTCATTATATAAATGCTCCCCTCAACCCAGCCGAGCTTGCTGCATCCATCAATCAAATTAAGAAGACTAGTAAAGCTACAGGAGATGACCCTATCTCCTATAAAATTATAAAACAACTTCCCCTACTTTTTTGTGAAATATTACATCAATTTTACTCCAGGTGTTGGAGTGAGGGAACTGTGCCACAAGCCTGGAAGGAAGCGCAGGTGGTAGGGATCCTGAAGCCTGGAAAACCGGCCAGGGATCCCAAAAGTTACCGCCCCATCTCCCTCACCCCACACCTGGGGAAAATATACGAAAGAATCGTAAAACATAGACTTGAATACTACCTTGACAACAATAATATTACCCCCAAGTTCCAAGCAGGATTTAGAAAACATAGGAACCTTATGGAACAAGTTGTAAAACTTACCTCCCACGTCAGACGATCTTTTGCGCGACGCAGAAAAGTCTTTGCCACCTTTTTTTTATATAAAAGGGGCATATGACTCCGTCTGGCATGGGAGGCTATTAGATAAACTCAGCAGCCTCGGCATTGAGGGCAATATGTTTAATTTAATTTTATCCTTTCTTCAAAACAGAAGTCTCAATGTTAGGGTGGGCCAGTCCCTCTCATTTAAACATCAACTGGACATGGGAGTGCCCCAGGGTAGCATCATAGCCCCCACTCTGTTTAATATAATGTTGCACGATATTTCCAAATTAAAATTAGAGAATTGCAAAATTTCAATGTATGCGGACGATATCGCTATATGGTCCATCAACACCCCACGCGGTAACAGGACCAATCTTGACCCTGCATGAAATCTCCATACATCAAATAAATACTAATCATATAATAAAAAGGCAAGTGTGTGTGTGTGTGTGAAACACAAAACGGGCCTTATAACTCTGCCGTTTTTCGATCGAATCGCTTCAAATTTGCTATGAGCCCTAACGGGGCGATGTCAATGGCAACCCAGGCAGCCGTGTCATTTGTGCGGTTTGGCAAATGCGCGAAACGCGTATCCGCTGGCCTCTCGGCGCCCGTATCTCCGGTATTTCTGGTCCGATTGCCTTAAATTTGGCAGGTAGATGACTGGGGACGGTGACTATCGATGTGCCAAACCGGCAGCGAATCAATTCAGAAACGCGCGCGATATACGCTGTTTCACCTTTTCACAAATACCTCCGCTGTTTCTTAACCGAATCGCTTTCAATTTGCTGTCCGGCTTGCTGTGGCCGGGGCAAAGCCTGGCAGCAAATCTGAAGAGAATCGGGAGAGCGCGTCACTCTCAGAGCAGCGCCAATGGGAAACGGGGCCTTATAACTCCGCCGTTTCTTAACCAAATCGCTTCAAATTTGCTGTACTCAGCATTACCAGTACTTGATGTTACCGTTACTAGGGAGAGCGCATCACTCTCAGAGCAGCGCCAACAGGAAACGGGGCCTTATAACTCCGCCTTTTCTAACCGAATCGCTTCAAATTTGCTGTGCTCAGCGTTACCAGTACTTGGCGTTACCGTTACTAGGCGTTGCCGTTACTAGGGAGAGGGCGTCACTCTCAGAGCAGCGCCAATGGGAAACGGGGCCTTAGAACTCTGCCGTTTCTTAACCGAATCGCTTCAAATTTGCTGTACTCAGCGTTACCAGTACTTGGCGTTACCGTTGCTAGGCGTTACCGTTACTAGGCGTTACCTGTACTCGGAGTTGCGCTAGTCATCATATGATTATATTATTATATGATGACTAGCGCAACAGGCAAGTGTCTGTGTGTGTGTGTGTGTGTCTGAAACACAAAACGGGCCTTATAACTCCGCCGTTTTTCGACCGAATCGCTTCAAATTTCAGATAGGGTGCGCCTTTACTATTCCCAGTCTCAAAATTACAAAATCCTTTCAACTTAATAAAAATATATCCATATTTTCATCAGAATTATGGACCATAGGGGAAGACGGGGTAAAAAGCGCATGGGCGGGTAAAAAGCCCACCCCAATTATCTCATGAAATGAAGCAAATTTCAGTCCCATTTTGCTCATGAGACGAGCATTAATGTCTACCATTCGTCTCATGGGCAAATTTGACTGACATTTTCTTTATTTCATGAGATAATTGGGGTGGGCTTCTTACCCGCCCATGCGCTTTTTACCCCGTCTTCCCCTACTAGAAGCACTCGTCTATATAAATGATTTAACAAATCCACCATTCCACATTGTGATCTTGTCAGATTCCCTTTCCTCAATCAAATCATTACAAGGCAACAATCAAAACCGCTCTGAAATAAAAAATGAAATCAGGAATCTTACTCATCAACTTAACCTAAAAGGCACATATGTACAATTAGTTTGGATCCCATCCCACTGTGGCTTGGTAGGCAATGACCAGGCCGCCCGGGGGGCCAAAATAGCTGCGGCCGGTCGGTCTGGCACCATTGTAAATATTAACCTTTCAGTTGTGGAGGTCAAAACCTTACTTAAAGCATCAGCTTCTCGAGGGTGGGCCAAAGAACCTGAGTCATATGCCAGGGCCCACTCCTGGGATCATCAGATAGTTCCGAGCCGAGTCCCCCCACCTGGACTCATACGACGCCTTTCCACTGTTCGGGCCGGGGAGGAGGGGTTCCTCTCCCTCCCTCCCCCCTGTTCGAGTAAGAAAGAATCTTTAGCCACCCCCCACCTCCAGTATTATTTAGATATATTATATATTTTTTCATAGCCTGATACCTTCTTGGCTCCCATACCATAATGAATTAATATATATATATTAGCTATTTATTATAAAATAAATTTGCGCGACCGGAGCAGGGAGGTTATTCGTTTAGTCGCCTTGAACCTGGTCCCCAACATTTTGCACACACAAAAGATATACATTTAATACACATGATTTTTACCAGTTAACTTTTGCTATTAAGCATTTTATTCGCTACACCCGTTGTATTGCCAGGGAACTCTGGACACAAGCTGACGACACCGTCCAATACTTTTAATATAACTATTTTAAGATCATTTAACTAAAATGCTTTGGGCTGTCTTGCTTCAGCCTTCATGGAATCATATTTTATACCTTTTATGGCGAGCTATTTTGCCTCCTAATAAGACGCATCTACTATTTTTTGATCCCCCTGTAAATATCTCATCCGTGCGGTGGTCCCCCCCCCCCCCCCCCCCCCCCCCCCCCCCCTGAGGAGACGGACCCACTGATGGTTGTCACGCGAGGATGGCTTGTGTATGCCTCCGTCAGTGGGTGCGCCTCCACTCGGTGGTTGAGGATCCCCGGATTAAGGCCCCTCCCCCCACCCCCCACCCCGTGAGCTGGTCTCCCCCGGGAGTCTGTGGGCCCGCAGCTGGTTGTTGACGCGGGGATGGCCTGCATACCCTTCCCTCGGTGAGTTCGCCCTCCCTCAGGGTGTTTACATCCTCCGAACCCCCCCATCCCGCTCTCTCTCTTTTTCTTGGGATCATAATATATTTAGACTCAGTCCGTCCGGGAGTCTGTGGGCCCGCAGCTGGTTGTTGACGCGGGGATGGCCTGCATACCCTTCCCTCGGTGAGTTCGCCCTCCCTCAGGGTGTTTACATCCTCCGAACCCCCCCATCCCGCTCTCTCTCTTTTTCTTGGGATCATAATATATTTAGACTCAGTCCGTCCGTGATGTAGTTATTTCCCCTTAATTGGGAAGTCCCAGGGGAAAGAGTTCCTTCCCCCTGTAGGACCATGAATATCTATATGAAAATATAACTTATTTGAATTTTTGTAAATAATTATACCAAACTTACATTTCTGTAAATATAAATGAATATTTGTATATATATGCTTTTAAATAAATAAGGGCCAAAGTTGTTTTTTTAATAATAAAATAAAAAGTTAAAGTTTTAACACTGTAGCCCTTGAATTTTAAACGACTGGGAGCAATTTCGTTTGGGTTTGGGTGCCAGAATAACAATAGACAGATTTGTGGCTACAGCTACACCTATCTATATTGTTAAAAACTCGGGACTTTACTGGTGTTGCATTGCCTCCGGGCATTGCAGCCAGTATTGTTCCCAACATCTTTGTATTTACAAATGTCCCATATATGTGTCTATGACTGAGAGGACGTAAAACATCATTTTCATCATCACCGAATAACAAAAGACTTTTATCACACACAATTTTATATTACCACTATTTTATAACCCAGAAATCACATTGATAGTATAATTTTACCATTTTAAATCTTTTCAATGTAAAAATTCAATACTCGATTTGCCAACTAGGTATAGACCCCCCCCCCTTCTTTTTGGTGTTTTGTCCCTGTTTTTGTGGCGTTTGTACACTTTTGTTTTGTAATTGTTTTATATTTTGTTTCAATATCTAACAAATAATACATGTCCCATAATTATGCGCCTTGCCGGGTCGAGAGGACGTAAAACACCATAGTTCATTCATTCATTCATTCAGCCAGTCAGTGTCGAGGCATGAATGAAACGTAGTAGGCCTAGTGGCCCTCTGAAAACTCTTCCGCTGGAGAACGTGATACACACGGAGCAACAAAGTAAAAACAACAGTCAAAAGCGTATCTGTACTTCAGTCAATTATTCCAATCATCCATTCGTCGCTATGCATTCGTGTGAACCGCTCTTCTTCGTCCGAGTCAAATACATCATGTGGTACATCATGTACTCCGAGCCTTACAGATCTCACTTTCATTTTTTTATTTTTTTGGTGTGTGTGTCAAATTTTTCACCACCCCCCTCAAATTTTCACTTGGAAGAATTACAATGTATAAACTTTCACAAAAAAAGAGCGAGTACAACGCCAGCTGCACCACAGCATTTCAGATCTACAAAGTATTGATGACCAGCATTTCAGATCTACAAAGTATTGATGACCAGCATTTCAGATCTACAAAGTATTGATGACCAGCATTTCAGATCTACAAAGTATTGATGACCAGCATTTCAGATCTACAAAGTATTGACGACCAGCATTTCAGATCTACAAAGTATTGATGACCAGTATTTCAGATCTACAAAGTATTGATGACCAGCATTTCAGATCTACAAAGTATTGATGACCAGCATTTCAGATCTACAAAGTATTGATGACCAGCATTTCAGATCTACAAAGTATTGATGACCCAAATACTCTTCAAAAGCAGCAAGGTAAATAAAAACGATGTGTGTGTGTGAAATCCCCCCCCCCCCCCCCCCCCCTCGAATTTGCACTTCACCAGTGTATGGAGTGCATCTAAACAAACATTCAATAATGGTACAATACAGTGGATTCCTAATAGAGTCGACTACGCTTATGAAGAACTTCTCCGGACATTCAAAACTACTTCATTATGATCGTCGTTCGTTGTATCCGTCATATCCGTCATAAATGTTAGTCATAGTTGTGTACCAGTCATGATTAAGTCAAATAATAATACAGTGGATTCTTAATACAGTTGACTACGCTTATAAAGACCTTTAGCGCACGGGGAAATGAGGGTACGAGAATTTCAGAAAGGATGCCCGCGAAGCGGGTAGTAACTGCTAGTATATATATAAAACGTTCACACTAAAAAAAAACCACGAACAAGCAAGATAAAAATGTTACCAAATTATCGAGGTTTACTCCTCTTTATCAAGGACAATGATAACATGGCACTGGTACAAGTCGCATTGCATGCAGCAGAAAACACTGGTGAATAAAATTCATTCTTAAGACAAAGGAGATTAAAATGAAATGAAAAAAATGAAAAGCTCATGCGAGAAAGAGATGAAAAGTGAACGACCTATGGTAGGTGAGATGTGGTGTGTGTGTCTGTGTGTGTGTGTGTGTGTGTGTGTGTGTGTGTGTGTGTGTGTGTGTGTGTGTGTGTGTGCGTGCGTGTGCGTGCGTGTGAGTGTGTGTGTGTGTGTGTGTGTGTGTGTGTGTGTGTGTGTGTGTGTGTGTGTGTGTGTGTGTGTGTGTGTGTGTGTGTGTGACAGAGGTGGGGAAGGGAGTCTTGAGAAGAAAATGTTACGGGCTAAATTCAGATAGAACGGAAGATTGGAAACGAAGTGGGAGAAAGAATAAGGAGAAAAGAGAATGAGACAGAAACCGTAACAAATATGAGATTGCGCATGTTGGAATATGTGCTTGTGTGTGTGCACGCGCATGTGTGTGAGTGCGTGTGTATGTGCGTGCAAGCGCGCGTGAGTGTGAGTGTTAGTATGTGTGTTAGTGTGTGTGTGTGTGTGTGTGTGTGTGTAAGCGCGCGCGCATTTAGGAGTACCCACGCGAGTGTGAGTGTATTTGTGTGTGAGTTTTGGAGTGTGTGTAAGTGAGGGTGTGTGAAAGAGAGAGAGTGAGTGTGTGTGTGAGTAAGTGTGTGTGTGTGTGTGTGTGTGTGTGTGTGTGTGTGTGTGTGTGTGTGCGTGCGTGCGTGTGCGTGCGTGTGCGTGTGCGTGCGATTATGTACGTGTGAGTGTGTTGATGCAATGTTTAAAAAAAAATGGGCTGAGGATTGGGGGAAGAAAGGAGGGACAAACAGAGAGCAAAAGGAGTACACAATAGAAGACAATGCCTTATATATATACAACATAAAGAAATCCAAGGATTCACACCATAAACTATAGTCTACACTGTTTTTCTTTTTCTTCTTTTTTTACCATAGAAAACAACAACATATAAATAAATAAATAAAACCTCAAATACATCGGTGAACTGTGTCACCTTCAACTGGAGGTGGTATATGTGTGTTTATTTATTACACACACACACTATAATTATATAAACGATCAAAAATTGAAGAAGAAAAAACAAACACACCAATAAACTTTCCTCTTATGTATTTGTCACGGGAAAACTTGGAATCCAGGAAAAATCGGAATTCAGATTTTTCCCAATGCTGGGAAGATTCCAATATTTCCAATATTTCCCATGACATATATATATACGCACACGCTCGCGCACACACACAGAGGCACACTTTACACGGGGTTTGTGTGGGAGATTGAACTTGAGATTATGAAGGGGAAATGAACTTTTTGAACAGATGACTTTTAAGGCCAGACTTGAATGCAGACAGGGACAAAGCTGACTGGAGGTAGAAGGGGAGCGAGTTCCAGATGGTGGGTACTTGATAGCTGAAAGAGCGGTGACCAAAAAGGACTTAAGTTTCATGCGGGGGACTTTGAGGAGTTTCTCGCTGCTAGAACGGAGAGTGCGGGATGGTTGATAGGTGATGACATGGTTGGACAGGTATGTTGGCAAAGTGTTTTGAAAATGGCGGAAAGCGAGGATTGCTAGTTTGTACTCAATGCGAGCATGAATTGGCAGCCAGTGTAGTTTGATCAGAAGGGGTGTGACATGGGTTCTTTTAGATTTCCTCAGGACGAGTCTGGCTGCATTGTTTTGTATTCTTTGGAGACGATTGATTTGAACTGCGGGGAGTCCGGCAAGAGTAGCATTGCAATAGTCAACTTTGGAAAAGACCAACGAACATACTAGTTGAGTGGCGGCTTTTTCAGAGAGTGAAGGACGGATTTAAGCAATCTGCCTCAGAGCGAGGTAGGCGGAACGGCACAAGTGGCTGATCTGGGTGTCCATGGACAAAGAACTGTCCAAATGGACACCCAGATCCTTCACGCTGTTTTTGAAGGGAATGGTATTTGTGCCAACCTGCACAGACGCGACGCTAACGTGGTCTAAGACTGAGCGGGAGTCAACAGCTACGGCCTCAGTCTTCTCGTCATTTAATTTGAGTTTGTTACTGAGCATCCAAGATTTTATGGACTGAAAGCAAGGCTCAAACGTGGAGATCAGATTTTGGAAAGTGACAGCCTCGGTTGCGTCAAGTAGTTGAGTGTCATCCGAGAATTTCTCATGAAGGATTTTGTACTGTTCTATGACTTCGGACAAGGGTTGAATGTACAGGGAGAAAAGAAGGGGACCTAAAACGGAGCCCTGAGGGACGCCAAATTTTAGGGGCACTGATGAGGAGACATTGCTGGCAATGGACACAGACTGCGTTCTGCCAGTCAGGTAAGACCTGAACCATTCTAGAGCAGTCCCACTGACACCAAAGGACACTTACAACCTCTGCAGCAGAATACTGTGGTCTATAGTGTCGAACGCGGCACTGAGGTCGAGTAATGTGAGAAGTGATGCGAGTTGTCTGTGACATTGAGTAGTGCTGTTTCTGTGCTATGATTGTGTCTGTACGCGGATTGATGGACTTCATACAGATCGTTTTGAGTTAAGTGGCGTTCAAGCTGTACAAGGACAACTTTCGAGGATTTTGGAGAGAAACGGTAGATGAGAGATAGGCCTGAAGTTTTTTCAGTTCGTCTGGGTTGAGACCGTTTTTCTTGAGGAGAGGAATGACTAGCGCATGTTTCAAGCAAGGAGGAACAGTGCCAGTTTTTAGAGAGTGGTTTGTGATTCTGGTGAGTACTGGAACAAGGTCTGATAGATACTGTTTTGTAAGGTGAGTGGGGATTGGGTCAAGATCAGAGCATCTGGGGGCAGATTTAGAAACAATTTCTGAAACAGGCGACTCAGATACAGACTCAAAACTGCCGAACACCACACCATTGTACACCGTGACAGTAAAAGATGGTGGGTCAACCGACTGCCGAT
>CM065688.1:62857264-62887264 GCA_017654935.2 Phymorhynchus buccinoides | reverse complement strand
AGGTACCACACAAATATATGACACAGCTGACCACATTGAAGGTATTACACAAACATATGACAGCTGACCACATTGAATGTATTACACAAACATATGACAGCTGACCACATTGAATGTACACAAACATATGACAGCTGACCACATTGAATGTGCTACACAAACATATAACACAGCTGACCACATTGAATGTGCTACACAAACATATAACACAGCTGACCACATTGAAGGTACCACAGAATCATGATAGCTGACCACATTGAAGGTACTACACAAACATGATACAGCTGCCACATTGAATGTATTACACAAAATATGACACAGCTGACCACATTGAAAGTACCACACAAACATGATACAGCTGACCATATTGAATGTATTACAGAAACATATAACACAGCTGACCACATTGAAAGTACCACACAAACATGATACAGCTGACCACATTGAAAGTATTACAGAAACATGATACAGCTGACCACATTGAAGGTATTACACAAACATGATACAGCTGACCACATTGAAGGTATTACACAAACATGATACAGCTGACCACATTGAAGGTACTACACAAACATGATACAGCTGACCACATTGAAGGTATTACACAAACATATGACACAGCTGACCACATTGAATGTACTACAGAATCATGACAGCTGACCACATTGAAGTACTACACAAACACATGACTGACACAAAGGTACTACACATGACACAGCTGACCACATTGAAGGTATTACACAAACATGATTGACACATGCTGACCACATTGAAGGTACTACACAAACATATGACACAGCTGACCACATTGAAGGTACTACACAAACACATGACACAGCTGACCACATTGAAGGTACTACACAAACATATGACACAGCTGACCACATTGAAGGTACTACACAAACATATGACACAGCTGACCACATTGAAGGTACTACACAAAGCTGACATATGACACAGCTGACCACATTGAAGGTACTACACAAATATATGACACAGCTGACCACATTGAAGGTACTACACAAACATGACACAGCTGACCACATTGAAGGTACTACACAAACATGACACAGCTGACCACATTGAATGTACTACACAAACACATGACACAGCTGACCACATTGAAGGTACTACACAAACACATGACACAGCTGACCACATTGAAGGTATTACACAAACACATGACACAGCTGACCACATTGAAGGTACTACACAAACACATGACACAGCTGACCACATTGAAGGTACACACAACATATGACACAGCTGACCACATTGAAGGTACTACACAAACACATGACACAGCTGACCACATTGAAGGTACTACACAAACACATGACACAGCTGACCACATTGAAGGTACTACACAAACACATGTACTACACAAACACAAACATGACACAGCTGACCACATTGAAGGTACACAAACATATGACACAGCTGACCACATTGAAGGTACTACACAAACATTGAAGGTATGACACAGCTGACCACATTGAAGGTACTACACAAACACATGACACAGCTGACCACATTGAAGGTACTACACAAACATGACACAGCTGACCACATTGAAGGTACTACACAAACATGACCAGCTGACCACATTGAAGGTACTACACAAACACATGATGACACAGCTGACCACATTGAACATTGTACTACACAAACACATGACACAGCTGACCACATTGAAGGTACTACACAAAATATGACACAGCTGACCACATTGAAGGTACTACACAAACACATGACACAGCTGACCACATTGAAGGTACTACACAAACACATGACACAGCTGACCACATTGAAGGTACTACACAAACACATGACACAGCTGACCACATTGAAGGTACTACACAAACATATGACACAGCTGACCACATTGAAGGTACTACACAAACACATGACACAGCTGACCACATTGAAGGTACTACACAAACATATGACACAGCTGACCACATTGAAGTACTACACAAAACATACAGCTACACAAACACAAACATGACACAGCTGACCACATTGAAGGTATTACACAAACATATGACACAGCTGACCACATTGAAGGTACTACACAAACATGACACAGCTGACCACATTGAAGTACTACACAAACATATGACACAGCTGACCACAAACACATGACACAGCTGACCACATTGAAGGTACTACACAAACACATGACACAGCTGACCACATTGAAGGTACTACACAAACATATGACACAGCTGACCACATTGAAGGTACTACACAAACACATGACACAGCTGACCACATTGAAGGTACTACACAAACATGACACACCACATTGAAGGTACTACACAAACACATGACACAGCTGACCACATTGAAGGTACTACAGCTGACCACATTGAAGGTACTACACAAACACATGACACAGCTGACCACATTGAAGGTACTACACAAACACATGACACAGCTGACCACATTGAAGGTACTACACAAACATATGACACAGCTGACCACATTGAAGGTACTACACAAACATATGACACAGCTGACCACATTGAAGGTACTACACAAACACATGACACAGCTGACCACATTGAAGGTACTACACAAACACATGACACAGCTGACCACATTGAAGGTACTACACAAACACATGACACAGCTGACCACATTGAAGGTACTACACAAACATGACACAGCTGACCACATTGAAGGTACTACACAAACACATGATGACACAGCTGACCACATTGAAGGTACTACACAAACACATGACACAGCTGACCACATTGAAGGTACTACACAAACACATGACACAGCTGACCACATTGAAGGTACTACACAAACATGACACAGCTGACCACATTGAAGGTATTACACAAACATATGACACAGCTGACCACATTGAAGGTATTACACAAACACATGACACAGCTGACCACATTGAAGGTACTACACAAACATATGACACAGCTGACCACATTGAAGGTACTACACAAACACATGACACAGCTGACCACATTGAAGGTACTACACAAACATGACACAGCTGACCACATTGAAGGTACTACACAAACACATGACACAGCTGACCACATTGAAGGTACTACACAAACACATGACACAGCTGACCACATTGAAGGTACTACACAAACATATGACACAGCTGACCACATTGAAGGTACTACACAAACACATGACACATTGCTGACCACATTGAAGGTACTACACAAACACATGACACAGCTGACCACATTGAAGGTACTACACAAACAATGACACATGACACAGCTGACCACTGACCACATTGAAGGTACACACAAACATATGACACAGCTGACCACATTGAAGACACAAACAGCTGACCACATTGAAGGTACTACACAAACAAACACACAGCTGATGACACAGCTGACCACATTGAAGGTACTACACAAACACATGACACAGCTGACCACATTGAAGGTACTACACAAACACATGACACAGCTGACCACATTGAAGGTACTACACAAACATATGACACAGCTGACCACATTGAAGGTACTACACAAACACATGACACAGCTGACCACATTGAAGGTACTACACAAACATATGACACAGCTGACCACATTGAAGGTACTACACAAACACATGACACAGCTGACACATTGAAGGTACTGACCACATTGAAGGTACACACAAACACATGACACAGCTGACCACATTGAAGGTACTACACAAACACATGACACAGCTGACCACATTGAAGGTACACACACAAACATATGACACAGCTGACCACATTGAAGGTACTACACAAACACATGACACAGCTGACCACATTGAAGGTATTACACAAACATGATGACACAGCTGACCACATTGAAGGTACTACACAAACACATGACACATTGCTGACCACACCACATTGAAGGTACTACACAAACACATGACACAGCTGACCACATTGAAGGTATTACACAAACACATGACACAGCTGACCACATTGAAGGTATTACACAAACATATGACACAGCTGACCACATTGAAGGTACTACACACATGACACAGCTGACCACATTGAATGTACTACACAAACACATGACACAGCTGACCACATTGAAAGTATTACACAAACATATGACACAGCTGACCACATTGAAAGTATTACAGAAACATGACACAGCTGACCACATTGAAAGTACTACACAAACACATGCTGACCACATTGAAGTACTACACAAACATGTACAGCTGACCACAAAGGTACACATGACACAGCTGACCACATTGAAGGTACTACACAAACACATGACACAGCTGACCACATTGAAGGTACTACACAAACACATGACACAGCTGACCACATTGAAGGTACTACACAAACATGACACAGCTGACCACATTGAAGGTATTACACAAACATGATGACACAGCTGACCACATTGAAGGTATTACACAAACATATGACACAGCTGACCACATTGAAGGTACTACACAAACACATGACACAGCTGACCACATTGAAGGTATTACACAAACATATGACACAGCTGACCACATGACCACATTGAAGGTAGGTACTACACAAACATGATGACACAGCTGACCACATTGAAGGTACTACACAAACACATGACACAGCTGACCACATTGAAGGTATTACACAAACACATGACACAGCTGACCACGTTGAAGGTATTACACAAACATATGACACAGCTGACCACATTGAAGGTACTACACAAACATATGACACAGCTGACCACATTGAAGGTACTACACAAACACATGACACAGCTGACCACATTGAAGGTATTACACAAACATATGACACAGCTGACCACATTGAAGGTACTACACATTGAAACACACACAAACATGACACAGCTGACCACATTGAAGGTATTACACAAACACATTGAAGGTATTACAGCTGACCACATTGAAGGTACACAAACATATGACACAGCTGACCACATTGAAGGTACTACACAAACATATGACACAGCTGACCACATTGAAGGTACTACACAAACACATGACACAGCTGACCACATTGAAGGTATTACACAAACACATGACAGCTGACCACATTGAAGGTACACAAACATATGACACAGCTGACCACATTGAAGGTACTACACAAACACATGACACAGCTGACCACATTGAAGGTACTACACAAACACATGACACAGCTGACCACATTGAAGGTATTACACAAACATGACACAGCTGACCACATTGAAGGTACTACACAAACACATGACACAGCTGACCACATTGAATGTACTACACAAACACATGACACAGCTGACCACATTGAAGGTATTACACAAACATGACACAGCTGACCACATTGAAGGTACACAAACATATGACACAGCTGACCACATTGAAGGTACTACACAAACACATGACACAGCTGACCACATTGAAGGTATTACACAAACATGAAAGTATGACACAGCTGACCACATTGAAGGTATTACACAAACACATGACACAGCTGACCACATTGAAGGTACTACACAAACACATGACACAGCTGACCACATTGAAGGTATTACACAAACATATGACACAGCTGACCACATTGAAGGTACACAAACACATGACACAGCTGACCACATTGAAGGTACTAAGTTGATGGTGATAGTGGCGCAGAAGGATGTTCTTGATGAAGATGTTGTGAGGGTGGTAACCGTCAGTGAGAGACAGAGTGGGGTGGTCGTTAGTTTCTGATTCGTTAGTGACAGCAAGGGCTCGGTGTCTGGAGATCGACTCTGCTTACTCAAGAGGTTTTTTTTTGGCAGAGGTTAGCTGGGTAGCCACGTGCAGTGAAGAAGGACAGCATAAATAAGTATGGCTTGGCTTTGAAAATCAGTGTGTTTGGAACAGATGCCGCGGAGGCGTAAGAACTGAGAGAAAGTAATGCTGGTTTTTATGGACAGAGGGTGGCTGGAAGAAAACAAGGTAAGAATGTGGGCTTGTAGAAGACAGAGGTGTGCAGTTGTGGTGTGGAAGGGTCATTGGAAATGAGAAGGTCAAGGAAAGAGAGACTGGTCTGGGATATTTCATGGGTGAATTTGAGAGCCGGGTGAAAGTTTGAGACAAAGGTTATGAAAGACTGGAGTTTGTAAAGTGGGCCAGTGAAGATGCCGAAGCAATCATCGATGAATCTGCGGAAGAGGTCAGGGAGACAATCTGGATAGTTGAGGAAAATTTGTTTTTCGATGTAGCCGACAAAAGGCAGGCGTAGCTGGGGCCCATGCGTGTCCCCATCGTTACACCACAGGCTTGGCTGTAGTGCTGGCCGGCAAGAGGCAGGCATAGCTGGGGTCCATGTGTGTCCCCATAGCTACACCACAGGCTTGGCTGTAGTGCTGGCCGGCAAGAGGCAGGCATAGCTGGGGCCCATGTGTGTCCCCATAGCTACACCACAGGCTTGGCTGTAGTGCTGACCGGCAAAGAGGCAGGCATAGCTGGGGCCCATGCGTGTCCCCATAGCTACACCACAGGCTTGGCTGTAGTGCTGGCCGGCAAGAGGCAGGCATAGCTGGGGCCCATGTGTGTCCCCATAGCTACACCAGGCTTGGCTGTAGTGCTGGCCGGCAAAGAGGCAGGCATAGCTGGGGCCCATGTGTGTCCCCATAGCTACACCACAGGCTTGGCTGTAGTGCTGGCCGGCAAAGAGGCAGGCATAGCTGGGGCCCATGCGTGTCCCTATAGCTACACCACAGGCTTGGCTGTAGTGCTGGCCGACAAATTGGAAAGAATTGAGACTAGTTCGGCTAGACGGAGAAGAGTGCTGGTTGGTAGTTGTCTGGAATCACGGCAGAGAAAATGTTAAGAGCAAAAAGGCCTTCTTTGTGAGGGATGCTGGTGTAGAGAGAAGTGACGTCCATAGTGACAATAAACTTGTGGTCTGTGTCAGGAGGAAAGGAGAAGTTGTCAAAGAGGCGTAGGGCATGAGATGTGTCTTTGACGAAAGTAGGGAGAGAAGAAACAATGGGTTGGAGAATGAGATCAAGGTACATGGAGATCTGTTCAGTTGGGCAAGAGCATGCAGATACTATTGGGCGTCCTGGGTTGTTGGGTTTGTGGATTTTTGGAAGCATGTAGAATTGGGGTTGACGGGGTTCTGCAGTTATGAGAGAGTGAGCCTGTGGTGGAAAATTATTTTCATTGTCCCCAAGAGACATTTGTCTACAAACTCGCTCCCTACTTCTCTCCAATTAGAGAACTCTCTCATTCAGACTTCTGGAAGCGTGCGCAGTCTTGGCTTCACACTGGACCAAACACTTTCTTTTCAAACTCAAATTTCCTCTGTCTGTCGTGCTTGCTATCTGGAACTCAGTGGCATTGCTTCTGTTCGTCATCTTCTCTCTGAAGACGCCACCAAAGCTCTTATCTCTGCCTTTGTTCTCTCTCGCTTAGACTGCTGCAATTCCCTTCTTGCTGGTTGCCCACAAAATCTCCTCGCTAAATTGCAGAAAATTCAGAACAATGCTGCTCGCCTTGTACTGAGGTGTTCCAAATTCTCTCACTCTACTCTACCCCAATGTTTGAATCTCTTCACTGGCTTTCTGTCGGAAGGCGTATCGAATACAAGCTCCCTCTGCTACTTTACCTCTCCGTTCTGCCAACTCCCTTTCTTCATTTAAGTCTTCTCTCAAAACTACTCTTTTCAAATCATAGCCTGCTATATTTCTTCGGCCATGAGCACGATAGGGTCGTCAGGTGGAGGGGGTCAAAAACATCCTGGGGTATCGCCCCAGAGGACCCAAAACAAACCGACAAGTTCGGAGAAAAACCCAGAAATTCAAAATCTCACAAGCGACTCGGATCATTCTGAGTTTGAATCAGTTTCTTCGGACAACTCGCCCATGGCAAGTGATCCGAACAAAGATATCGTCTTCTTCACCCCAGTGGGAAAAAGACAGAGATACCTTTCGAGACGGTTCAAAACCGAAAAAGATCAAGGACACAAAGGGGGTCGGACGACCCCCTTGACCCCAACATTCTCTCCCCAAATGAAAAGAAGATCAGGGAGGAACTCAAAGACATGGAGGAAAGTCTCCCTCCCCCTCAGCCCAAGAGACCTATAGCTGATGCTCAAACCGAAGGGATAAAAACTACCTCGATAACAATAGAGGACACAGAGGGCCATCAGCCCACTTCAAAACAACAAGAATTAGTAGAGTCAATCTGGGGACATTGTCCCGAACCAACTCCAGAAAAAGAAACCAAAAAGACCCAAAAAACTTTAGGCCAGTCAATAAAGCAAACCAACCTCCACCAACATTTCTCACATTTCCGGTTGTTCTGGAGGACCTGGGCACAGGCCCGGCCACGCTCAGGTCCCTCAGGCCGACCACTAGCTACAACATGTGGTGCCAGACCATAGGGCCCATTTTAAGCCAAAGACCTCTCTCCAACAACAGGTTTCTGATAGGTTGTCGAACCGAAAAACAACAAAACACTCTGGTGAACATGAAGAAAATAGCCCAAATCCATATAAAGTGCTTCGTACCATCAGCTACCACAGAGGGAGCAATCAAAGGCACCCCCCACGAAGAAGACATAGAAGATATCAAAAGATCAATCACAGAGGCAAAATATGTCATGCGGCTGAAAAACAAGGACGGTAGCGTATCAAGGGCGATCAAAATCACCTTCAACAAGCCTTCCCTTCCGCCATTCATAAAAATCAATGCCGAAGAGGTCACAGTCCATCCCTTTGTAGCTCCTGTGAGAAAATGTCGAAAGAGTGCCAGGCTGGGACACAGTTAGGACCAGTGTAGGGCAAAAAAAGAGACACGTGTAAGGTGTGCCCAGCCTGGTCACAATGTAAAAGACTGTAAAACTCAAAACTTGAAGTGTGTAAACTGTTATGTAGAGGAAACCACTCAGCTGCGTACCAGGGCTGCCCCCAATATCAGTTAAGGCTCAGAGCCAACAAAATCAGAGCACAAACCTTCCTGCCATATTCAGAAGCTATCAAAAGAGCATAGCGAACTAAAACAAGAGAGCAGGTCCCCCCTCTCTCCACCACTTCAAATAGATCTTTCATGGAGATTGGAGGAGAGAGGCTCTCATAAACCTTCACCTCCCAACATACCGCTTTGCATAAGATTACTGTATCCAATAACAAGCCGCAATAGCCTAGCGGATAGCACATTATAACACAACCATCCCGGGTTCGAATCCGGATCAGTCAATACTTGTTTCATACACATTTCAAATCAAAAGAGCGAAACAACTTTACATACACTTGTATCACATTTTATCGATGTATTGGATATTAAAAAATAGTTTTGATGCTTCTAACTTCCTATAATATGCCACTCTTTGACTTTACCTTTTCCTTTGCTTTCTATCATCTGCTATCTTTCTGACTTATTGGCCTTTGTGATTCTCCTGCCTTTAAAAAAAAATAATTCCAAACGCAGATCGAAGAATAATAATATCATAATAAATTATCATATCATGTTTATTATGTGATATTGAATTGTCCTTTCTGTTACGTTTATTACATCATATTATATAATAATAATAATAATAATAATGAGCATTTATATGCGCTTAATCTTAAACAAGCCCTAAGCGCTTACAATAATAAACAAATAAATGAATACCCCCCCCCCCCCCCCACAAAAAACAAAAACAAACATCAACAGCAACAACAACAAGCAGTAGAAAATATGAGAATGTCAAACATTTCCTTGCATACACACACACATGCACGCGCACACACAAACGCGCACACACAAACAAAACACACACACACACACACACACACACACACACCACACCACACCACACCACACCACACCACACCACACCACACCACACCACACCACACACCACACCACACACAACACACGCCCGCACAAACCACACACTGCACACAAACACACGCGCAGAGAAGGGACAAAAATTACTTTCCAAAAGAACAGAGCAGGCTACGATTTGAAGATGTTTATTACATCATATTGAATTGTCCTTTCTGTTACGTTTATTACAACATATTATATCATGTTTATTACATCATAATTATTATATCATGTTTATTACATCATATTATATCATGTTTATTACATCATATTATATCATGTTTATTACGTCATATTATATCATGTTATTAGTTATTAGTTATTAGGTACTCCATAGTCACAGAGGCATCTCTGTGAAAATCGGGTTGCTCCCACCTGGAGAGCGCGTCGCAGCCAGAGGCGCGCCATCCATTTTTTTAATACTTTTTTTGCATGCGATTTTTTTGTGTGTGATTGATGAGGAACGAAAGGGGGGTGGGGTACATTTTGACCAAATGACAACTTTTTCGTTGCCACTGGGTTTAACGTGTGCTAAGTGCATGGGCACATGGGACATCGGTTTATTGTCTCATCCGAAAGACTCCACATTCAGACCGTAAAGCCTAGTGCAAAGTGAGAGGAAAAATCCCCTGTACCCAGGTTCGAACTCGGGTTTACTTGACACGAAGCGAACGCCTGACCACTGTGCCACTCTACACTACATGTTTATTACGTCATATTATATCACGTTTATTACGTCATATTATATCATGTTTGTTACATCACGTTGAACTGTACTGCAATGTTCCGTGTGTTACAGCTGGCCTTTAACCCTCTAACCTCACGTTTATTACATCACGTTGAACTGTACTGCAATGTTCCGTGTTATAGCTGGCCTTTAACCCTCTAACCTCACGTTTATTACATCACGTTGAACTGTACTGCAATGTTCCGTGTTACAGCTGGCCTTTAACCCTCTAACCTCACGTTTATTACATCACGTTGAACTGTACTGCAATGTTCCGTGTTACAGCTGGCCTTTAACCCTCTAACCTCACGTTTATTACATCACGTTGAACTGTACTGCAATGTTCCGTGTTACAGCTGGCCTTTAACCCTCTAACCTCATGTTTGTTACATCACGTTTATTACATTATATTATATCACGTTTATTACATCACGTTGAACTGTACTGCAATGTTCCGTGTGTTACAGCTGGCCTTTAACCCTCTAACCTCCGAGGGAGCGGAACAAGTGGTCAAATCGGTCATGAATTGTCCGTCGTCTCCTCTACAGTTGATCGACTTTGAGGTCAGTTTGCACAAGATTGGCTTCATTGTATAATGCATCATATGTAATAAGTTACAGGAGCACAGCATATATTAAAAATTTTTTAAACCACAACAATGTTTGTGTACTAATTAAGGTGAAGCATCTTTTTTTCTCACAAGAATAAACTCAAAAGTAGGACCAGAAATTGGAATGAAACAGGTTACATTTTGAAAAGTGTAGGCCCAGAAATTGGAATGAAGCAGGTTACATTTTGAAAAGTGTAGGCCCAGAAATTGGAATGAAACAGGTTACATTTTGAAAAGTGTAGGCCCAGAAATTGGAATGAAACAGGTTACATTTTGAAAATGGGAGATAATGGATACACTTTAATTTATACAGTATTATTACATCACATTACATTATCTAGAGGACTACTTTCAACTCATTAACATACAATGCCAATGAATGCTCATTTATTCTGTATTCCTACAGGGCGTGACACTAGAGGACTACTTTCAGCTCCTTACCAATGCTAATTTATGCTGTATTCGTACAGGGTGTGACTCTATGAGGACTACTTAATTACAGCTCCATACCAATGCTAATTTATGCTGTATTCCTACAGGGCGTGACACTAGAGGACTACTTTCAGCTTCTTACCGATGCTACCGAATGCTAATGTATGCTGTATTCCTACGACAGGGCGTGACACTAGAGGACTACTTACCAATGTTACTTTATGCTGTATTCCTACGACAGGGCGTGACACTAGAGTACTACTTCCAACTCCTTACCAATGTTAATGAATGCTAATTTATGCTGTATTCCTACAGGGCGTGACACTAGAGGACTACTTTCAGCTCCTTACCAATATGCTAATGTATGCTGTATTCCTACAGGGCGTGACACTAGAGGACTAGTTTCAGCTCCTTACCAATGCTAATTTATGCTGTATTCCTACAGGGCGTGACATTGACTACATTAAGCTCCTTTCTAAACTAATGAATGCTGATGTATGCTGTATTTCCACAGGGCGTGACACTAGAGGACTATTTTCAGTTCCTTACTAATGCTAATGAATGCTAATTTATGGTGTATTCCTACAGGGTGTGACACTAAAAGACTACTTTCAGCTCCTTATCAATGCTAATTTATGCTGTATTCCTACAGGACATGACACTAGATGACTACTTTGAGCTCCTTACCATTGCTAATTTATGCTGCATTTCTACAAGACGACACTAATAAATGCTAATTTATGATGTATTCTACAGGGTGTGACACTAGAGGACTACTTTCAGCTCCTTACCAATGCTAATTTATGCTGTATTCCTACAGGGCGTGACACTAGAGGACTACTTTCAGCTCCTTACCAATGCTAATTTATGCTGTATTCCTACAGGACGTGACACTAGGAGACTACTTACAGCTCCTTACAATGCTCATTTATGCTGTATTCCTACAGGGCGTGACACTAGAGGACTACTTTCAGCTCCTTATCAATGCTAATTTAAGCTGTATTCCTTCAGGGCGTGACCCTAGAGGACTACTTTCAGCTAATTAAGCTCCTTTCCAATGCTAATGTATGCTGTATTCCTACAGGGCGTGACACTAGAGGACTACTTTCAGCTGTTGGCGGAAGAGTTAAAGCAGCAGCGTCGTGACTCAGGGGGGATCACTCTCATGTACACCATCCCGCCGTCCAGCAGAGAGCGCTCCATCGACCTTCCCCTGGAGACCTTGACCTTGGTCTGTGACCTTGTGGAGGAGCAGGGGTCAGAGGTCAAGGACCTTTTCCACGACGTGCCCGAAGACGATCAGCTGATTTTGTCCACCGAGGATCTCTTTACCAGAGTGCAGGTGATTAAAATAACGATAATTATTGATCACAATGACAATGACGATGGCAATGATGATGATGAACTGAGGACCTCTTTACCAGAGTGTAGGTGATTAAAATAACAATAATTATTGATGACAATGATGATGATGACAATGAACTGAGGACCTCTTTACCAGAGTGCAGGTGATTAAAATAACAATACTTATTGATGACAATGATGATGAACTGAGGACCTCTTTACCAGGGTGCAGATGATTAAAATAACAATAATTATAGATGACAATGATGATGACAATGATGATGATGAACTGAGGGCCTCTTTACCAGAGTGCAGGTAACCTTTACCGGACTTCTGGGGTCGCCCACGACCCCTTGACACACAAAACATGTTATATCTCTAAAACTATTTAAGCAATCTTCATGAAATTTCATGACTTTGTCAAAAACGTAAATGGCTTTAAGTGTGTTAAATTACATGAATGTGTATAAAACATAAATGACGTAATATGACGCGTAATTTTGATATACCTGTCCGGATGACGGGGGTCTCCCACGACCCCTACTTTAAAGAGCACTGCAGTGCATTGAGTAGGGGTCGTGGGAGACCCCCACCATCCGGACAGGGATAAACACATGGTGACTCATTGACAAGTAGGGGTCGTGGGAGACCCCCGCCATCCGGACAGGGATAAACACCTAGGAATTCGCTCTTTGCTGAGTAGGGGGTCGTGGAAGACCCCCGCCGTCGTGTCTGTGTGGTCAAAAGCATGATCCGGTAAAGGTTAAACTAACAATAATTATTGATGACAATGATGATGACGATGACAATGATGATGAACTGAGGGCCTCTTTACCAGAGTGCAGGTGATTAAAATAACAATAATTATTGATGACAATGATGATGACGATGACAATGATGATGAACTGAGGGCCTCTTTACCAGAGTGCAGGTGATTAAAATAACAATAATTATTGATGACAATGATGATGACGATGACAATGATGATGAACTGAGGGCCTCTTTACCAGAGTGCAGGTGATTAAAATAACAATAATTATTGATGACAATGATGATGACGATGATGAAAATAACAATAATTATTGATGACAATGATGATGACGATGATGAACTGAGGGCCTCTTTACCAGAGTGCAGGTGATTAAACTAACAATAATTATTGATGACAATGATGATGACGATGACAATGATGATGATGAACTGAGGTGAGGGCCTCTTTACCAGAGTGCAGTTGATTAAAATAACAATAATAATATAGACGATGAAGATACTGGTGATGACAATGTGTGGGCTTGTAATCAGTGAAAATGGTCATGTATATTATGTTATTCCATTGATATTGGTAGGGGCGGGTAGCCATTAGTAAATTGCTCTTTGATTCAGCGGCAGTGTAGTGTTGATGCATTCACCTCTAGCCTTATTCTTGACTGTATGAAGCCCTCCTCTCTAGTATTTCTTTTCTTACTGTTGATAGCAATCGTTTTTCATCCCCTTGGTGTTACAGAAATCTGGCAAGGTGTTATTTGATTATTACATATACTTGTCATCATTATCTTGTTGTTACAAAAACAGTGTGTTGTTATAGTTCATTATAACTTGGCATCATCATCATATAATAAAAAGGCAAGTGTGTGTGTGTCTGAAACACAAAACGGACCTTATAACTCCGCCGTTTTTTCGATCGAATCGCTTCAAATTTGCTATGAGCCCTAACGGGGCGATGGCAACGGCAACCGAGGCGGCCGTGTCATTTGCGCGGTTTGGCAAATGCGCGAAACGCGTATCCACCGGCCTCTCGGCGCCCGTATCTCCGGTATTTCTGGACGGATTGCCTTCGAATTTAGAAGGTAGATGGCCGGGGACGGTGGCTATCGATGTGCCAAACCGAAAGCGAATCGATTTAGAAACGCGCGCGATATACGCCGCTTCACCTTTTCACAAATAACTCCGCCGTTTCTTAACCGAATCGCTTCAAATTTGCGGTCAGGCTTGCTGTGGACGGGGCAAAGCCTGCCACCAAATTTGAAGAGAATCGGAAGAGCGCGTCACTCTCAGAGCAGCGCCAACGGGAAACGGGGCCTTTAACTAACTTTTCTTAACCAAATCGCTTCAAATTTGCTGTACTCAGCGTTACCAGTACTTGGCGTTACCGTTACTAGGGAGAGCGCATCACTCTCAGAGCAGCGCCAACGGGAAACGGGGCCTTATAACTCAGCCTTTTCTTAACCGAATCGCTTCTAATTTGCTGTACTCAGCGTTACCAGTACTTGGCGTTACCGTTACTAGGCATTACCGTTACTAGGTAGAGCGCGTCACTCTCAGAGCAGCGCCAACAGGAAACGGGGCCTTATAACTCCGCCGTTTCTTAACCGAATCGCTTCAAATTTGCTGTACTCAGCGTTACCAGTACTTGGCATTACCGTTACTAGGCGTTACCGGTACCCGGCGTTGCGCTAGTTATAATAATAATAACAGTACATTTATATATCTTGTCCTCCGAAATCGGAATGTGTCAGCTGTAAGCAGCGGGGAGACCAGTGAAAACTGAAAACCGGACACATACATACCTTACCCATTATGGCCATAGAACACAGAAGTATGTTGGTGTTACATAAATCTGGCAAGGTGTTATTTTATTATTACATTATACTTGTCATCATTATCTTGGTGTTACAGAAATCAGTGTGTTATAGTTCATTATGACTTGTCATTGTTACCTTGGTGTTACAGAAATCAGTGTGTTATAGTTCATTATGACTTGTCATCATTATCTTGGTGTTACAGAAATCAGTGTGTTATAGTTCATTATGACTTGTCATTGTTACCTTGGTGTTACAGAAATCAGTGTGTTATAGTTCATTATGACTTGTCATTGTTACCTTGGTGTTACAGAAATCAGTGTGTTATAGTTCATTACGACTTGTCATTGTTACCTTGGTGTTACAGAAATCAGTGTGTTATAGTTCATTATGACTTGTCATTGTTACCTTGGTGTTACAGAAATCAGTGTTATAGTTCATTATGACTTGTCATTGTTACCTTGGTGTTACAGAAATCAGTGTTATAGTTCATTATGACTTGTCATTGTTACCTTGGTGTTACAGAAATCTGGCAAAGTTTCTGACGCTCACCGAGTGGCCAGATTGAAACAGCATGTACACCGAGACCTGCATCGACGATTCCTGCTCAAGTGAGACATTATTGTTGATGTTATTGTGATGCACTATTGTAGTGGTTATGAACCGTACTGTATATAAAGCAGACTGAAACAGCATGTACACCGATACCTGCATCGACGATTCCTGCTCAAGTGAGACATTATTGTGTTATTGTGATGAACTATTGTAGTGGTTATGAACCGTACTGTATATAAAGCAGACTGAAACAGCATGCACACCAAGACCTGCACCCAGGATTCCTGCTCAAGTGAGACATTATTGTTGATGTTATTGTGATGAACTATTGTAGTGGTTATGAACCGTACTGTATATAAAGCAGACTGAAACAGCATGTACACCAAGACCTGCACCCACGATCCACCCGGATTTCCAGCTAACATCAGAAGTTTTGTTGATGGGGGGGGGGGGGGGGGCGGGGCAAGTACGAACATTTCGGTTTCGCCAACTCGATACATGCGTTCACGGCGGACGCCATCTTGGAAATGACAACGGCGGAAGAGCAAAAAGGTGCGAAATGAAGATTGTGCCGTGTAAATATAATTTTGGTTCGTTTTTTTCTGCGGATATTTTTTTCTTTTTGTGGAGATCGCTCGATTTCGGAAAAAAAATCGGCGGAAACGGCGGAGCTGTTTTCATGCCCGATCAGTTAAATCCTGCATTGTATACAGGTCAGACTTAAACGACATGTACATTAACACAACACAACCCCACCGTTAGCAGTGCCAGAGAATCACTTCCCGTGCGCCACGCACCCACAGCTGGCACCTATTCCGTGTAGACGGCAGATTTCAGCACTTTTATGACTTTTTTCTTCCGATAGCTATACAAATACTAACAATAAAGTGTTTGGTATCAACAGAAAGAGCAAACACTAACCTAAACAGTTATGGTAGAAACAAATCAGTAGCTGATATTGTTTGGTCGTGCTTGTCTCTGAAAATAACAAGAGTAAAAAAAAAAAAGATTTACTCTTTTCCGAACTGAAGAAAAAACGGGCAAAAAATGTTGATGCTTATTTATTTAAAAAAAATTAATAATCATATAGTAAAAAGCCAACTGTCCGTGTGTGTGTGTGTGTGTGTGTCTGTATGTGTGTCTGTCTGAAAAACAAAACGGGCCTTATAACTCCGCCGTTTTTTCGACCGAATCGCTTCAAATTTGCTGTGAGCCCTCACGGGGCGATGGCAACGGCAACCGAGGCGGCCGTGTCATTTGCGCGGTTTCGCAAATGCGCGAAACGCGCATCCGCCGGCCTTTCGGCGCCCGTATCTCCGGTATTTCTGGACCGATTGCCTTCAAATTTGGCAGATATATGACCGGGGACGGTGACTATCAATGTGCCAAACCGGAAGTTAATCGATTACTTAGGCGCATAACAGCAGTATGATGCAAAACGGGCCTTATAACTCCGCCGTTTTGCAACCGAATCGCGTCAAATTTGCTGTCACCGGGGCAAAGCCTGTCAGCAAATTTGCAGAAAATCGGGAGAGCGCGTCACTCTCAGAGCAGCGCCAACGGGAAACGGGGCCTTATAACTCTGCCGTTTCTTAACGAAATCGCTTCAAATTTGCTGTACTCAGCGTTACCAGTACTTGGCATTACCGTTACTAGGCGTTACCGTTACTAGGCGTTACTGGTACTCGGCGTTGCGCTAGTAATAATAATAATGCATAGTATTTATATAGCGCCTTTCTTTATAATTAAACTCAAGGCGCTCACGTTCACTGATTCACATGCAATTGGGCTAACATACACATTCATTCGATCATCATCTAATTAATGTGAAAAGTTACAGAGAGAAAACTCTTTGAAACAAATGAGTTTTCATTTGGGTTTTGAAAGCGGGAAGTGCTGAATTGTGACGGAGGTGAACAGGCAAGGAGTCCCAGACAGTGGGGGCGCAAAAACTAAAACTGCGTTGTCCAAAAGACTTTAAATTCACTTTAGGAACTTTCAACAGTTTGGCATGGGAAGATCGGAGTGAGCGAGGAGTGTAAGTTTGGAGAGCACTTGATAGGTAGGATCTGTTCAAAGTGGCGGAATGCAAGGACTGCCAGTTTGTACTCTAAACGAAACTGCACTGGCAGCCAGTGCAGCTCCCTGAGGAGTGGTGTGATATGGTCACGCCTTCGCTTTCGGAGTGTGAGCTTAGCCGCGCTGTTTTGGATTCGTTGTAAACTATCTATTTTTTCCTTTGGAAGACCGAACAGAACAGAGTTGCAGAAATCAAGGCGAGATGTGATAAGAGCTGTAACTAGTTGAGAGGAATGACCGAATGGATGCAATACGTCTCAGTTCGAGAAAACATGAATGGCAAACATTACCGATATGACCCATTGAAAGGGTTTGGTCGATTGTAACCCCAAAGTACTTAACTGATGATTTGAAGGGAACAGTGCTACCTCCAATGTCTGCTGACTCACTGTCGATTGTGATTGTTACTAGACGGCCGGAAAAACCAACAGGCGGGACCTTTGTCTTATCCTTAATCCGTGTTAAGCTTTAACTTGTTGCTGTTCATCAATCCTAGCACATCATTGACACACGTCTCAATGCCAGTCTGAATGGGAGGGAAATCCCCAGGGGCACCACTCTGTGACACCTCAGTATCATCAGCATATTTGTGGAAATCGCATGAATGTGCAACAATCACATCAGACAATGGTTGTGAGTAGAGTAAAGAGAACAGGGCCCAAAACTGAACCCTGTGGGACTCCATATCTGAGAGATGAGTAAGCTGATAGAACTCAATTTACAACGACAGAGAAGGTACGGTCACTTCTGTAAGACATTAAACCAATCAAGCATAACACCTCATATTCCAAACGTTACCTCTAAACTCGTCAAAAGAACAGTGGTCAAGTGTGTCAAATGCTAGTCTTCTCTTTCATTATTTATCTTTTCACTTCGTCTTATAACAGGGACGGATTATAGGGGTGTTCCTGGTTGCATGGAACACCCCCCACCCCCCTTGTTGCCTAAAATAAAACAAAAACACAATCTCTCCATCTCACACACACACTGACTATATCAACACATTCGTAACTGTAAAGTGCTTTAAAATCTGCTGGAAACCTCCCTTTATGTACAGCATAATCCGCCCCTCTAAAAATCTGCCTCACAGCACATATTCACTTCATTTAGTTTAAGTGCAAAGGATAGCCACATCCTGTGTAGGCCTACATTCTTTCCCAGTCTAGAATGTCTCTCCTACTCAACCACCTAGGAAAATGATAACAGTTCTCCGATTACAGCGTGCATTCCAGCATGTATACCAACCGCCAGCATTCAAACTGAGATCCAGTACAAAGTTAACATGTCCCAAAGTGTTACTGTGGTGTTAGTTTCTCCTAGAGCGATCATGGAAAAGACAGATTTAAAAAACATTGAAACCACTATAGGCAGTTGCTACGTCTCCAGATTCGGATTTCCCCAATCACCATATGTGGTGGTCTCGTCAGGAAGTGAGAGAGAGAAGAACCACCGCATGATGTGGTTGCGTCTGGAAAATGTTAATATCTGCATCAGATAGCGACTCCTTTTAACGTTCAGTTTGTGGATGACAATTGTACAATGACTGCCAGCTGTGTGCCTTGCCTTCAGGCTCTGCATAGGATGCAGGCCCTCAACATTACAGTGATGTTTGTGGATGACAATTGTACAATGACTGCCAGCTGTGTACCTTGCCTTCAGGCTCTGCATAGGATGCAGGCCCTCAACATTACAGTGATGTTTTTTGGGGTGTTTTTTTTGCTATCCCATCTTCTGAGCCATACAGTGGCGTTGCTCCAACGCCGCTTATTCTGAATCCCACAAACTGTCCACTGATAGCTCCCCAGAACACACTGATCCCCCACAACTGTCTTGATAGCTCCCCAGAACACACTGATCCCCCACAACTGTCCACTGATAGCTCCCCAGAACACACTGATCCCCCACAACTGTCCACTGATAGCTCCCCAGAACACACTGATCCCCCACAACTGTCCACTGATAGCTCCCCAGAACACACTGATCCCCCACAACTGTCCACTGATAGCTCCTCAGAACACACTGATCCCCCACAACTGTCCACTGATAGCTCCCCAGAACACACTGATCCCCCACAACTGTCCACTGATAGCTCCCCAGAACACACTGATCCCCCACAACTGTCCACTGATAGCTCCCCAGAACACACTGATCCCCCACAACTGTCCACTGATAGCTCCCCAGAACACACTGATCCCCCACAACTGTCCACTGATAGCTCAGAACACACTGATCCCCCACAACTGTCCACTGATCCCCCACAACTGTCCACTGATAGCTGAGAACACACTGATCCCCCACAACTGTCCACTGATAGCTCCTCAGAACACACTGATCCCCCACAACTGTCCACTGATAGCCCAGAACACACTGATCCCCCACAACTGTCCACTGATAGCTCCACAGAACACACTGATCCCCCACAACTGTCCACTGATAGCTCAGAACACACTGATCCCCCACAACTGTCCTCTGATAGCTCAGAACACACTGATCCCCCACAACTGTCCACTGATAGCTGAGAACACACTGATCCCCCACAACTGTCCACTGATAGCTCAGAACACACTGATCCCCCACAACTGTCCACTGATAGCTCAGAACACACTGATCCCCCACAACTGTCCACTGATAGCCCAGAACACACTGATCCCCCACAACTGTCCACTGATAGCTCCTCAGAACACACTGATCCCCCACAACTGTCCTGATAGCTCAGAACACACTGATCCCCCACAACTGTCCTGATAGCCCAGAACACACTGATCCCCCACAACTGTCCACTGATAGCTCAGAACACACTGATCCCCCACAACTGTCCACTGATAGCTCAGAACACACTGATCCCCCACAACTGTCCACTGATAGCTCAGAACACACTGATCCCCCACAACTGTCCACTGATAGCTCCTCAGAACACACTGATCCCCCACAACTGTCCTCTGATAGCTCCACAGAACACACTGATCCCCCACAACTGTCCTGATAGCTCCCTGAACACACTGATCCCCCACAACTGTCCACTGATAGCTCCCCAGAACACACTGATCCCCCACAACTGTCCACTGATAGCTCCCCAGAACACACTGATCCCCCACAACTGTCCACTGATAGCTCCCCAGAACACACTGATCCCCCACAACTGTCCTGATAGCTCCTCAGAACACACTGATCCCCCACAACTGTCCACTGATAGCTCTCCAGAACACACTGATCCCCCACAACTGTCCTGATAGCTCCCCAGAACACACTGATCCCCCACAACTGTCCTCTGATAGCTCCTCAGAACACACTGATCCCCCACAACTGTCCACTGATAGCTCCCCAGAACACACTGATCCCCCACAACTGTCCTCTGATAGCTCCACAGAACACACTGATCCCCCACAACTGTCCACTGATAGCTCCCCAGAACACACTGATCCCCCACAACTGTCCTGATAGCTCCCCAGAACACACTGATCCCCCACAACTGTCCACTGATAGCTCCCCAGAACACACTGATCCCCCACAACTGTCCTCTGATAGCTCCTCAGAACACACTGATCCCCCACAACTGTCCACTGATAGCTCAGAACACACTGATCCCCCACAACTGTCCACTGATAGCTCAGAACACACTGATCCCCCACAACTGTCCACTGATAGCTCAGAACACACTGATCCCCCACAACTGTCCTCTGATAGCTCCTCAGAACACACTGATCCCCCACAACTGTCCACTGATAGCTCAGAACACACTGATCCCCCACAACTGTCCACTGATAGCTCAGAACACACTGATCCCCCACAACTGTCCACTGATAGCTGAGAACACACTGATCCCCCACAACTGTCCTGATAGCTCAGAACACACTGATCCCCCACAACTGTCCACTGATAGCTCAGAACACACTGATCCCCCACAACTGTCCACTGATAGCTCCCCAGAACACACTGATCCCCCACAACTGTCCACTGATAGCTGAGAACACACTGATCCCCCACAACTGTCCACTGATAGCTCCACAGAACACACTGATCCCCCACAACTGTCCACTGATAGCTCAGAACACACTGATCCCCCACAACTGTCCACTGATAGCTGAGAACACACTGATCCCCCACAACTGTCCACTGATAGCTCCCCAGAACACACTGATCCCCCACAACTGTCCACTGATAGCTCCTCAGAACACACTGATCCCCCACAACTGTCCACTGATAGCTCCCCAGAACACACTGATCCCCCACAACTGTCCACTGATAGCTGAGAACACACTGATCCCCCACAACTGTCCACTGATAGCTCCTCAGAACACACTGATCCCCCACAACTGTCCACTGATAGCTCCCCAGAACACACTGATCCCCCACAACTGTCCTGATAGCTCAGAACACACTGATCCCCCACAACTGTCTTGATAGCTCCCCAGAACACACTGATCCCCCACAACTGTCCACTGATAGCTCCCCAGAACACACTGATCCCCCACAACTGTCCACTGATAGCTCAGAACACACTGATCCCCCACAACTGTCCACTGATAGCTCAGAACACACTGATCCCCCACAACTGTCCTCTGATAGCTCAGAACACACTGATCCCCCACAACTGTCCACTGATAGCTCAGAACACACTGATCCCCCACAACTGTCCACTGATAGCTCCCCAGAACACACTGATCCCCCACAACTGTCCACTGATAGCTCAGAACACACTGATCCCCCACAACTGTCCACTGATAGCTCCACAGAACACACTGATCCCCCACAACTGTCCACTGATAGCTCAGAACACACTGATCCCCCACAACTGTCCACTGATAGCTCAGAACACACTGATCCCCCACAACTGTCCTGATAGCTCCCCAGATAGCTCCCTTGATAATTCAAATTTGACCGCCGGCTGGTCGCGTCAGTTGACCAGTTAACTGTTGTGACTGTCTATTACCTCATGTTATTTTAACATTGAGTGCTATGGCACAAGGCCTACAGTCATACCTAATCATTGTTATTTCTTGTTTATATTTATGCTTGTATATTTTGTATTGTTGCAGGATCTTATTTGCTGCACTGTCTTCCTTAGTCTTTCCTAGTAAATAAACAAAGTCAAACAACTGTCTGGTTTCCTCTATATGTTCCTGGTCTGCGTGGTGTGTGCTCATCATCACCCCCATTTCCTCATCAACTCCTCCTTATCCCAAATCCCTTACCCTTACCACCCCCATCACATTATATTTATATTACAGCATGTTGTTCGTTGATGTTGTTATTTTGATACTGTTATTATATCAGAGACCTGTTGACACTATTTACCAACATTACAGAGGTGTTGTTTTATTGATATTGTTGTCATCTTTATATCAGAGACTTGCTGACACTATTTACCAACATTGCAGAGGTGTTGTTTTATTGATATTGTTGTTTATATCACAGAGACCTGCTGACACTATTTACCAACATTACAGAGGTGTTTTATTGATATTGTTGTCATGTTTTATTGATATTGTTGTTTATATCACAGAGACCTGCTGACACTGTCCACCAACAGACACCAGTCTCGCCTGGAGGCCGTACGTGGAGCTCAGGCCCTGAACACCCCAGAACTTCGCGAGGTGATCAACGCCTGGAGACAACTCCCAGGGACTCTAGGCCCCCTGGGGACACAGCGCCCCAAATCCAGCGGCCTGTCTGAAGAGATGATCACTCCACGCACGCCGGACACTGTTATTGACAAGCTGGAACTGTCACAGACATCGTTACGTAGTTTGAAGGCCTGACGTTGTGTAGGACACTGTTATTGACAAATTGGAACTGTCACAGACATCGCTACGTAGTTTGAAGGCCTGACGTTGTGTAGGACACTGTTATTAACAAGCTGGAACTGTCACAGACATCGCTACGTAGTTTGAAGACCTGACGTTGTGTAGGACACTGTTATTAACAAGCTGGAACTGTCACAGACATCGCTACGTAGTTTGAAGGCCTGACGTTGTGTAGGACACTGTTATTAACAAGCTGGAACTGTCACAGACATCGCTACGTAGTTTGAAGGCCTGACGTTGTGTAGGACACTGTTATTAACAAGCTGGAACTGTCACAGACATCGCTACGTAGTTTGAAGGCCTGACGTTGTGTAGGACACTGTTATTAACAAGCTGGAACTGTCACAGACATCGCTACGTAGTTTGAAGACCTGACGTTGTGTAGGACACTGTTATTAACAAGCTGGAACTGTCACAGACATCGCTACGTAGTTTGAAGGCCTGACGTTGTGTAGGACACTGTTATTAACAAGCTGGAACTGTCACAGACATCGCTACGTAGTTTGAAGGCCTGACGTTGTGTAGGACACTGTTATTGACAAATTGGAACTGTCACAGACATCGCTACGTAGTTTGAAGGCCTGACGTTGTGTAGGACACTGTTATTAACAAGCTGGAACTGTCACAGACATCGCTACGTAGTTTGAAGGCCTGACGTTGTGTAGGACACTGTTATTAACAAGCTGGAACTGTCACAGACATCGCTACGTAGTTTGAAGGCCTGACGTTGTGTAGGACACTGTTATTAACAAGCTGGAACTGTCACAGACATCGCTACGTAGTTTGAAGGCCTGACGTTGTGTAGGACACTGTTATTGACAAATTGGAACTGTCACAGACATCGCTACGTAGTTTGAAGGCCTGACGTTGTGTAGGACACTGTTATTAACAAGCTGGAACTGTCACAGACATCGCTACGTAGTTTGAAGACCTGACGTTGTGTAGGACACTGTTATTAACAAGCTGGAACTGTCACAGACATCGCTACGTAGTTTGAAGGCCTGACGTTGTGTAGGACACTGTTATTAACAAGCTGGAACTGTCACAGACATCGCTACGTAGTTTGAAGGCCTGACGTTGTGTAGGACACTGTTATTGACAAATTGGAACTGTCACAGACATCGCTACGTAGTTTGAAGGCCTGACGTTGTGTAGGACACTGTTATTAACAAGCTGGAACTGTCACAGACATCGCTACGTAGTTTGAAGGCCTGACGTTGTGTAGGACACTGTTATTAACAAGTTGGAACTGTCACAGACATCGCTACGTAGTTTGAAGGCCTGACGTTGTAGATCATGCTTGGTTGTGATGCTGTGAGCACTGCAATTGTCACCGGCATTTCTTTGTGAAATCAAAATCTAACTCCAGATGAATCCATGTGTGCATAATGTTAATTATTACAGTTGATACAGCATTGTAATAATGCTTGGTATTTCAGGCCAAGATCAATCATTGCTTCCACTAGAAGTTTTTAATCAGAGAAATTAATAATTCACTACAAAATTGCTCATTTGTTTCAATGTAATTTCTAACACCGCTCCTCCTCCTCTGTCAACTCCTTGAGTTATACACTCCCTCCAGGTCTCTCCGCTCCTCTGCTGACACAAGAATATTTCGTGTTCCACAATACCGCAAGAAGTTCCAGGGAGGCCGTGCGTTTGCTTACGTTGGCCCTGTGATCTGGAACAGCCTACCTTTCTCTGTCCGTCATGCACAAACTGTCCTCTTTCAAGTCTCAGCTGAAAACTCACCTCTTCTCTCTATCTTACTCCTAACTGCACTGAGCCCTGTTTGGTCCTGGTGCCGTGGTCGTGGGTGCGTCTTGGGCGTTGATGCGGGTGTGTGATGTGGATTGGACTAGGCTGGCAGAACGACTGGCAGTTTGGTCTGGTTTGCATTTTGCTACCCGTGTTGGCTGACTGGGTCGCACTCATGATTTCGGTACGCGCTTGCATGTAAAGTAGCCTTTGGGTAAGAATGTCTTTTCTGTGTGCGTGTGTGTTTGTGTGTGTGCATGTGAGCACGCACATGTGAAGCATCAGATTTGTATTTAATATATATATTTCTGATTGTTTTGTGTTACTGTGTGCGTGTCTGTGTGTCTGTCTGCGTGCGTATGTTGTGTGTGAGGGTGTTTGTGTATGTGTGTTGGTGTATGTGGTCAGTCCATGCGGCTCGGTTGCTGTGGCTTACCGAATGGGGTATGAACTAGTTGGCATCAATAATTATGTGTGTGTGTGTGTGCGTGTGTGCGTGTTAGAGAGAGAGAGTTGCTTTGTATATGCGCTGTTGCTGGTTGGTGTCACTCTTGAATGTTGTTTTTGTTGTCTGTTGATGAATAATTGATTGTAAAGCGCTTTGGGCTCATCTGAGGTAAAGCGCTATATAAATGTACTATTATTATTATTATCATTATTACTATTGCTATTGTTGTTGTCTAAAATCAACTTTGTAAGCGCTCTCAGCTCTTTGGAGAAAGAGCGCAACAAATACCCATTATTATTATATTGCTGTTTTTATTGGTTGGCTATGGCTATTGGTTTTGTTTATTTGATATAAAAATTATGAATGGATTTGACACGCCAAATGATCTGAAACAAAATTACATGTAAAGAAAAGCATTCCCCTTTTCTTACGTTCAAATGGCGCGAGTTGGGTGTGAAAGTTATTTCCCTTTTGCCATAGTTTTGAGTTATGCAACAAATACCCATTATTATTATATTGCTTTGTTTTTATTGGTTGGCTATGGCTATTGGTTTTGTTCATTTGACAAAAATTGGCGGAGTTGGGTGTGAAAGTTATTTCCCTTTTGCCATAGTTTTGAGTTATGTCCCTTTACTGGTCATCTTCTGTGCTCTTATCCTTTTTATTTTTCGTGTTTAAAAGCTACATCTTTTATTATGCGAAGCTCATGGTATTATCTCCCCTTTGTCATGTCCCTGAGTTGCAGTGCTTATAGTTATCTCCCCTTTGTCATGTCCCTGAGTTGCAGTGTTTATAGTTATCTCCCCTTTGTCATGTCCCTGAGTTGCAGTGTTTATAGTTATTTCCCCTTTTTCTTGAAATTGATTGCCATTAATTTGCAAACTGTCCCCGCCCCCAATAAAACTGTCACCTTCTTGTGGCACTGGAGTTAGCTCTGCTTTGTTGCTGTGGTTTGTCTTGTTTTAGTGTGTCAAGTTGACAAAGTTGTCTTTCACAGGAACATTAGTTTAGACTGAGTTACCCTCTGTGAGTGAGTGTGTTGTAAAACGTGGGTTGTTTTTGTTGCTGGCATGTGCTATCTGTGCTTTCTTCTTACTGTTGATTTAACACATCACTCACATTCTGAATCATCATTCAGCCCATGACAAAGCTAAGTGACATGTATTTAAAAAACACCCCACTGAAGATGACAGCAGCATCATTCAGCCCATAACAAAGCTAAGTGACGTATTTAAAAAACACCCCACTGAAGATGACAGCAGCATCATTCAGCCCATGACAAAGCTAAGTGACATGTATTTAAAAAACACCCCACTGAAGATGACAGCAGCATCATTCAGCCCATGACAAAGCTAAGTGACATGTATTTAGAAAACACCCCACTGAAGATGACAGACAGAGCATCATTCAGCCCATGACAAAGCTAAGTGACATGTATTTAAAAAACACCCCACTGAAGATGACAGACAGAGCATCATTCAGCCCATGACAAAGCTAAGTGACATGTATTTAGAAAACACCCCACTGAAGATGACACAGAGCATCATTCAGCCCATGACAAAGCTAAGTGACATGTATTTAAAAAAACACCCCACTGAAGATGACAGCAGCGTGGACATGATGAATGAAAGGAAGCACAAACAACAGGAGTCCAATGCACACAAATGAAAGGAAGCACAAACAACAGGAGTCCAATGCACACAAATGAAAGGAAACACAAACAGGAGTCCAATGCACACAAATGAAAGGAAGCACAAACAACAGGAGTCCAATGCACACAAATGAAAGGAAGCACAAACAACAGGAGTCCAATGCACACAAATGAAAGGAAGCACAAACAACAGGAGTCCAATGCACACAAATGAAAGGAAACACAAACAGGAGTCCAATGCACACAAATGAAAGGAAACACAAACAACAGGAGTCCAATGCACACAAATGAAAGGAAGCACAAACAACAGGAGTCCAATGCACACAAATGAAAGGAAGCACAAACAACAGGAGTCCAATGCACACAAATGAAAGGAAACACAAACAGGAGTCCAATGCACACAAATGAAAGGAAACACAAACAACAGGAGTCCAATGCACACAAATGAAAGGAAGCACAAACAACAGGAGTCCAATGCACACAAATGAAAGGAAGCACAAACAACAGGAGTCCAATGCACACAAATGAAAGGAAGCACAAACAACAGGAGTCCAATGCACACAAATGAAAGGAAGCACAAACAACAGGAGTCCAATGCACACAAATGAAAGGAAGCACAAACAACAGGAGTCCAATGCACACAAATGAAAGGAAGCACAAACAACAGGAGTCCAATGCACACAAATGAAAGGAAACACAAACAACAGGAGTCCAATGCACACAAATGAAAGGAAGCACAAACAACAGGAGTCCAATGCACACAAATGAAAGGAAACACAAACAACAGGAGTCCAATGCACACAAATGAAAGGAAACACAAACAACAGGAGTCCAATGCACACAAATGAAAGGAAGCACAAACAACAGGAGTCCAATGCACACAAATGAAAGGAAGCACAAACAGGAGTCCAATGCACACAAATGAAAGGAAGCACAAACAACAGGAGTCCAATGCACACAAATGAAAGGAAGCACAAACAACAGGAGTCCAATGCACACAAATGAAAGGAAGCACAAACAGGAGTCCAATGCACACAAATGAAAGGAAGCACAAACAACAGGAGTCCAATGCACACAAATGAAAGGAAGCACAAACAGGAGTCCAATGCACACAAATGAAAGGAAGCACAAACAGGAGTCCAATGCACACAAATGAAAGGAAGCACAAACAGGAGTCCAATGCACACAAATGAAAGGAAGCACAAACAACAGGAGTCCAATGCACACAAATGAAAGGAAGCACAAACAACAGGAGTCCAATGCACACAAATGAAAGGAAGCACAAACAGGAGTCCAATGCACACAAATGAAAGGAAGCACAAACAGGAGTCCAATGCACACAAACAACAGGAGTCCAATGCACACAAAATCCTTTTCAAATTCAATCTGACTACAGGAGCCGCTACACTGCATACCATTTGATTCACTGCAATCCGATTGTAACATTTGCGAGGCAAGATTCAACGTAAAATTCTACTGTCTAAATGAATCTGATGAAATCCTACTAGTTTTGTTCACTGTATTAGTAAGTCTCCCGTACACGAATCTGATGAAATACCTGTATTTCTGCATGACATTTGATTTGATTCGTGTTTGGGTTTCTACATGAGTGTAGTGAACGAAAAAAAAAACGAAAAATGTAGTAGAATTATTTTTAGACGGAAGTTTTTCATGTGAATCATGACTCACAGACATCGTCACAATCGTATCGCATTTTGACTGATAAGTATGTAGTGTAGCGACCCCTTAAGAAAGCACACAAAAGAAAAGTTTTAGGAAGGAAAAATTAGATGCACAAATGTCAAACTCTTAAACAGTTAAAGCAAAAATTGTTGTAAAGCAATAGAATGATAAAAAACCTCCAACCTATTTACAAGTGTTATGATGATATGATGTTTAACAGTAGAGTGTTGAGACATGTGTCAGCTGAAAACAAGTGAGAAATAAATAATGCAAAGACAAAACACACAACCCTGTTGCAGACCTGTTTACCCCAAATTGTCACTGTCAGTAATCCCAAGCTCTCAAATCAGTAATTTCAGGCATCTGTCAGTAATTTCCCGATCGCAATAAACATAATGGCTATTTACACTAAAGTAGTCATCATTGATTTCTTTTTTTGTTTTGAGACTGTGTAGTTAATTTAATTAAAGAAAACAATTCACACAACAAAAACAGACAAAACATATGAATTTCTTTATCTGAAATGTATT
>CM065688.1:62846939-62856764 GCA_017654935.2 Phymorhynchus buccinoides | reverse complement strand
CCCGACCTAGAACAGACTTATTTATGTAATCGTTAACATACTCAGGTGGAAGGTTATGGAATGAAATCCCCGAGTGCATAAAAACTAAAAGCACATTGCTGTCATTTAAAAGATGCTTAATAAATATTTATTCGAAAGGTTATAACAGTTCATTATCCCCTTTTCTAAACTTATCTATTGTGCCTGCTAATGTTGATAACATTTAGTGAATCATGCGCAGTGTACGTAGTTATGCTATACCTCCTACTACCTTGAATATAGTGTAAAAATTGTCAATGCTCATTACTTGATACTAAACCTATAGAATTATGTCGGCTGAAGGAAATGTAGAGATATGTTGATTTATATGTCATGTTGTCTTTGTTCTTTGGATTTGTTACATTTGATTGTTACATTGTTTACGTTTTTGAACCATTTGAGTTTGCTTTGTAATTTATTTATTTAATTATTCACTTCATATGTCATTATTTTAGAGGACCTGATGAAAATAAGCTATTTCTGCTTACTCAGTTTATCCTCATTAAAAATTTCGAGTTCAGAGTTTTTTTTTCCATTTCGAGTTCGAGTTCTCTCTCTCTCTCATGGTATGATATTTTCCTGCCTATATTTAATGAACACGCACCAATAATGATTAAACGAGTTCAGCTAACTTCGAAACCCCCGTGGATAACTAAGGAAATTGATGGCGAGATTTTAATCCGTAAGAACTTATTAGCAACAATTGGGAAATACGAAACATTTAGGAAACAGCGTAATAAGGTTACAACTATGAAACAGACTGCCCAAAAGAATTATTTCAGTGAACTTATTAAATCAAAGAAAGATTTTAAGTCTATATGGAAAGCGATCAACGAACTTTCGTGCAAGAAATCAAAGTTTTCCGCTACTGTATGTAATGACCTAACTGCTCAGCTACTAAGTGAACATTTTACCTCAATTGTAGAAATAACCATTAAAATTGATAAAACACAGTCTAACGATATGTATCTGTTAAAACAGTTTTGTAATGATAAAGTTGTCCAATCTTAGCAGACTTTCCCTTTCATTAGTGTGCATGATGTTTACAAGGAACTATGTAAACTAAAACGGTCCCGTCCTTATGGTCTTAATGGTCTAGACAGCAAAATTGTGATGCTGTCTGCACCTATTATTACAGAACACATCACCTACATATATAACCTCTGTATAGATAAAAAAAAAAAAAATTGCTTTCCACAAGCCAAAGTTCTTACTGTTTTAAAATATGGAGATCCATCTGATCCCTCAAATTACCGGCCTATATTAATATTATCGATACTGTCAAAACCCCTTGAAACAACACATTCAGTCTCATTTCACTAAATATGACTTATTTTACACTAATCAAAATGGTTTCAGGGAAAAACATTATTGTCACACAGTGCTCACAAACATTATCGAAGAATGGTATCTTAACATTAACAATGACTTATCCACTGGCTCACTTTTTGTCGATTTCGGTCCGTTTCCGCCAAAGCCTTTGACAGTACATAAACATTGATCATGGACACTTCTTTTTAAATAAAAAGAAAACTTACTTTGTATAGCCTACATTCCGACTCGATTAACATGATAGCATCCTTCCTTAACAATATAACACAGATTGTTTCCCAAGATTTAAAAATGTCTTCCTCTATGCCTATCAAATATGGAGTCACCCAAGGATCTGTCTTAGGGCCTATCTCATTCTCAATTTATATTAATGATTTACCCCTTCACTTAAATTCTCAATTTGAACTCTTTGCTGACGACACAACCCTACATACTTAGAAGACATAAATCCAAAGAAGGTTTGGTCCTTATCGCAATTCAAAATAACATAGATAATCTTACATCTTAACAGCTGGGACAGAAAAAAAATTATATGTCAAATTCATCCAAGTAAATCTAAAATTTATGTTAATAACTACTCGACAAAAACGCCAAAACTTAAAAGATACAGCCTACCCAAACTCATTACCAAATTTATAATCATTTTCTGGAAGAAATAGATTCCTGTAAATTATTAAGGTGTAACTATCGACAAATAATTTATCATGGTCCAAGCACATTTCTGCCATCTGTAAAAAATATAACGAAGAAAGTATTCCAAGCCTAAACAGAATAAAGCACTTCCTCGACATCCATCCGCCCTCGAAAACTCTTTTTTAATGCATACATTCAGCCTGAAATAGATTATGCTTCTACATGTTGGGATCTTGCTAGCGAAAACTGCTTAAAGACCACTGAAAAGACTCTACAAACGTGCTCTAAAAATTGTTCTTCTTAAGCCTTCTTCACTTCAAAATAGGGATTATAAGGAAGCTAGGCATTCTTCCATTAGACTATAAGTTTTACCTCAACAAAGCTATTTTTCATGTACAAAATTGTGAATAAACTGACACCGGCCTATAGCTACTCTATGCAAACGATTTCTTATTACTAACATTCGTAACAAAAATAAATATAATTTATATTCCTCGCCCTAGAACAAACCTGTTTATGACCTCCCTTACATACTCCGGTAGCAAACTATGGAATGAATTGGAAAATTGCAATAAAAACCTAATAAGTGTCTCATCCTTTAAAAGAACATATCACAAACACCTCTTAGAAAATTTATGTCCCATATGTGCCTTCCAGGTCGAGAGGACGTTTAAACACCAAATTCCTCGCTCCACCTCTTAGAAAAGTTTTAAGTTATTAAATTCCTTGAAATATTCGCTGTTTGTTTAGAAATAATAATGACTTTACGTAAATATAAGTTCTTTATAACGTGGGCTCATTAGTGTATTGCATTGTATCATTGGACCATGAGCGTATTTGCACATGCGTGTTCGAACACACCACGAGAGACTAGGTATGCATGTTTTGGTATAGTTATAGGATATGCTGTATGTTTTGTGTGTGTGCGAGTACGTGAACGAGCTCTTCGTTTGAGCTTGAATTGTTTTTAGCATGTTCTTCAATTTACTGTGAACATGCCTGTTGTTATTTTTCTATTCTTTTTATGCATTTTATGCTTTCTTTTTGTTTTCCTTTTCTTGTTATTTGGCTTTTCTTTCCCCCCTCGAGGGCATGGTGTAAAGAAGCTTGAGCTTATCCGTTATACCCTCATTAAACATTCGGATTCGTAATCGTATTCTCTATCTCTCTCTCTCTCTCTCTCTCTCTCTCTCTCTCTCTCTCTCTCTCTCTCTCTCTCTCTCTCTCTCTCTCTCTCTCTCTCTCTCTCACACACACACACACACACACACACACACACACACACACACACACACACACACACACACACACACACACACACACACACACCTTTGACTGACCATTTTCATTCAGCAAAACCTTTAGCTTTCTACAGTAGAGTTATCTGCCCATGGTCATGTAATGTTATCACCTCCTGTCATTGCAGACTAGTAGAGTTATCTGTCCATGGTCATGTAATGTTATCATCTCCTGTCATTGCAGACCAGTAGAATTATCTGCCCATGGTCATGTAATGTTATCATCTCCTGTCATTGCAGACCAGTAGAGTTATCTGTCCATGGTCATGTAATGTTATCACCTCCTATCATTGCAGACCAGTAGAGTTATCTGCCCATGGTCATGTAATGTTATCACCTCCTATCATTGCAGACCAGTAGAGTTATCTGTCCATGGACATGTAATGTTATCACCTCCTATCATTGCAGACCAGTAGAGTTATCTGCCCATGGTCATGTAATGTTATCACCTCCTATCATTGCAGACCAGTAGAGTTATCTGCCCATGGTCATGTAATGTTATCACCTCCTGTCATTGCAGACTAGTAGAGTTATCTGTCCATGGTCATGTAATGTTATCACCTCCTGTCATTGCAGACCAGTAGAGTTATCTGCCCATGGTCATGTAATGTTATCACCTCCTATCATTGCAGACCAGTAGAGTTATCTGCCCATGGTCATGTAATGTTATCACCTCCTATCATTGCAGACCAGTAGAGTTATCTGCCCATGGTCATGTAATGCTATCACCTCCTATCATTGCAGACCAGTAGAGTTATCTGCCCATGGTCATGTAATGTTATCACCTCCTATCATTGCAGACATGTAGAGTTATCTGCCCATGGTCATGTAATGTTATCACCTCCTATCATTGCAGACCAGTAGAGTTATCTGCCCATGGTCATGTAATGTTATCACCTCCTATCATTGCAGACCAGTAGAGTTATCTGCCCATGGTCATGTAATGTTATCACCTCCTATCATTGCAGACCAGTAGAGTTATCTGTCCATGGTCATGTAATGTTATCACCTCCTATCATTGCAGACCAGTAGAGTTATCTGCCCGTGGTCATGTAATGTTATCACCTCCTATCATTGCAGACCAGTAGAGTTATCTGCCCATGGTCATGTAATGTTATCACCTCCTATCATTGCAGACCAGTAGTCTTATCTGTCCATGGTCATGTAATGTTATCACCTCCTGTCATTGCAGACTAGTAGAGTTATCTGCCCATGGTCATGTAATGTTATCACCTCCTGTCATTGCAGACCAGTAGAGTTATCTGTCCATGGTCATGTAATGTTATCACCTCCTATCATTGCAGACCAGTAGAGTTATCTGCCCGTGGTCATGTAATGTTATCACCTCCTATCATTGCAGACCAGTAGAGTTATCTGCCCATGGTCATGTAATGTTATCACCTCCTATCATTGCAGACCAGTAGAGTTATCTGCCCGTGGTCATGTAATGTTATCACCTCCTATCATTGCAGACCAGTAGTCTTATCTGCCCATGGTCATGTAATGTTATCACCTCCTATCATTGCAGACCAGTAGAGTTATCTGCCCATGGTCATGTAATGCTATCACCTCCTATCATTGCAGACCAGGGTAGTTATCTGCCCATGGTCATGTAATGTTATCACCTCCTATCATTGCAGACATGTAGAGTTATCTGCCCATGGTCATGTAATGCTATCACCTCCTATCATTGCAGACTAGGGTAGTTATCTGCCCATGGTCATGTAATGTTATCACCTCCTGTCATTGCAGACCAGTAGAGTTATCTGCCCATGGTCATGTAATGTTATCACCTCCTGTCATTGCAGACCAGTAGAGTTATCTGCCCATGGACATGTGATGTTATCACCTCCTATCATTGCAGACTAGTGTAGTTATCTGCCCATGGCCATGTGATGTTATCACCTCCTATCATTGCAGACATGTAGAGTTATCTGCCCATGGTCATGTAATGTTATCACCTCCTACCATTGCAGACCAGTGTTCTCTTGGCCATGTAATGTTATCACCTCCTACCATTTCAGACCAGTGTTCTCTTGGCCATGTAATGCTATCACCTCCTACCATTGCAGACCAGTGTTCTCTTTACCATATAATGTTATCACCTCCTACCATTTCAGACCAGTGTTCTCTTGGCCATGTAATGTTATCACCTCCTACCATTGCAGACCAGTGTTCTCTTGGCCATGTAATGTTATCACCTCCTACCATTGCAGACCAGTGTTCTCTTGGCCATGTAATGTTATCACCTCCTACCATTGCAGACCAGTGTTCTCTTGGCCATGTAATGTTATCACCTCCTACCATTTCAGACCAGTGTTCTCTTGGCCATGTAATGTTATCACCTCCTACCATTGCAGACCAGTGTTCTCTTGGCCATGTAATGTTATCACCTCCTACCATTTCAGACCAGTGTTCTCTTGGCCATGTAATGTTATCACCTCCTACCATTTCAGACCAGTGTTCTCTTGGCCATGTAATGTTATCACCTCCTACCATTGCAGACCAGTGTTCTCTTGGCCATGTAATGTCATCACCTCCTACCATTGCAGACCAGTGTTCTCTTGGCCATGTAATGTCATCACCTCCTACCATTGCAGACCAGTGTTCTCTTGGCCATGTAATGTCATCACCTCCTACCATTGCAGACCAGTGTTCTCTTGACCATGTAATGTTATCACCTCCTATCTTTGCAGACCAGTGTTCTCTTGGCCATGTAATGTTATCACCTCCTACCATTGCAGACCAGTGTTCTCATGGCCATGTAATGTTATCACCTACCATTGCAGGCAGTGTTCCACCACCATCTCCTCCTGTGAGTGTTCCACCATCATCTTGTTATATATTGCAGGCAGTGTTGCCCCATCATCTGCCCATGTAATTTTATTACCTCCTATATATATATAAGCATGAATTACAAAAGAAGTATACCCCATAAATCACACAATGTTGAATCAATTTTCATTGAAGTGAATTTAAAAAAATCCAAGCCAGTTGTACTTGCCTTTATATACCGTAATCCAGCTGAACATATCGACTGGATTGACAATTTTGTTCTTCTGATGGAAGACGTTTCAATGTCGTCAGAAGAAGTAATACTTCTAGGTGACTTTAATCTTGATCTTCTTAAGTATAACAAAACCTGGAGTAGTTCATACGAATCATTTCAATTTCATCAACTAATTGACCTACCGACTAGAGTTACTTCTACCAGCGAAAACCCTTATTGACCATATCTATACCACAGCAAACAGTAATATATTAGAAGTATGTTCACCACTTCACGGAGTTACTTCTACCAGTCAAACCCTTATTGACCATATCTATACCACAGCAAACAGTAATATATTAGAAGTATGTTCACCATAGCGACTAGAGTTACTTCTACCAGCGAAACCCTTATTGACCATATCTATACCACAGCAAACAGTAATATATTAGAAGTATGTTCACCATAGCGACTAGAGTTACTTCTACCAGCGAAACCCTTATTGACCATATCTATACCACAGCAAACAGTAATATATTAGAAGTATGTTCACCAGACTATCACTTGCATGGTGCAGAAAAGGAGTAAAATTCCCCCAAAGCAGTCATACTTATATATATATAGAAATTTTGCTCATTTCAACAAGGAAAGGTTTTTTTACAAGATCTCAGTAATTCCTGTATATCTTGGGTTTACCAGTTTACGAACCCTGACGAGGCATTTGAGGTATGGTATCATTCTTTTTTGACTATATATGATAAGCATGCACCTTTTAAAACTAAATGTGTTCGAGATAACCCTAAGTTGCCTTGGCTGTCGAAAGACGTCGAAGATGCTATAAATTGACGTGATTCCCTCCTTCTAACAGGCGATACAGAAGAAATGCAAGACACACAAAAATCAAGTTACATACATAAAACGTGCATCCAAAAAGAAATATTTTCAAAATCTTGTTTCATCTGATGCTAACACCAAATCAATTTGGAGTTCCATTAACCAATTAAGTAACAAAACTGTCAACAATAAAACATCTGTCAGCAAAGAACTGTCTGCAGACAAACTCAATGCCCATTTATGTGAAGTTGCCCAGTACACAGTAACGAGTGATAAATCCAATATAAACAATCTAGACCCTCTTAATCAATTCTGTGACTATAAAAAAAAGTTAAATATGATCTTGATATGCCATTAATGTCTGTTCATGAAGTATTCTCCGCTCTCTCCCAATTAAAACAAACGTGCTCTCGTGGCTTAGATGATATTGATGGAAAAAGTATTTAAATTGCTGCTCCTGTTATATCTGAAACCCTCACATATGTTTACAATCTATGCATTAGTAAGAACCAGTTTCCTAAAGCTTTCAAAGTAGCCAAAGTAATACCAATTTATAAATCAGGTGACCCGAAAAACCCTTCAAACTATCGACCTATATCTCTTCTATCCACTCTGTCCGAACCTCTAGAGGAACACATCCTCAGTCATTTCGAACAATCAAATTTATTTCACCCTAATCAGTCTGGATTCTTTAGAATGCTTAGCATCTTTCCGAACAATATCATATCCTGGAATGGAAATTTCGGGATCAGACATAAATTCAGTTAGTCGAGATTCAGCGAAGCCAAAAATATGAAAGTGTTTACCAGAGTTTGTTAAAATGAGAGACACATCAGATACCTTGTTATGCAAATGATTAATATTAAGAAATACGACTCTCATGCCTTCCTTTGTCGGACAGACTCTTTGAGTATCAGGCGTATTGAGCATTAACAACAATAGAACTTTTTTCTTTCAAAGACAAAAAAGTAGAGCCAATATCTAACATCCACAAGTAAGATTGGGTTGTACAATGCAGCCAAATATACACAAGCATAAGCTATTGAAACAACAAAATATGCAAAGAACAAACACCAACAACTGCTGTGTGAGAATAAACAATCACTGCGACTTTCGCTATGGAAAGAATGCACAACAGTAAAGAACTAATACTCACAACAACCGTTATCTAATTATAACCAATAGCAGCAAATAATGGCTTCACAAAAGCAAGAATATTAAGCAAAGAATAAACCACAGCAAACAACATCAAAGCCCATGAAGCAAATTGAACAGAATTTGGAAAATCTGAAGTGCACTCCAATACATCCTTCAATTCAACGATAGGCCTGTATTTCAATATACGTGACTCAGACAACTGCATCACAAGAGTGTTCTCTCTCTTTCATTCATTCCTCTTCCCCCCACCCCACCTCCGCCTCTCTTTCCCTATACACACACACAAGCACTGGAGCACACATGCACGCAACACAGGCATACATACATACACATGACGCATGCACACATACATACACATACACACTTATGCACGCGTTCACATCAACGCACACACACATACGCACGCACGCGCGCATAATACATGCACCCCACATACATATACACACATCTTACTCATGTGCCTAAAGCATGTGCGAGTGCACAGTGTAACACAAGCTGAGTCATGTTAAAACAAACTTTGACTCCGAAATTTGTTGGGGATGAATTCAAATGATTTTCATCTTTACACTAGTAGGCACACAACAATGCTCAAAACATAAAATGGATATAACATATTATGTACATCACGCATTAAACAATTCATTGGCGCTGGCTATGTTGGGCATTTAACATGTTAGAGGCCATCAAATTGAGCCACTGAATGTACTTGTTCATGTCGTTTGTTAAAGGCACGAGGGGGGGGGGGGGGGGGGGGATCCTAACATTTTGAGTTGTGTTGAACAGGGGCAGACATGGGGATATGATTATAATGGGGGGCACACGAATGAATACCACTTCACTTGGGGGTTATCGGGTCTCTGACGGGGGGAATTTCTTTGAAAACAAGTTGTCTGACTGAAGAGGGGGGGGGGGGGGGGGGGGGGGGGGGGGGCAGGGGGGGGGGTGGGGGGGGCAGTGATTGGTGGGGGGGGGATAGTGATGGGGTGGGGGGCAGGGTGTGCCAAGAGAGGGAAATGGTCAAAGGAATGTAAAGCGGGTGGACCGTGATTTACAACATTACTACTGGAAAAGCCAACGTGTTGCTGGCGTCGTTGGTACGGTTCAGGCTCTTGATCATACCTACTGGCCTGGTTTGTGTTCCCTATATGATACTGGGATGCTGACTGGGGGTATTGAGGGACATTGCCAGCATAGGTTTGCTGGGGATAACGGTTTTGTTCCTGATTAACCTGATGGAAAGTGTCAGGAGGACAGTCATGTTGGGTATCAAAGGAGCTGTGACCATGAGAAGAGTCTGGAAAACGGCGACCAGAGAAGTATTCTTCACGTGCACTAGTTGTGCCATTGGTCATGGACTGAGTTTCTTGTGCCGTCCTTCCAGCACCTCGAGGGTCATCATGCATGCCACCGTCAGCCTGAGTTACTCTCAACCTACCCCATCTGCCCATGTAATGTTATCACCTCCTATCATATATATTGCAGGCAGTAATCCATGTAATGCTATCATATTGCAGGCAGTGTTCCCCCATCATCTGCCATGTAATGTTATCACCTCATATCATA
>CM065688.1:62834439-62839439 GCA_017654935.2 Phymorhynchus buccinoides | reverse complement strand
CTCACTAAAACACATGTGTTCATACTTTTAACAGCATTGCCATTAGCTCACTAAAACACATGTGTTCATACTTTTAACAGCATTGCCATTAGCTCACTAAAACACATGCGTTCATACTTTTAACAGCATTGCCATTAGCTCACTAAAACACATGCGTTCATACTTTTAACAGCATTGCCATTAGCTCACTAAAACACATGTGTTCATACTTTTAACAGCATTGCCATTAGCTCACTAAAACACATGTGTTCATACTTTTAACAGCATTGCCATTAGCTCACTAAAACACATGTGTTCATACTTTTAACAGCATTGCCATTAGCTCACTAAAACACATGTGTTCATACTTTTAACAGCATTGCCATTAGCTCACTAAAACACATGTGTTCATACTTTTAACAGCACTGCCATTAGCTCACTAAAACACATGTGTTCATACTTTTAACAGCATTGCCATTAGCTCACTAAAACACATGTGTTCATACTTTTAACAGCATTGCCATTAGCTCACTAAAACACACGTGTTCATACTTTTAAAAGCATTGCCATTAGCTCACTAAAACACACGTGTTCATACTTTTAAAAGCATTGCCATTAGCTCACTAAAACACATGTGTTCATACTTTTAACAGCATTGCCATTAGCTCACTAAAACACATGTGTTCATACTTTTAACAGCATTGCCATTAGCTCACTAAAACACATGTGTTCATACTTTTAACAGCATTGCCATTAGCTCACTAAAACACATGTGTTCATACTTTTAACAGCATTGCCATTAGCTCACTAAAACACATGTGTTCATACTTTTAACAGCATTGCCATTAGCTCACTAAAACACATGTGTTCATACTTTTAACAGCATTGCCATTAGCTCACTAAAACACATGTGTTCATACTTTTAACAGCATTGCCATTAGCTCACTAAAACACATGTGTTCATACTTTTAACAGCATTGCCATTAGCTCACTAAAACACATGTGTTCATACTTTTAACAGCACTGCCATTAGCTCACTAAAACACATGTGTTCATACTTTTAACAGCACTGCCATTAGCTCACTAAAACACATGTGTTCATACTTTTAACAGCATTGCCATTAGCTCACTAAAACACATGTGTTCATACTTTTAACAGCATTGCCATTAGCTCACTAAAACACATGTGTTCATACTTTTAACAGCATTGCCATTAGCTCACTAAAACACATGTGTTCATACTTTTAACAGCATTGCCATTAGCTCACTAAAACACATGGGTTCATACTTTTAACAGCATTGCCATTAGCTCACAAAAACACATGTGTTCATACTTTTAACAGCATTGCCATTAGCTCACTAAAACTATATATTTTCGTGATCAGCATTAACAGGGGAATGCAGTGGGAGACATTTTAAAGGGGTAAAAAAAGAATGACTGCTATAATCAGCTAAAATGTGTGTCCGTCTGTCTATCCAGGCCATTGTGCTTAAACATTTGGCCATAGGCCCATATAACCATTAACCATATCAGCATGATCACAACCTATTTTGAACCGCTGTTAACCGCCGTTTTGTCCAAATTCCGCCGTTTTGTCTATAGACAAAACGGCGGGGCTAGAACCGCCGTTTTGTCCAAATTTTCTATTATGATTTGGACAAAACGGCGGTTCAACAATCCGCCGTCTATAGACAAAACGGCGGGTTGGACAAAACGGCGCCTGTTTTGAACAGCCGTTTTGTCCAAATGAAAGTTGGAGTTATAAAAACTCATTCTTGACAAGTTCTCATTTTTAAAAAAATCTTTGTTAAATAAAATGAATAACAAGCTGACCACTGACACTGGTCACTTTGGCCTAATTTTACCGTTTGAATGCTAATTAGTGTATTAGGAGATCATATGAACAATTGTTGATGTGGTTGACCAGTGGTCAGTGTCACTGACCAGTGGTCACTTTGGCCTATTTTCACTGTTTGACTGCAAATTAGTGCATTAGGAGTTCAAATGAACAATTTTTGTGATGTGGTTGACCAGTGGTCAGTGTCACTGACCAGTGGTCACTTTGGCCTATTTTCACTGTTTGACTGCAAATTAGTGTATTAGGAGTTCAAATGAACAATTTTTGTATGTGGTTGACCAGTGGTCAGTGTTACTGACCAGTGGTCACTTTGGCCTATTTTCACTGTTTGATTGCAAATTAGTGTATTAGGAGTTCAAATGAACAAGGTTTGATGTGGTTGACCAGTGGTCAGTGACACTGACCAATGGTCAACCACATAAAAAAAAAAGGCCAAAGTGACCACTGGTCGGTGACACTGACCACTGGTCAATGACATCAAAATTTGTTCATTTGAACTCCTAATACACTAATTTGCAGTCAAACAGTGAAAATAGGCCAAAGTGACCACTGGTCAGTAACACTGACCACTGGTCAACGACATCAAAATTTGTTCATTTGAACTCCTAATACACTAATTTGCAGTCAAACAGTGAAAATAGGCCAAAGTGACCACTGGTCAGTGACCACTGGTCAACGACATCAAAATTTGTTCATTTGAACTCCTAATACACTAATTTGCAGTCAAACAGTGAAAATAGGCCAAAGTGACCACTGGTAAGTGACATTGACCACTGGTCAACCACATCAAAAATGGTTCATTTGAACTCCTAATACACTAATTTGCAGTCAAACGGTGAAAATAGGCCAAAGTGACCACTGGTCAGTGACACTGACCACTGGTCAACCACATCAACAATTGTTCATATGATCTCCTATTACACTAATTAGCATTCAAATGGTAAAATTAGGCCTAAGTGACCAGTGTCAGTGGTCAGCTTGTTATTCATTTTATTTAACAAAGATTTTTTTTTTAAATGAGAACTTGTCAAGAATGAGTTTTTATAACTCCAATTTTCATTTGGACAAAACGGCTGTTCAAAATCGGGCGCCGTTTTGTCCAAACCGCCGTTTTGTCTATAGACAAAACGGCGGATTGTTGAACCGCCGTTTTGTCCAAATCATAATAGAAAATTTGGACAAAACGGCGGTTCTAGCCCCGCCGTTTTGTCTATAGACAAAACGGCGGAATTTGGACAAAACGGCGGGCAACACCGCCAGTAAAAATCCTCCACCAATAAATGAAAGGACAGTCAAGAGGCCGCGAGGCCTAATGTCCTAACTACCTGACCTGACCTGACCTATAAAAGGTATTAAAAAATCGAATTATTTTTCATGCAAATGTCCCTATTTACGATTTCATTTTCCCTTGCTTTTTTCTTCAATAAATGCATGAAATTCGTGCAACTGAATTAAATACTGATTAATTCTGAACTGTACTTTCAAAGACATATTGTAATATATATTTCATGCCCGAGCTGTATCTCATGAACCAGTGAACAGAATGGCTTTAAATTGTGTGTGGTGGTTTTTCGCAGTGCAGGAATGGTCCCATCAAAAAAATATAAACGTGCTGACATTGACCTTGAAATTTGACCTTGAAACCCGAAATTTCGTATTGAGGCCATATCTTTCATATCGTAATGGTCAAACTTGGGACAGGGGTGGATTGACTAATAACGATGATTTGGAATCTTGGGTACTGATCAAGGTCAAGGACATAGACCTTGGAGGTGTCAACTTGGTGTTTTGGTCATATCTTTCACATTTTTTCAGCTACAGGCTTCAAAGTTGGCAGATTGGTAGACTGCCCCAAGGTCATGTGTGGTGCAAAGTATTCATTATCCTAATGACCTTGACCTTGACTTTTGAACTTTTCTTTTTTACCTGTGGCTGTAGTTTGGACACCATTGGGTTCACACCCACGGAACCATGCATATATATTCTTGATCACCATGATCTGAGGAATGCAGTTGGATACATTTAAAAGCCACTTGACCTTGACCTTTACATTTTACCTTGAAGCTGTTACATGATGACGGTCTGTCCGGATAAAAGTGCCCATAATTTCAAAACCGTTGGCGTTAGACCCATATAACCATATATATTCATGATCAGCATCACAGCGGAAACTCAGTGGAAGAAATTGCTATTCTAAAAACCTGTGCTGGGGAAAAGCTACAGCAGGGCGTAGCAACCGCGGGGCGTAGCTGCTAGTCTGTTATCTTTGTGCCTTACTGGTCGTAGCTGCTAGTCTGTTATCTTTGTGCCTTACTGGTCGTAGCTGCTAGTCTATTATCTTTGTGCCTTACTGGTCGTAGCTGCTAGTCTATTATATTTGTGCCTTACTGGTCGTAGCTGCTAGTCAGTTATATTTGTGCTTTACTGGTCGTAGCTGCTAGTCTGTTATATTTGTGCCTTACTGGTCGTAGCTGCTAGTCAGTTATATGTGTGCCTTACTGGTCGTAGCTGCTAGTCTATTATATTTGTGCCTTACTGGTCGTAGCTGCTAGTCAGTTATATGTGTGCCTTACTGGTCGTAGCTGCTAGTCAGTTATATTTGTGCCTTACTGGTCGTAGCTGCTAGTCTGTTATATTTGTGCCTTACTGGTCGTAGCTGCTAGTCTATTATATTTGTGCCTTACTGGTCGTAGCTGCTAGTCTATTATCTTTGTGCCTTACTGGTCGTAGCTGCTAGTCTATTATATTTGTGCCTTACTGGTCGTAGCTGCTAGTCAGTTATATTTGTGCCTTACTGGTCGTAGCTGCTAGTCTATTATCTTTGTGCCTTACTGGTCGTAGCTGCTAGTCTATTATATTTGTGCCTTACTGGTCGTAGCTGCTAGTCAGTTATATTTGTGCCTTACTGGTCGTAGCTGCTAGTCTGTTATATTTGTGCCTTACTGGTCGTAGCTGCTAGTCAGTTATATTTGTGCCTTACTGGTCGTAGCTGCTAGTCAGTTATATTTGTGCCTTACTGGTCGTAGCTGCTAGTCAGTTATATTTGTGCCTTACTGGTCGTAGCTGCTAGTCAGTTATATTTGTGCCTTACTGGTCGTAGCTGCTAGTCAGTTATATGTGTGCCTTACTGGTGGTAGCTGCTAGTCAGTTATATGTGTGCCT
>CM065688.1:62794439-62829439 GCA_017654935.2 Phymorhynchus buccinoides | reverse complement strand
ACACACACACACACACACACACACACACACACACACACACACACACACACACACACACACACACATTAAATCTAATGTAACCATGACATGACATGCAAAGAAAGCATCAAATGTCAAACGGATAAGAAAAACAATACACATCAACAGCATACATGATCCTCTAACACTCAAAATCACAACCCAAGCATTACATAATAATATTCACAATGGAAATTGAAATGCAATGGTGTTAAAATGAGCATTGAGTTATATCACTGGATTTTAGGGAGAGAACATATCAAAGAGGCAATTATAAGTGTTCAAGCAAATACCCATCATAACTTTTTTTGAAAGACGCCAAGGTGCTCTTGTTTTTTTTATGTATTCGGGTATCTCATTCCATAATTTTCCAGCAGAGTATAATAGAGATGACATGAATAAATCTGTTCTTGGACGGGGAATATATATCAAAATTTTATTGCGAGCATTATTGATTTGACATTTTCCACGAAGATATGGAGGTGCAAGGTTATTCATTATCTTATACATGAAGACTGCTTTATTAAATTTACACCTTGAACTAAAAGGAAGAATATTAACAGTTCTGTAATCAGTGATTAGTAGAGACGATGTTTTGAGAAGTATAAGTTTGATCGCTCGTCTGCATATACTTTCTAATGGTTTTAAGAGAGAGAGAGAGAGAGAGAGAGAGAGAGAGAGAGAGAGAGAGAGAGAGAGAGAGAGAGAGAGAGAGAGAGAGAGAGAGAGAGAGAGAGAGAGAGAGAGAGAGAGAGAGAGAGAGAGAGATATGCTGGACTACTTCCCCGAACTGAAGGCTGCCACCAAAAAGACCATCTATCTGCCTGAAGACACCACTGATGAGGCCTATGACACTGATCTGGACGATAGAGGTGAGAGACAGACACAGAGAGAGAGAGAGAGAGAGAGAGAGAGAGAGAGAGAGAGAGAGAGAGAGAGAGAGAGAGAGAGAGAGAGAGAGAGAGAGAGAGAGAAAGAGAGAGAGAGAGAGAGAGAGAGAGAGAGAGAGAGAGAGAGAGAGAGAGAGAGATGCTGGACTGCTTCCCCGAACTGAAGGCTGCTACCAAAAAGACCATCTATCTGCCTGAAGACACCTCTGACGAGGCCTATGACACTGATCTGGACGATAGAGGTCAGAGACAGACACAGACACAGAGAGAGAGAGAGAGAGAGAGAGAGAGAGAGAGAGAGAGAGAGAGAGAGAGAGAGAGAGAGAGAGAGAGAGAGAGAGAGAGAGAGACAGAGACAGAGAAAGAGAAAGAGAGAGAGAGACACAGACAGAGAGAGATACTTTCTTGCAGGCTCATTGATGTTGTAGCCAACACTTTTGGTTTCTTGCAGGCTCATTGATAGTGTAGCCTGATCCTATTGGTTTCTTGCAGGCTCATTGATGTTGTAGTCTGCCACTATTGGTTTCTTGCAGGCTCATTGATGTTGTAGCCTGAACTATTGGTTTCTTGCAGGCTCATTGATAGTGTAGCCTGACACTATTGGTTTCTTGCAGGCTCATTGATGTTGTAGCCTGATCCTATTGGTTTCTTGCAGGCTCATTGATGTTGTAGCATGAACTATTGGTTTCTTGCCGGCTCATTGATAGTGTAGCCTGAACTATTGGTTTCTTGCAGGCTCATTGATAGTGTAGCCTGATCCTATTGGTTTCTTGCAGGCTCATTGATGTTGTAGCCTGAACTATTGGTTTCTTGCAGGCTCATTGATGTTGTAGCCTGACACTATTGGTTTCTTGCAGGCTCATTGATAGTGTAGCCTGACCCTATTGGTTTCTTGCAGGCTCATTGATAATGTAGCCTGATCCTATTGGTTTCTTGTAGGCTCATTGATGTAGCCTGACATTATTGGTTTCTTGTAGGCTCATTGATGTAGCCTGACATTATTGGTTTCTTGCAGGCGCAGTGATTTTGTAGCCTGATCCTATTGGTTTCTTGCAGGCTCAGTGATTTTGTAGCCTGATCCTATTGGTTTCTTGCAGGCTCAGTGATTTTGTAGCCTGATCCTATTGGTTTCTTGCAGGCTCATTGATGTTGTAGCCTGATCCTATTGGTTTCTTGCAGGCTCGGAGCTACTGACCTCAGAGCGGTACCGAGAGGATGACGAGTTAGGGTCTCACCCAGCGTACCGCCGGCACTGCCTGAAGTACCGAGTGGTGCCCAACACCTTCTTCCTGAGGAATCTCAACAAAGACACCCTCAGCATCAACTACAGATACCTCAGCTTTGGAGACTGCTATACCCTGGCCAAAGAGATTGAGGTATCTCTGTGTGTGTGTGTGTGTGTGTGTGTGTGTGTGTGTGTGTGTGTGTGTGTGTGTGTGTGTGTGTGTTGTGTGTGTGTGTGTGTGTGTGTGTGTGTGTGCGTGCGTGCGTGCGTGCGTGTGTGTGTGTGTGCGTGCGTGCGTGTGCGTGCGTGCGTGTGTGCGTGCGTGCGTGTGCGTGCGTGTGCGTGTGTGTGTGTGCGTGTTCGTGTGTGTGTGTGTGTGTGTGTGTGTGTGTGTGTGTGTGTGTGTGTGTGTGTGTGTGTGTGTGTGTGTTTGTGTGATGCCAAAAATCCTAAATGATGCAAAGAGTGATAACTTCGCAGCCTACCATCCTTGCAAAGAATGAAGCCAACTTACTCACTTCCCACCTGGAAGGTGAAAAGGTGGACGATAGAAAGTGTTAATGATGGTGATGGCGATGATGGTGATGATGGTGGTGGTGGTATTATTACAGAATCAGCCCTCCATAACCAGTCTAGATGTGGATGATAATGCCATAGGACCAGCTGGTATGATGATGATGATGATGAATCGATGATGGTATTATTACAGAATCAGCCCTCCATAACCAGTCTAGATGTGGATGATAATGCCATAGGACCAGCTGGTATGATGATGATGATCATCATGATGATGGTGATGATGGTGATGGTGATGGTGATGATGATGCTGCTGCTGCTGATGATGGTGGTGGTGGTATTATTACAGAATCAGCCCTCCATAACCAGTCTAGATGTGGAGGATAATGCCATAGGACCAGCTGGTATGATGATGATGATGATGATGATGATGATGATGATGATGATGATGATGATGATGATGATGATGATGATGATGATGGTGGTGGTATTATTACAGAATCAGCCCTCCATAACCAGTCTTGATGTGGAGGATAATGCCATAGGACCAGCTGGTATGATGATGATGATGATCATGATGATGATGGTGATGGGTGATGATGATGATGGTGATGGTGATGATGATGATAGTGGTGGTATTATTACAGAATCAGCCCTCCATAACCAGTCTAGATGTGGAGGATAATGCCATAGGACCAGCTGGTATGATGATGATGATCATCATGATGATGATGATGGTGATGATGATGATGATGATGATGGTGGTGGTGGTATTATTACAGAATCAGCCCTCCATAACCAGTCTAGATGTGGAGGATAATGCCATAGGACCAGCTGGTATGATGATGATGATGATCATGATGATGATGGTGATGGTGATGATGATGATGGTGATGATGATGATGATGATGATGATAGTGGTGGTATTATTACAGAATCAGCCCTCCATAACCAGTCTAGATGTGGAGGATAATGCCATAGGACCAGCTGGTATGATGTGCTTTGCGGACATGCTCAAGAAAAATTCCTATATTCATGAAGTGGTATGTGCCTGTCTGTCTATGTGTATTTCTGTTGTGTGTGTGTGTGTGTGTGTGTGTGTGTGTGTGTGTGTGTGTGTGTGTGTGTGTGTGTGTGTGTGTGTGTGTGTGTGTCTGTCTGTCTATGTGTATTCTCTGTCTGTGTGTTGTGTGTGTGTGGTGTGTGTATGGTGTGTGTCAGTCTGTGTGTGTGTGTGTGTGTGTGTGTGTGTTGTGTGTGTTGTGTGTGTGTGTGTGTGTGTGTGTGTGTGTGTGTGTGTTTGTGTTGTGTGTGTGTGTGTGTGTGTGTGTTGGGTGTGTGTGGTGTTGTCAGGTGTGTGTGTGTGTGTGCGTGCGTGTGTGTGTGTGGTGTGTGGTGTGTAAGTGTGTGTGTGTGTGTGTGATGTGTGTGTGTGTGTGTGTGTGTGTGTTCAACAAGTGGTGCGTGTGGTGTGTGTGTGCGTGCGTGCGTGTGCGTGTGTGTTGCGTGTGTGTCAAGTCAGTCAAGTCAAAGTGAAAAAAGATTTTATTTCCAGCATATGGGAACAATAAATCAACATCAATAACGCATTTAAAACATGCTTTTTCTTACCAAAATATGTTATGTAGGCTACGTTTCTTCATAAAAAATGATATAAAGAAAAAATAAAGAACTAAACATTCCAAAGTAGTTCTTGAACAAGAAAAGGAAAATGTAAACAATTAATTGAAACAGAGCAAATATTGTCACTTGTGTTTGTCGTAAAAACTGTGTTGTGTGATGGGGTTTGTGACGAATAGCATGCAGATTGCCTATGTGTGTCTTATAGTATATCAGTTGTGTGTAGTCATCAAGGTAAGTGAAACATTTAAAAAATCACATTTACTTACCAAAATATCTTTATGTATCACTACGTTTCCATAATTTTGTGGAATAAAGTTGTGAGCATTATGTTCTGTTATCAAAGATGATACATTTTAGTGGAGTTTTTTCTTGACAGTAGTTCTTGTCTGTTTCATGTTTTTTGACAAAAATGGAGGGTAGTTTGTTGCGCATAAATCTCCACCCGAATAGAGGATCTTTTGTCTTTTTTGTCTGGTTGAATAGATTATTATTTGGTCATTAAGGGAATGAGTCCAGTAAATGTGTTGGTGTGTCTGCTTGTGTTTGTCACGTGTAAATGTCATCTGCAAACATATCTTTTTTGGAGCATGTCCGTTGACAATATTATGCAACAGTGCAGATTGACTTTTTGAGGCAAAGTCGTCTTGAATTTTGTTAGTATATCTAGTTGTTTTCTGCAGATGGTAAGTGAAATTGATTTTAACGCAGAAAAATATTAATAACATCGATTGCTTTTTTGTACATACGATACGATAATCTTTACATTTATATCACTACAGACTATCAACCATTAGTTGAAGCATAATTGTCAGATTCTAGACTGAGCATTGAAGAATAGTTTACGAGAATGGATATCAATTATGTGTTCTAGAGACTTAGATAGCTCAGTATTTTTCTAGACAGACATTGTTAGCTAGGCATCATTGATCATATTCTGACCCAAGACAGAACTGATGTGTCAGTGACACACCTAATGTTTTAAGTGCATCATTGATGTATTATGTGTTCCACAGAACCTCAGTGACAACAAGCTAGGCATCATTGATGTATTATGTGTTCCACAGAACCTCAGTGACAACAAGCTAGTCATCATTGATGTATTATGTGTTCCACAGAACCTCAGTGACAACAAGCTAGGCATCATTGATGTATTATGTGTTCCACAGAACCTCAGTGACAACAAGCTAGGCATCATTGATGTATTATGTGTTCCACAGAACCTCAGTGACAACAAGCTAGGCATCATTGATGTATTATGTGTTCCACAGAACCTCAGTGACAACAAGCTAGGAAGCAATTCATCATTTTGTTATTAATTGGCATCATTTGTTTTCTGTCACACAAAAAAGATGACATAATATTCTGAAAAATTCAGGAGGAAGGTTATACTGTTCTAGTGTTACGCAGAAGGTTGGAATGATTAATAACATCGAACGCTTGGTCAAAGTCAAGGTGAAGTGTACCAGTCATCTTTTCAGTGTGTTGGTCAGTGTGTACATCTGTTAGTCAGTGTGTTGGTCAGTGTGTACATCTGTTGTCAGTGTGTTGGTCAGTGTGTACATCTGTTGAAAATGTGTACATCTGTTGTCAGTGTGTTGTGTCAGTGTTCATCAGTGTACATCTGTGTGTGTCAGTGTGTTGTGATGGGTCAGTGTGTACATCTGTGTGTCAGTTTGTCAGTTGGTCAGTGTGATGGTCATGTGTTGGTCAGTGTGATGATCAGTGTGTTGGTCCGTTTGATGTGTCAAGTGTTGGTCAGTTCGTCATTGTGTGTTCATCAGTGACAGTGTGATGGTCAGTGATGTTCATGTGTTCAGTGTGATGGTCAGTGTGTACGTCAGTGTGCTAGTCATTGTGATGATGTCAATATGTGTTGGTCAGTGTGAGTGGTCAGCTGTCATCATTGGTATTATGTGATGAACCTCAGTGTGTTGGTCAGTGTGTTGATGTCAGTGTTGATGGTCAGTGTGTTGGTCAGTGTGATGTCATGATGATCAGTGTGTTGGTCAGTGTGATGACAACAGTGTGATGCATCAGTGATGATGATGATCCAGTGTGATGGTCAGTGTTGGTCAGTGTGTGTGTGTGTTGGTGATGTGTGGTCAGTGTGATGGTCAGTGATGGTCAGTAGGTGTTGGTCAGTGTGATGAATCAGTGTGAAAAATGGTCAGTGTGTTGGTCAGTGTGATGGTCAGTGTGTTGGTCAGTGTGATGGTCATGTGTTGGTCAGTGTGTTGGTCAGTGTGTTGGTCAGTGTGTGGTCAGTGTGTTGGTGTGTGTGTTGGTCAGTGTGTTGGTCAGTGTGTACATGGTCAGTGTGTTGGTCAGTGTGTGGTCAGTGTGATTGTCAGTGTGTTGGTCAGTGTGATGGTCAGTGTGTTAAATCAGTTTGATGGTCAGTGTGTTCGTCAGTGTGTGTTCATCAGTGTGTCAATGGTCAGTGTGTTGGTCAGTGTGATGGTCAGTGTGTTGGTCAGTGTGAAAGATGGTCAGTGTGTTGGTAGAGAAAGTGTGATTGGTCAGTGTGATGGTTTCAGTGTGTTGGTCAGTGTGATGATCAGTGTGTTGGTCAGTGTGTTGGTCAGTGTGATGGTCAGTGTGTTGGTCAGTGTGCATGATCAGTGTGTTGGTCAGTGTGTTGATCAGTGTGATGGTCAATGTGTTGGTCAGTGTAATGGTCATTGTGATGGTCAGTGTGTTGGTCAGTGTGTCTTTGGTCAGTGTGATGGTTAGTGTGACTTAAATTTATTGGTCAGTGTGGTGGTCAGTGTGATGGTAAGTGTGTTGGTCAGTGTGGTGGTCAGTGTGATGGTCAGTGTGTTGGTCAGTGTGTTGGTCAGTGTGATGGTGAAGTGTGTTGGTCAGTTTCAATGTACTGATGATCAGTGTGCTGGTCAGTAAGATGAGAGAGGTTTTTGTGAGGAGAGAGATAGAGAGATGAGAGAGAGATTGAGAGAGAGAGAGGAGAGACGAGATGAGTCAGAATGTGTTGCAGACAGACGGACAGACAAAAGAGAATGAGAGAGTGTTGGTCAATGTAAGACAAAAAAACCCAAAACATATCAATTTGGTCATGTCAGGTGTGTTGGTCAGTGTGATGTTAGTGCGTTGGTCAGTGTGTTGGTCAGTGGCTGGTCAAACGTTATTGTTTTGTAACAGAGCAGGGCAAGGGAGGCAATGTCCCATGTTGATTTGATTGATGGGATCAGGGAGATAATGTTGGTCATCTGGTGATGCAGGCTGGTCTAAGGGAGATAATGACCCATGTTGGATTTCAGTGTGAAGGCTGGTGTGGTCAGCATGATTTCCATCTGGTGATGAAGGCTGGTTAAGGGAGGTAATGTCATGTTGTGATTTCCACGTGATGAAGGCTGGATGAAGGCTGGTCTAAGGGGGTAATGACCCATGTTGAAGGTCCATCTGGTGATAAAGGTGTTAACGGAGTCATGTCCCATGTGATGATTTCCATCTGGTGATCAGGCTGGTCTAAGGGAGTGTAATGTCTCAGTTGATTTGATTTCCATGGTGATAAAGGCTGGTCTAACGGAGGTAATGATGTTGGATTTCCATCTGGTGATAGGCTGGTCTAACGGAGTAATGTCCCATGTTGATTTGATTTCCATCTGTGATGATGGTCTAACGGAGGTAATGTCCCATGTTGATTTGGTCATCTGGTGATGCAGGCTGGTCTAAGGGAGATAATGTCCCATGTTGATTTGATTTCCATCTGGTGATGCAGGCTGGTCTAAGGGGATAATGTCTCATATTGATTTGATTTCCATCTGGTGATGAAGGCTGGTCTAAGGGAGTGTCCCATGTTGATTTGATTTCTCTGGTGATAAAGGCTGGTCTAAAACAAGGTAATGTCCCATGTTGATTTGATTTCCATCTGGTGATGAAGGCTGGTCTGTTATAGGACTGGTCTAAAAGAAAAGTTGATTTGGTTAAAAAAAGAATTTATACACGAATAGAAAATCATAACAAATCAGCAATACATTTAAAAAGTACAACAGAAGAGCTTAACAGGGTACTCCAATACTTGAGTTGCACAGTATACAAGCAACAACAGTAGTAAACACTTATACAAACAGGAAAAAAAAAGAAAAAAGAGAAAAAGAAAAGAAATACACAACAAAATTAAGTAAATCTAAATCTAAGCTATCCACAAAAAGTTAAGGATCACTTGCAAAATAATTCATAACTTTCCAAATAAAGAAAGCCAAGCGTTGAATTTTGGCCAACATTTAATTCAATGCTTTAGTGATAACGATACACAATTGCCTTCAATTTCGAGCAATCGTTTGGTCAGGTACATTTGATCAAAGTGGGTAAGTATCGAAATTTGATTTCCCAAAGTCATTGAAATCACAAGACAGGGCATTCTGATGCTCCCAAAAGTTCAGTAATGCGTGGGTATCCGCCATGGCTGTTATGGCACTCGACGCAGCGAGTCCATCATGTGAGTTGACCAGGGTGGTGAAGATCCTCTGTGGAAGCGCCTGCCACTCAGCCTGCAGCATCTGGTAGAGGTGCTGGGCATCCCTGGAAGGGGGGTGGTTGCTCCTCACTTTGCGATCCAGCTCATCCCAGAGGTTCTCAATCGGGTTGAGATCGGGACTGCATGCTGGCCACTCCATTCTGTTGACTCCAGACTGCTGCAGGAAGTCGTTGACCACCCTTGCCCTGTGGGGGCGAGCGTTGTCATCCTGAGTAGACAGCCGGCGGTCCCATCTGCTGCAGTGTAGGCACAGCCAGCGGTCGAAGGATCTCATCCCGGTATCGGAGGCCAGTCAGGTTACCCTGTACATGATACAAGGGTGTTCATGTGGTGAAGGCTGAAGGCCCCCCAGACCATTACAGAACCTCCACCAAAGGCCACCTTTTCTTGGACAGTGGCGTCAATAAAGCGTTCCCCTGGGCGCCTCCAGACCCTCAGTCGGCCGTCGTTGTGGTTCAGGGTGAAGCGTGATTCATCACTGAACAGGACCTGGGACCATTGCTGACGTGTTAACCTCACGTGACGTCTGCAGAAGGCGCGGCATGTGCTGCACCTATGGGCATGGAGTTAAGCGTGGCCGTACAGCTGGGCGACGAGAACGGAGGTTAAACCCATGAAGGCGGTTCCGTAATGGTCTGCTGGCTGATGTTGATGTTAGTAGCCACCCTCAGCTGCCTTCGAATGATGCTGGAAGAGGCTGTTCTTGTCTGCATGGGCTTGTCGTTCAATGAGCACGATCTTCACGTGGAGTTGTCTTCTTCGGTCGACCAGATCTGCGTCTTTCATGACCCTCCCAGTGGCTGTGAAGCGTTGAATCAGTCTGACAATGACCGAGATGGACACCTGAAGTCGCCTGGCCACTTCTCGCTTGGGAACACCATCTTGGAACCATGCAACAGCTCGTCCCCTATCCAACTCGCTCAATTTTCGTCGTGGAGGCATTGTCAAATCAGGCCTAATACTGGTGGTGAGTCTTCTTATAAAGCCTAGCATTTTTCAGCATCTCACACATAAACAGCAGTGTACTTTGCACGTGCATAATGGTTTATTCCATCTGGCTTGTGCAATGTTTCATGCAGAACGATCCAAAACAAGGTCCTTTTTCGCAAGTTTCCGCTTTTTCTTTTGCTGCCAAGCTCAGTAATAGAGAATCACGTGCAATGTTTCCACTAACACAACATCGCCCACTTACAGCTGAACAAGAATTCATAACAATTTGGCTTGACTGAGAAATAAGATAACAGAGAGCGAACGGAGTTTATTGAGAGAGAAAGACCTGTTTTCTCATAGTGATCCTTAACTTTTTGTGAGTAGTGTACATGAAATTTTAGGGGCAATATAAAACATAATGTCAGCTTGCGTTGAATCAGAGTCATCACAAAACAATACTTACCAGGGCTAAAAATGGGATTGCAAAGTCATGTTAAGAGCGGAATAAATATTTCTTTATGTAAGTTTGCGCCCCTCATGTTGATTTGATTTCCATCTGGTGATGAAGGCTGGTCTAAGGGAGATAATGTCCCATGTTGATTTGATTTCCATCTGGTGATGAAGGCTGGTCTAAGGGAGATAATGTCCCATGTTGATTTGATTTCCATCTGGTGATGAAGGCTGGTCTAAGGGAGGCAATGTCCCATGTTGATTTGATTTCCATCTGGTGATGAAGGCTGGTCTAAGGGAGATAATGACCCATGTTGATTTGATTTCCATCTGGTGATGAAGGCTGGTCTAAGGGAGATAATGTCTCATGTTGATTTGATTTCCATCTGGTGATGAAGGCTGGTCTAAGGGAGGTAATGTCCCATGTTGATTTGATTTCCATCTGGTGATGAAGGCTGGTCTAAGGGAGATAATGTCTCATGTTGATTTGATTTCCATCTGGTGATGAAGGCTGGTCTAAGGGAGATAATGTCCCATGTTGATTTGATTTCCATCTGGTGATGAAGGCTGGTCTAAGGGAGATAATGTCCCATGTTGATTTGATTTCCATCTGGTGATGAAGGCTGGTCTAAGGGAGGTAATGTCCCATGTTGATTTGATTTCCATCTGGTGATGAAGGCTGGTCTAACGGAGGTAATGTCCCATGTTGATTTGATTTCCATCTGGTGATGCAGGCTGGTCTAAGGGAGATAATGTCCCATGTTGATTTGATTTCCATCTGGTGATGAAGGCTGGTCTAAGGGAGATAATGTCCCATGTTGATTTGATTTCCATCTGGTGATGAAGGCTGGTCTAAGGGAGATAATGACCCATGTTGATTTGATTTCCATCTGGTGATGAAGGCTGGTCTAAGGGAGGTAATGTCCCATGTTGATTTGATTTCCATCTGGTGATGAAGGCTGGTCTGTTATAGGACTGGTCTAAGGGAGGTAATGTCTCATGTTGATTTGATTTCCATCTGGCGATGAAGGCTGGTCTAAGGGAGATAATGTCTCATGTTGATTTGATTTCCATCTGGTGATGAAGGCTGGTCTAAGGGAGATAATGTCCCATGTTGATTTGATTTCCATCTGGTGATGGAAGCTGGTGATGATGATGAAGATGGTGGTGGTGGTGGTAATGATGACTGTGATGGTGTTGATGATGATGATGATGGTGGTGGTGGTGGTAATGATGACTGTGATAGTGATGATGATGGTGGTGGTGGTAATGATGACTGTGATAGTGATGATGATGATGATGATGATGATGATGGTAGAAATGCAGTTCCCATTGATGATAATCAACCTACTGATGTGTTAACATGTTTTTATGATGTACAGGGAATGCTTTTGGTGAACGAGGAGCTAAGTACCTGGCTGACATCATTGATGTGAGCTCTCTCTCTCTCTCTCTCTCTCTCTCTCTCTCTCTCTCTCTCTCTCTCTCTCTCTCTCTCTCTCTCTCTCTCTCTCTCTCTCTCTCTCTCTCTCTCTCTCTCTCTCTCTCTCTCTCTTTGCATTCATAGACTTTCGTAAAGCTTTTGATACCGTGTGTAGAGGAAAACTGTAGTCAGTTTTATTGAAGAATGGTTTGCAATTCTATGTGCCCCCAAGGCTTGAAACAATAAGTATGTTCACCAGTTTTATTTTCTTTGTTCATTAATGAACTTACAAAAGATGTAATTAATTTTGGCCGGCATGGCATCAATTATCGCCTGATTTTATTCAAATACTAATATTATTTGCTGATGAGGTTGCATTGGTATCTGATAGTATTGTTGGTCTCCAGACACAACTTAAAATCCTTGCTGATACAGCCAGACGTCTTGACCTTATTGTGAATTTGAAAAAATCAAACATAGTGATATTTCGGAATGGTGGGTACTATGCTGAAAATGAGAGATGGTATTTTAATGAGAATGAACTTAAAATTATAAATATGTACAAATATCTGGGTATATTTGTGTCTACAAGACTGCGTTTTGTCTATTCTATGTCGGATCTTGCTGAGAGAGCTAAGAAAGGAGTGATTGCCATTGTAAAACATGTTGTGGTCTATTGGAGAGTATTCACCTAGAATATTTTTTAAGCTTTTTGATTGTCAAGTGCAACCAGTTCCAGCTTATGGTGCAGAGATTTGGAGTTTAACAGAAAACCAAGAGACAATAGAAATAACATTTTGGTTATGTCTTATACAGATGGATGGTAGTAGTAGATACCCAAATAAAGCCTACAATATGCTGTTGAGCCTTCAGAAGCAAAATTATGACCCATGGGCTTGTAAGGTTATGAATATTTTGTACCGTTTTGGCTTGGGGGAGGTTTGGGAAGCACAAGGAGTTGGTGATACAAAAGCATTCTTGGCAGTGTTAAAACAGAGATTTATATCGCACACTTTTTATGATGTATGTGCATCCTTTAAGCAAACTTTTACCTTAAGTATTCATTTGTGTTAAATTGAGATGATCAAAGTACGAAACACTTTGTCAAGGTTTTGAATTGGCGTGTCCCCGTTGAATTGTCACTTTTTACAGACCCAAATAGAAATGTATATTGTCCATTTTGTAATAATATTCCCGAGTCAGAAATTCACTTTTTGTTTGTCCCAAGTGTAACATCCTTCGAAGAGAACTTATTGCAAAAACGTATTAGACTCTATAACCATCCTTCTATGTTTAAATTTGTGTTATTACTTTCTTGTACAAACAAAGGTATTGTAAGAAAAGTGGCTGTTTTTATCTTTAAAGCTTTGAAAGTTGGGCAAGATTTACGTAGTGTTTTGTAATGTCAAGTCTTCTTCTTCTGCGTTCCCAGGCCATATGGCCATAATGGGTAAGGTACGTATGTGTCCGGTTTTCAGTTTTCACTGGTCTCCCCGCTGCGTACAGCCGACACACATTCCGATTTTTGGAGGAGCTCAAAGGAAAAAAATTTATTTGGAAGATTTGTTTTTTGAAAAAAGGCAAGAGAATGGGCCAATAAGTCAGAAAGATAGCAGTAGATGACAGAAAGCAAAGGGAAAAGGCAGGAGAATGGGCCAATAAGTCAGAAAGATAGTAGATGACAGAAAGCAAAGGGAAAAGGCAGGAGAATGGGCCAATAAGTCAGAAAGATAGCAGATGATAGAAAGCAAAGGGAAAAGGCAGGAGAATGGGCCAATAAGTCAGAAAGATAGCAGATGACAGAAAGCAAAGGGAAAAGGCAGGAGAATGGGCCAATAAGTCAGAAAGATAGCAGATGACAGAAAGCAAAGGGAAAAGGCAGGAGAATGGGCCAATAAGTCAGAAAGATAGCAGATGATAGAAAGCAAAGGGAAAAGGCAGGAGAATGGGCCAATAAGTCAGAAAGATAGTAGATGATAGAAAGCAAAGGGAAAAGGCAGGAGAATGGGCCAATAAGTCAGAAAGATAGCAGATGACAGTAAGCAAAGGGAAAAGGCAGGAGAATGGGCCAATAAGTCAGAACGATAGTAGATGACAGAAAGCAAAGGGAAAAGGCAAGAGAATGGGCCAATAAGTCAGAAAGATAGTAGACAGAAAGCAAAGGGAAAAGGCAGGAGAATGGGCCAATAAGTCAGAAAGACAGTAGATGACAGAAAGCAAAGGGAAAAAGGCAGGAGAAATGGGCCAATAAGTCAGAAAGATAGCAGATGACAGAAAGCAAAGGGAAAAGGCAGGAGAATGGGCCAATAAGTCAGAAAGATAGTAGATGACAGTAAGCAAAGGGAAAAGGCAGGAGAATGGGCCAATAAGTCAGAAAGATAGTAGATGACAGAAAGCAAAGGGAAAAGGCAGGAGAATGGGCCAATAAGTCAGAAAAGATAGCAGATGACAGAAAGCAAAGGGAAAAGGCAGGAGAATGGGCCAATAAGTCAGAGATAGCAGATGACAGAAAGCAAAGGAAAAAAGGCAGGAGAATGGGCCAATAAGTCAGAAAGATAGTTGATGATAGAAAGCAAAGGGAAAAGGCAGGAGGATGGGCCAATAAGTCAGAAAGATAGTAGAGATGATAGAAAGCAAAGGGAAAAGGCAGGAGGATGGGCCAATAAGTCAGAAAGATAGTAGATGATAGAAAGCAAAGGGAAAAGGCAGGAGGATGGGCCAATAAGTCAGAAAGATAGTAGATGACAGAAAACAAAGGGAAAAGGCAGGAGAATGGGCCAATAAGTCAGAAAGATAGTAGATGACAGTAAGCAAAGGGAAAAGGCAGGAGAATGGGCCAATAAGTCAGAAAGATAGTAGATGACAGTAAAGCAAAGGGAAAAGGCAGGAGAATGGGCCAATAAGTCAGAAAGATAGTAGATGACAGTAAGCAAAGGGAAAAGGCAGGAGAATGGGCCAATAAGTCAGAAAGATAGTAGATGACAGAAAGCAAAGGGAAAAGCAGAGTCAAAGAGAGTGGCAGATAGGAAGCTGAAAGCACAGAACTTCCAGAAGGTGGGAGAACTATTTTTTACGAAAGACCCCCGGTATCCCCACGGGGAGTAATGTCAAGTTAATAATGTAATGTCCATTTTTTGTTGTCAAACTCACCCCATTGTATGGGCATGACCTAACAATTAAAATGTTCATCACTCCTGACTCTCTCTCTCTCTCTCTCTCTCTCTCTCTCTCTCTCTTCTCTCTATCTCAGAGTCTCTCTCTCTCTCTCTATCGAACATCTCTCTCTCTCTCTCCCTCTCAGTCTCTCTCTCCTCGTTCTCTCTCTTCCTCTCTCTCCTCTCTCTCTCTCTCTCTCTCTCTCATCTCTCTCTCTCTCTCTCTCTCTCTCTCTCTCTCTCTCTCTCTCTCGCTCTCTCTCATCTCCTCAGCCTCTCTCTCTCTCTCTCTCTCTTCTCTCTCTCTCTCTCTCTCTCTCCTCTCCTCTCTCTCTCCTCATCTCTCTCATCTCTCTCTCTCGCCTCTCTCCTCTCTCTCTCTCTCTCTCCTCTCTTCTCTCTCTCTCTCTCTCTCTCTCTCTCTCCGCTCTCTCCTCCGCCTCTCTCTCTCCTCTCTCTCTCTCTCTCTCTCTCTCTCTCTCTCTCTCTCTCTCTCTCTCACTCTATATGTGTTTGCGTGTGTGCATGCACACACTTGCGCCTCTCTGTGTTTGTGTGTATAAGTGTGTGAGTGAGTCAGTGTGTGTGTGTGTGTTTGTGTTTGCGCAGCGCGCGCGCGCGCGGCGTGCGCGCGTGTGTGTGTGTGTGTGTGTGTGTGTGTGTGTGTGTGTGTGTGTGTGTGTGTGTGTTGTGTGTGTGTGTGTGTGTGTGAAGATAGAAATGACTCAGTCGAGCATGTCTGATTGCCCACAAGCCTGTAACAAATGAAATTAGTCAGTAATATGGAACAATACTGGTTTCTTTTCTCTCTGTGTAGAGGAATGACACCATCAAACACCTGTACATTGTCTAACACTGTGTTTTTATCATGATCATTTTCTCTGTGTAGAGGAATGACACCATCAAACACCTGTACATTGTCTAACACTGTGTTTTTATCATTATCATTTTCTCTGTGTAGAGGAATGACACCATCATACACCTGTACATTGTCTAACACTGTGTTTTTCTTATTATCATTTTCTCTCTGTGTAGATGAATGACACCATCAAACACCTGTACATTGTCTAACACTGTGTTTTTATCATTATCATTTTCTCTGTGTAGAGGAATGACACCATCAAACACCTGTACATTGTCTAACACTGTGTTTTTATCATTATCATTTTTCTGTGTGTAGAGGAATGACACCATCAAACACCTGTACATTGTCTAACACTGTGTTTTTATCATTATCATTTTCTGTGTGTAGAGGAATGACACCGTCAAACACCTGTACATTGTCTAACACTGTGTTTTTATCATTATCATTTTCTGTGTGTAGAGGAATGACACCATCAAACACCTGTACATTGTCTAACACTGTGTTTTTATCATTATCATTTTCTCTGTGTAGAGGAATGACACCGTCAAACACCTGTACATTGTCTAACACTGTGTTTTATCATTATCATTTTCTGTGTGTGTGTAGAGGAATGACACCATCAAACACCTGTATATTGTCTAACACTGTGTTTTTATCATTATCATTTTCTGTGTGTAGAGGAATGACACCATCATACACCTGTACATTGTCTAACACTGTGTTTTTATCATTATCATTTTCTCTGTGTAGAGGAATGACACCGTCAAACACCTGTACATTGTCTAACACTGTGTTTTTATTATTATCATTTTCTCTGTGTAGAGGAATGACACCGTCAAACACCTGTATATTGTCTAACACTGTGTTTTTATCATTATCATTTTCTGTGTGTAGAGGAATGACACCATCAAACACCTGTACATTGTCTAACACTGTGTTTTTCTTATTATCATTTTCTCTGTGTAGAGGAATGACACCATCAAACACCTGTACATTGTCTAACACTGTGTTTTTATCATTATCATTTTCTCTGTGTAGAGGAATGACACCGTCAAACACCTGTATATTGTCTAACACTGTGTTTTTATCATTATCATTTTCTCTGTGTAGAGGAATGACACCGTCAAACACCTGTATATTGTCTAACACTGTGTTTTTATCATTATCATTTTCTCTGTGTAGAGGAATGACACCGTCAAACACCTGTACATTGTCTAACACTGTGTTTTTATCATTATCATTTTCTGTGTGTAGAGGAATGACACCATCATATACCTGTACATTGTCTAACACTGTGTTTTATCATTATCATTTTCTGTGTGTGTGTAGAGGAATGACACCATCAAACACCTGTATATTGTCTAACACTGTGTTTTTATCATTATCATTTTCTGTGTGTAGAGGAATGACACCATCAAACACCTGTATATTGTCTAACACTGTGTTTTTATCATTATCATTTTCTGTGTGTAGAGGAATGACACCATCAAACACCTGTACATTGTCTAACACTGTGTTTTTAGAGGAATGACACCATTATCATTTTCTAGAGGAATGACACCTTGTGTAGATGAATGACACCATCAAACACCTGTACATTGTCTAACACTGTGTTTTTATCATTATCATTTTCTCTGTGTAGAGGAATGACACTGTCAAACACCTGTACATTGTCTAACACTGTGTTTTTATCATTATCATTTTCTGTGTGTGTGTAGAGGAATGACACCATCAAACACCTGTATATTGTCTAACACTGTGTTTTTATCATTATCATTTTCTGTGTGTAGAGGAATGACACCATCAAACACCTGTACATTGTCTAACACTGTGTTTTTATCATTATCATTTTCTGTGTATAGAGGAATGACACCATCAAACACCTGTACCTTGTCTAACACTGTGTTTTTATCATTATCATTTTCTCTGTGTAGAGGAATGACACCATCAAACACCTGTACCTTGTCTAACACTGTGTTTTTATCATTATCATTTTCTCTGTGTAGAGGAATGACACCATCAAACACCTGTACCTTGCGCACAATGCTATTGGGGACACAGGGGCTACCATGATTGGAAAGGCGCTTGGTGAGTGGACGTCCATCCTGTACAATTGGCAGGGGGACTGTATTGTTTTACAAGGATTCAGTGGGCGTCCATCCTGTACAATTGGCAGGGGGACTGTATTGTTTTACAAGGATTCAGTTACACGTACTATCAAATTGGATTATTGTTTTTGTCTTTTTGTTTTCTGTATATATATTATTTTTTAAATTTTGGAACATTCTTATGTTCACACTTTTACTTAAGATTTTTATCATTTCTAATTTACTTGAGTGCTGGTTTGGTTTTTTGGAGCCTTTTACCAATATACAGGAAGAAACCTTCCCTTTGTGGAACAATCTTCTTGTTGAGGTGAGAGCAGTTCCACCTTGGCAGCACCAGAACAACTTGTCCCTAAGGGCTTTCTGCCATGAGGACGTAAAATCTCCACTCAACAACAACCTTGGAATTCTAAGACCCCATCCAGTGCCGAGCTGATGAGACTCCCTAGAGTCGAAACAGCTGTCCTCGGCTGGGTTCTGCCATTGCCTCCCTAATAAGGAGGAGAAACTAAGCTAGCACTCTTTATGTTTTTTAGAACATAGATCAAAATACCAAGTATAATATAACTGGTTTTGGTTTTAATGTTCGTTTCAAAGACATAGGGACAAAAAAGTTTTTGTTTATATATATATATATATATATATATATATATATATATATATATATATATATATAATATAATTCTAGAACACGTTTTTGTCCATATGTGTTTGATGCGAACATTTAAAATCAAAACCAGTTAAAATAACTTGGTGTTTGATTATGTTCTTGAACAAAAAAGAGAAAAAAAGAGTGCTAGCTTAGTTTTTCCTCCTTATTAGGGAGGCAATGGCAGAACCCAAGCCGAGGACAGCTGTTTCGACTCTAGGGAGTCTCATCAGCTCGGCACTGGATGGGGTCTTAACCTACCAAGGTGGAACTACTCTCCCCTCAACAAGAAGATTGTTCCACAAATGGAATGTCTCTTCCTGTATATTGGTAAAAGGCTCCAAAAAAACAAACCAGCACTCAAGTAAATTAGAAATGATAAAAATCTTAAGTAAAAGTGTGAACATATGAATGTTCCAAAATTTAAAATATGATAAAATAAGCGACACGACCAGAGAGGGCCAGCAACTGAAATAGTATCCAAAAGGACAAATAGTATCCAAAGGGACATAAATAGGTATAACAAAAATTCAGTATACTGCTGGGTTCCCCCAGCCTACGGGACTCAAAAGTTAGAGCATTTGAAATGCAATAATAATAGAATTCTAGAAAACTTTTTTGTCCCTATGTCTTTGATGCGAACATTTAAAATCAAAACCAGTTAAAATAACAGTGTTTGATTATGTTCTTTAAAAAAATAATTTTAAAAAAAAAAAAAGAGTGCTAGCTTAGTTTTTCTTCCTTATTAGGGAGGCAATGGCAGAACCCAAGCCGAGGACAGCTGTTTCTTTTTTCATTTTTATAAAACGATCTTTATTCAAAACAACATGTTACAAAGTTTACACATGCACATACAAGCAGAACAAGCCATCATCAAAAGACCACTCTCTCACATTCATGCTCCTCAACCACCCCAATCATGAAAAACAGACATTGTAAAGTGCGAAGAATGGAGAGAGAAAAAAGAAGAAGAAAAAGAGCACACACACACACACCTAGTAATAATAAAAATGCCAGTAAAATGTAACACACACGCGCACACGCGCACGCACACGCACGCACGCACACGCACACACACACACACACACACACACACACACACACACACACACACACACACACACACGTGCGCGCGCGCGGAGTTGCACATCTCAGTACATGTACACAACATGTGTACACTCCCTCACTCGCTCTTTCACAATCTCAATTGCAGGCACTCATCATCAGATCATCAGTGAGTTACAATATGAAATACAGACTAGAAGAAAAGTGTTGTTTTACGTCCTCCCGGTATTAGCTAGCTTAGTTTTTCCTCCATATTAGGGAGGCATTGGCAGAATCCAAGCCGAGGACAGCTGTTTCGACTCTAGGGAGTCTCATCAGCTCGGCACTGGATGGGGTCTTATCCTGATGGTTTTATCCTGAATACACAGATACACACACACACGCTTCTCGCATATATAGGCTAAACAACAGGGACGGGACTAGGTCCAAGGCCGTTAAGAGTCTTTGACAATCCGATTCTCCCCAAATCCATCCAAATATATGCCACTGAATACACTGTCACCCCCTTCGTGGCCCCCGTCAGAAGGTGCAGGAAATGTGCACGGTTCGGCCACAACACCGGCCAGTGCCGTGCACAAAAACAGACCTGCACTCGGTGTGCCTTGGCCGGTCATGCAGCCAAGGACTGCACGGCCCCCATGGCCAAGTGCATAAACTGCGGGGGTCCACGTTCGGCAGCCTACAATGGCTGCCATCAATATCAAGTTCGCCTCAAGGCGAACAAATTTAGAGCAGAATCATTCAGAAACTATTCGTAGGGCCAAATTGGCCCTAGAACAAGAAAAACAAATGAAAGCAGAAATCCCTCCCTCTCCCCCACTTGTGGTGGACCCATCCTGGAGGACCGAATCACCCCACTCATACGCCAATGCACTCAAAAAACCAACAGAATTATCGAAATCAAACTCCGGAAAAAAAGACATAATTCTCACAAACACTGAAACAACAACAGCCAACACCCCCACTCCCACCCCTTCCCAATCTAAAGTTGGTTATCCAATCAGGTCGTTTCGTAGCCGCATTACCAGTACGCAAAAAAGAAACATCCGCCATAAAGCTATGGCACTCAACAAGAAAACAGTTATGACAGAACAAAAAATCACAGAGTTGGCGGCAGTCCAAATCCAACAACAGACAGCAACACTGATGGACAACATGACAAAGCACATGGACAAACTGCTACAAACTTACACAGACAAAGTGACAAACACCAGACAGCCAGAAACACAACAATGCTCTGATACAGCAGCCTCTCAGTCACCAAACAACCCCCTTTCAGAAATTAATACTATACAATCCAATACCCAAAACAACAAAGACCAATCTCAATCAGAAGCATTTATCACTCAATCCTCATCCAAATTGCCAAAGCTCGTAGGCCTACCACCAACAAGCCAAGTCTCCTCGTAGAGGAATTAGTTTCCCTTCTCCCAGCCTCCAATCGCCAGGACCCCGTTTCTTCGGGTCCCGGTTCATACATCATGCGCCTCGCTGAGCTGGCATGCGGCCTACCTGGGGGGGAGGGACATCACTCAAAAAACCGGAACAACTCCGTCAAATTCTCATACAGATAACTACTGCAGCTAATAATAGTAACATTACAGAGAATAACCTCCCCTGCTCTAGTCAAATTCAGTCTGGTAAAGTGTAATATTTTGCAGTAAAGTACTAATAAAACCACTTACCACATTTTATGTTTACATTCCTTAAATGTGAAATTTTCTGACCTGCCTACAAGGGTATATACAAGGGTATCAATACCCACCGAATGTCAGTAATACAGAAAATAAAGTATACACTGCCACATATATAAGCCAACAATTAAAATATTATGATGTACAATCACCAGTCATAAATGTAGATGGTACTATGTATTCTAACACCCCCATACCCCGCTAATACACATGTCCCATATGTGCCTACCCGGGTCGAGAGGACGTAAAACACCAAAATTCATTCATGTATTCTAACACAGTACAAATCAGAATAAATGGTAAAAATACTAATACTTTAAATTTATATTTTCCCAAAGGATATATAGTCAGAATAATAATTATAAAGGAATGACCTCCCTTTCTGATACGGTCTCCTGGGTGGTGGTGGGGAACTTTAATGCCCACCACCCCACCTTGGAGGCCTTTCACAGGCCTTTAATGCCCACCACCCCACCTGGGAGGCCTTTCACAGGCCTTTAATGCCCACCACCCCACCTTGGAGGCCTTTCACATGACTGTAATGCCCACCACCCCACCTGGGAGGCCTTTCACAGGCCTTTAATGCCCACCACCCCACCTGGGAGGCCTTTCACATGACTTTAATGCCCACCACCCCACCTTGGAGGCCTTTCACAGGACTTTAATGCCCACCACCCCACCTGGGAGGCCTTTCACAGGACTGTAATGCCCACCACCCCACCTGGGAGGCCTTTCACAGGCCTTTAATGCCCACCACCCCACCTGGGAGGCCTTTCACAGGCCTTTAATGCCCACCACCCCACCTGGGAGGCCTTTCACAGGCCTTTAATGCCCACCACCCCACCTGGGAGGCCTTTCACAGGCCTTTAATGCCCACCACCCCACCTTGGAGGCCTTTCACAGGACTTTAATGCCCACCACCCCACCTGGGAGGCCTTTCACAGGCCTTTAATGCCCACCACCCCACCTGGGAGGCCTTTCACAGGCCTTTAATGCCCACCACCCCACCTGGGAGGCCTTTCACAGGCCTTTAATGCCCACCACCCCACCTGGGAGGCCTTTCACAGGCCTTTAATGCCCACCACCCCACCTGGGAGGCCTTTCACAGGCCTTTAATGCCCACCACCCCACCTGGGAGGCCTTTCACAGGCCTTTAATGCCCACCACCCCCCACCTTTCACAGGTGCCCACCACCCCACCTTGGAGGCCTTTCCAGGCCTTATGCCCACCACCCCACCTAGGAGGCCTTTATTGCCCACCACCCCAGAGGCCTTTCACTGCCTTTATTGCCCACTACCCCAAGAGGGAGGCCTTTAATGCCCACCACCTGGGAGGCCTTTCACACGTGACCTGGGAGGCCTTTCACAGGTCTTTAATGCCCACCACCCCACCTGGGAGGCCTTTCACAGGACTGTAATGCCCACCACCCCACCTTGGAGGCCTTTCACAGGACTTTAATGCCCACCACCCCACCTGGGAGGCCTTTCACAGGCCTTTAATGCCCACCACCCCACCTGGGAGGCCTTTCACAGGCCTTTAATGCCCACCACCCCACCTGGGAGGCCTTTCACAGGCCTTTAATGCCCACCACCCCACCTGGGAGGCCTTTCACAGGCCTTTAATGCCCACCACCCCACCTGGGAGGCCTTTCACAGGCCTTTAATGCCCACCACCCCACCTGGGAGGCCTTTCACAGGCCTTTAATGCCCACCACCCCACCTGGGAGGCCTTTCACAGGCCTTTAATGCCCACCACCCCACCTGGGAGGCCTTTCACAGGCCTTTAATGCCCACCACCCCACCTGGGAGGCCTTTCACAGGACTTTAATGCCCACCACCCCACCTTGGAGGCCTTTCACAGGCCTTTAATGCCCACCACCCCACCTGGGAGGCCTTTCACAGGACTTTAATGCCCACCACCCCACCTTGGAGGCCTTTCACATGACTGTAATGCCCACCACCCCACCTGGGAGGCCTTTCACAGGCCTTTAATGCCCACCACCCCACCTGGGAGGCCTTTCACAGGCCTTTAATGCCCACCACCCCACCTGGGAGGCCTTTCACAGGCCTTTAATGCCCACCACCCCACCTGGGAGGCCTTTCCACCTTTAATGCCCACCACCCCACCTGGGAGGCCTTTCACAGGCCTTTAATGCCCACCACCCCACCTGGGAGGCCTTTCACAGGCCTTTAATGCCCACCACCCCACCTGGGAGGCCTTTCACAGGACTGTAATGCCCACCACCCCACCTGGGAGGCCTTTCACAGGACTTTAATGCCCACCACCCCACCTGGGAGGCCTTTCACAGGACTTTAATGCCCACCACCCCACCTGGGAGGCCTTTCACAGGCCTTTAATGCCCACCACCCCACCTGGGAGGCCTTTCACAGGACTTTAATGCCCACCACCCCACCTTGGAGGCCTTTCACAGGACTTTAATGCCCACCACCCCACCTGGGAGGCCTTTCACAGGCCTTTAATGCCCACCACCCCACCTGGGAGGCCTTTCACAGGCCTTTAATGCCCACCACCCCACCTTGGAGGCCTTTCACAGGACTTTAATGCCCACCACCCCACCTTGGAGGCCTTTCACAGGCCTTTAATGCCCACCACCCCACCTGGGAGGCCTTTCACAGGACTTTAATGCCCACCACCCCACCTGGGAGGCCTTTCACAGGCCTTTAATGCCCACCACCCCACCTTGGAGGCCTTTCACAGGCCTTTAATGCCCACCACCCCACCTGGGAGGCCTTTCACAGGCCTTTAATGCCCACCACCCCACCTTGGAGGCCTTTCACAGGCCTTTAATGCCCACCACCCCACCTGGGAGGCCTTTCACAGGCCTTTAATGCCCACCTGGGAGGCCCCACCTGGGAGGCCTTTCACAGGACTTTAATGCCCACCACCCCACCTGGGAGGCCTTTCACAGGCCTTTAATGCCCACCACCCCACCTGGGAGGCCTTTCACAGGACTTTAATGCCCACCACCCCACCTGGGAGGCCTTTCACAGGACTTTAATGCCCACCACCCCACCTGGGAGGCCTTTCACAGGACTTTAATGCCCACCACCCCACCTGGGAGGCCTTTCACAGGCCTTTATTGCCCACCACCCCACCTGGGAGGCCTTTCACAGGACTTTAATGCCCACCACCCCACCTGGGAGGCCTTTCACAGGCCTTTAATGCCCACCACCCCACCTGGGAGGCCTTTCACAGGCCTTTAATGCCCACCACCCCACCTGGGAGGCCTTTCACAGGCCTTTAATGCCCACCACCCCACCTGGGAGGCCTTTCACAGGACTTTAATGCCCACCACCCCACCTGGGAGGCCTTTCACAGGACTTTAATGCCCACCACCCCACCTGGGAGGCCTTTCACAGGACTTTAATGCCCACCACCCCACCTGGGAGGCCTTTCACAGGCCTTTAATGCCCACCACCCCACCTGGGAGGCCTTTCACAGGACTTTAATGCCCACCACCCCACCTGGGAGGCCTTTCACAGGACTTTAATGCCCACCACCCCACCTGGGAGGCCTTTCACAGGCCTTTAATGCCCACCACCCCACCTGGGAGGCCTTTCACAGGACTTTAATGCCCACCACCTCACCTGGGAGGCCTTTCACAGGACTGTAATGCCCACCACCTCACCTGGGAGGCCTTTCACAGGCCTTTAATGCCCACCACCCCACCTGGGAGGCCTTTCACAGGCCTTTAATGCCCACCACCTCACCTGGGAGGCCTTTCACAGGCCTTTAATGCCCACCACCCCACCTGGGAGGCCTTTCACACCTTTAATGCCCACCACCCCACCTGGGAGGCCTTTCACAGGCCTTTAATGCCCACCACCCCACCTGGGAGGCCTTTCACAGGCCTTTAATGCCCACCACCCCACCTTGGAGGCCTTTCACAGGCCTTTAATGCCCACCACCCCACCTGGGAGGCCTTTCACAGGACTGTAATGCCCACCACCCCACCTGGGAGGCCTTTCACAGGCCTTTAATGCCCACCACCCCACCTGGGAGGCCTTTCACAGGACTTTAATGCCCACCACCCCACCTGGGAGGCCTTTCACAGGCCTTTAATGCCCACCACCCCACCTGGGAGGCCTTTCACAGGCCTTTAATGCCCACCACCCCACCTGGGAGGCCTTTCACAGGACTTTAATGCCCACCACCCCACCTGGGAGGCCTTTCACAGGCCTTTAATGCCCACCACCCCACCTGGGAGGCCTTTCACAGGCCTTTACCCCACCTGGGAGGCCTTTCACAGGCCTTTAATGCCCACCACCCCACCTGGGAGGCCTTTCACAGGACTTTAATGCCCACCACCCCACCTGGGAGGCCTTTCACAGGCCTTTAATGCCCACCACCCCACCTGGGAGGCCTTTCACAGGCCTTTAATGCCCACCACCCCACCTGGGAGGCCTTTCACAGGCCTTTAATGCCCACCACCCCACCTGGGAGGCCTTTCACAGGACTTTAATGCCCACCACCCCACCTGGGAGGCCTTTCACAGGCCTTTAATGCCCACCACCCCACCTGGGAGGCCTTTCACAGGCCTTTAATGCCCACCACCCCACCTGGGAGGCCTTTCACAGGACTTTAATGCCCACCACCCCACCTTGGAGGCCTTTCACACCACCCCACCTGGGAGGCCTTTCACAGGCCTAGTAAACCCGGTCCAGGAGGGACTACATTATTTAACGAAATTAACAATTCCAACCTAGTCATTTTGAATGACGGCTCCTCGACACGTTACCCTGACAGCACCAAGCAACAACCTACAGCTATTGATTTAACTTTAATTTCTCCTGATTTACTAAGTAACCACCAATGGTACCCCCTTTCAGACACCCTTTTTTCTGACCATAAGCCCATTTCAATAGAACTCAATGTAACTTTTGAACCCACTAAAGATACACAACAACAACAACCCAAATACAATTTTGATAACAACAACCCAAATACAATATTGATAAAGCCAATTGGCCACTATTTCAATCGATTCTCAATAAATATACAGTAGACAATGTTTTCAACCTTGATCTCGAAAAACATTATCAGAATATCAGATTAACTATATTAAATGCTTGTAATGTTGCTATTCCACTGCTGCCTCAAATTAATACAGACAGACCCAAAGCCAAACCTTGGTGGAACGAGCAGCTGAAAAAGACAGTGCAGGCCAAGAAAAAGGCCCGCAACTGCTTCGATGTTCATCCCACCCCACCAAATCATATTAAAAAAACAAGAAACAGAAAAGAACTGTGACGATGTCATAAATCAAGCCAAACGCGAATATTTTAATAAAGATGATATTACCAACTACAGAGACCTTAGTAAAGCATGGAAGAAAATGAGAAAATTGAATTGCAAAAATACTATGGGAGCCAAGAGTTATGAAGGATAATAAATTTACAACAACTAATACAGAAACAGCAAACGCCTTGGCGGAGGCCTTCGCTGAGGCTAGTCAGATCAAATATCTCCCAACAAAAGAGAGAATTAAACGCCAAAGTACCCCGAATTATGAGAAATCAGAAAATAATACTCATTATATAAATGCTCCCCTCAACCCAGCCGAGCTTGCTGCATCCATCAATCAAATTAAGAAGACTAGTAAAGCTACAGGAGATGACCCTATCTCCTATAAAATTATAAAACAACTTCCCCTACTTTTTTGTGAAATATTACATCAATTTTACTCCAGGTGTTGGAGTGAGGGAACTGTGCCACAAGCCTGGAAGGAAGCGCAGGTGGTAGGGATCCTGAAGCCTGGAAAACCGGCCAGGGATCCCAAAAGTTACCGCCCCATCTCCCTCACCCCACACCTGGGGAAAATATACGAAAGAATCGTAAAACATAGACTTGAATACTACCTTGACAACAATAATATTACCCCCAAGTTCCAAGCAGGATTTAGAAAACATAGGAACCTTATGGAACAAGTTGTAAAACTTACCTCCCACGTCAGACGATCTTTTGCGCGACGCAGAAAAGTCTTTGCCACCTTTTTTTTATATATAAAAAGGGCATATGACTCCGTCTGGCATGGGAGGCTATTAGATAAACTCAGCAGCCTCGGCATTGAGGGCAATATGTTTAATTTAATTTTATCCTTTCTTCAAAACAGAAGTCTCAATGTTAGGGTGGGCCAGTCCCTCTCATTTAAACATCAACTGGACATGGGAGTGCCCCAGGGTAGCATCATAGCCCCCACTCTGTTTAATATAATGTTGCACGATATTTCCAAATTAAAATTAGAGAATTGCAAAATTTCAATGTATGCGGACGATATCGCTATATGGTCCATCAACACCCCACGCGGTAACAGGACCAATCTTGACCCTGCATGAAATCTCCATACATCAAATAAATACTAATCATATAATAAAAAGGCAAGTGTGTGTGTGTGTGTGAAACACAAAACGGGCCTTATAACTCTGCCGTTTTTCGATCGAATCGCTTCAAATTTGCTATGAGCCCTAACGGGGCGATGTCAATGGCAACCCAGGCAGCCGTGTCATTTGTGCGGTTTGGCAAATGCGCGAAACGCGTATCCGCTGGCCTCTCGGCGCCCGTATCTCCGGTATTTCTGGTCCGATTGCCTTCAAATTTGGCAGGTAGATGACTGGGGACGGTGACTATCGATGTGCCAAACCGGAAGCGAATCGATTCAGAAACGCGCGCGATATACGCTGCTTCACCTTTTCACAAATACCTCCGCTGTTTCTTAACCGAATCGCTTTCAATTTGCTGTCCGGCTTGCTGTGGCCGGGGCAAAGCCTGGCAGCAAATCTGAAGAGAATCGGGAGAGCGCGTCACTCTCAGAGCAGCGCCAATGGGAAACGGGGCCTTATAACTCCGCCGTTTCTTAACCAAATCGCTTCTAATTTGCTGTACTCAGCATTACCAGTACTTGATGTTACCGTTACTAGGGAGAGCGCATCACTCTCAGAGCAGCGCCAACAGGAAATGGGGCCTTATAACTCCGCCTTTTCTAACCGAATCGCTTCAAATTTGCTGTGCTCAGCGTTACCAGTACTTGGCGTTACCGTTACTAGGCGTTGCCGTTACTAGGGAGAGGGCGTCACTCTCAGAGCAGCGCCAATGGGAAACGGGGCCTTATAACTCCGCCGTTTCTTAACCGAATCGCTTCAAATTTGCTGTACTCAGCGTTACCAGTACTTGGCGTTACCGTTACTAGGCGTTACCGTTACTAGGCGTTACCTGTACTCGGAGTTGCGCTAGTCATCATATGATTATATTATTATATGATGACTAGCGCAACAGGCAAGTGTCTGTGTGTGTGTGTGTGTGTGTCTGAAACACAAAACGGGCCTTATAACTCCGCCGTTTTTCGACCGAATCGCTTCAAATTTCAGATAGGGTGCGCCTTTACTATTCCCAGTCTCAAAATTACAAAATCCTTTCAACTTAATAAAAATATATCCATATTTTCATCAGAATTATGGACCATAGGGGAAGACGGGGTAAAAAGCGCATGGGCGGGTAAAAAGCCCACCCCAATTATCTCATGAAATGAAGCAAATTTCAGTCCCATTTTGCTCATGAGACGAGCATTAATGTCTACCATTCGTCTCATGGGCAAATTTGACTGACATTTTCTTTATTTCATGAGATAATTGGGGTGGGCTTCTTACCCGCCCATGCGCTTTTTACCCCGTCTTCCCCTACTAAGAAGAGAAGCACTCGTCTATATAAATGATTTAACAAATCCACCATTCCACATTGTGATCTTGTCAGATTCCCTTTCCTCAATCAAATCATTACAAGGCAACAATCAAAACCGCTCTGAAATAAAAAATGAAATCAGAAATCTTACTCATCAACTTAACCTAAAAGGCACATATGTACAATTAGTTTGGATCCCATCCCACTGTGGCTTGGTAGGCAATGACCAGGCCGCCCGGGGGGCCAAAATAGCTGCGGCCGGTCGGTCTGGCACCATTGTAAATATTAACCTTTCAGTTGTGGAGGTCAAAACCTTACTTAAAGCATCAGCTTCTCGAGGGTGGGCCAAAGAACCTGAGTCATATGCCAGGGCCCACTCCTGGGATCATCAGATAGTTCCGAGCCGAGTCCCCCCACCTGGACTCATACGACGCCTTTCCACTGTTCGGGCCGGGGAGGAGGGGTTCCTCTCCCTCCCTCCCCCCTGTTCGAGTAAGAAAGAATCTTTAGCCACCCCCCACCTCCAGTATTATTTAGATATATTATATATTTTTTCATAGCCTGATACCTTCTTGGCTCCCATACCATAATGAATTAATATATATATATTAGCTATTTATTATAAAATAAATTTGCGCGACCGGAGCAGGGAGGTTATTCGTTTAGTCGCCTTGAACCTGGTCCCCAACATTTTGCACACACAAAAGATATACATTTAATACACATGATTTTTACCAGTTAACTTTTGCTATTAAGCATTTTATTCGCTACACCCGTTGTATTGCCAGGGAACTCTGGACACAAGCTGACGACACCGTCCAATACTTTTAATATAACTATTTTAAGATCATTTAACTAAAATGCTTTGGGCTGTCTTGCTTCAGCCTTCATGGAATCATATTTTATACCTTTTATGGCGAGCTATTTTGCCTCCTAATAAGACGCATCTACTATTTTTTGATCCCCCTGTAAATATCTCATCCGTGCGGTGGTCCCCCCCCCCCCCCCCCCCCCCCCCCCTGAGGAGACGGACCCACTGATGATTGTCACGCGAGGATGGCTTGTGTATGCCTCCGTCAGTGGGTGCGCCTCCACTCGGTGGTTGAGGATCCCCGGATTAAGGCCCCTCCCCCCACCCCCCACCCCGTGAGCTGGTCTCCCCTGGGAGTCTGTGGGCCTGCAGCTGGTTGTTGACGCGGGGATGGCCTGCATACCCTTCCCTCGGTGAGTTCGCCCTCCCTCAGGGTGTTTACATCCTCCGAACCCCCCCATCCCGCTCTCTCTCTTTTTCTTGGGATCATAATATATTTAGACTCAGTCCGTCCGGGAGTCTGTGGGCCCGCAGCTGGTTGTTGACGCGGGGATGGCCTGCATACCCTTCCCTCGGTGAGTTCGCCCTCCCTCAGGGTGTTTACATCCTCCGAACCCCCCCATCCCGCTCTCTCTCTTTTTCTTGGGATCATAATATATTTAGACTCAGTCCGTCCGTGATGTAGTTATTTCCCCTTAATTGGGAAGTCCCAGGGGAAAGAGTTCCTTCCCCCTGTAGGACCATGAATATCTATATGAAAATATAACTTATTTGAATTTTTGTAAATAATTATACCAAACTTACATTTCTGTAAATATAAATGAATATTTGTATATATATGCTTTTAAATAAATAAGGGCCAAAGTTGTTTTTTTAATAATAAAATAAAAAGTTAAAGTTTTAACACTGTAGCCCTTGAATTTTAAACGACTGGGAGCAATTTCGTTTGGGTTTGGGTGCCAGAATAACAATAGACAGATTTGTGGCTACAGCTACACCTATCTATATTGTTAAAAACTCGGGACTTTACTGGTGTTGCATTGCCTCCGGGCATTGCAGCCAGTATTGTTCCCAACATCTTTGTATTTACAAATGTCCCATATATGTGTCTATGACTGAGAGGACGTAAAACATCATTTTCATCATCACCGAATAACAAAAGACTTTTATCACACACAATTTTATATTACCACTATTTTATAACCCAGAAATCACATTGATAGTATAATTTTACCATTTTAAATCTTTTCAATGTAAAAATTCAATACTCGATTTGCCAACTAGGTATAGACCCCCCCCCCTTCTTTTTGGTGTTTTGTCCCTGTTTTTGTGGCGTTTGTACACTTTTGTTTTGTAATTGTTTTATATTTTGTTTCAATATCTAACAAATAATACATGTCCCATAATTATGCGCCTTGCCGGGTCGAGAGGACGTAAAACACCATAGTTCATTCATTCATTCATTCAGCCAGTCAGTGTCGAGGCATGAATGAAACGTAGTAGGCCTAGTGGCCCTCTGAAAACTCTTCCGCTGGAGAACGTGATACACACGGAGCAACAAAGTAAAAACAACAGTCAAAAGCGTATCTGTACTTCAGTCAATTATTCCAATCATCCATTCGTCGCTATGCATTCGTGTGAACCGCTCTTCTTCGTCCGAGTCAAATACATCATGTGGTACATCATGTACTCCGAGCCTTACAGATCTCACTTTCATTTTTTTATTTTTTTGGTGTGTGTGTCAAATTTTTCACCACCCCCCTCAAATTTTCACTTGGAAGAATTACAATGTATAAACTTTCACAAAAAAAGAGCGAGTACAACGCCAGCTGCACCACAGCATTTCAGATCTACAAAGTATTGATGACCAGCATTTCAGATCTACAAAGTATTGATGACCAGCATTTCAGATCTACAAAGTATTGATGACCAGCATTTCAGATCTACAAAGTATTGATGACCAGCATTTCAGATCTACAAAGTATTGATGACCAGCATTTCAGATCTACAAAGTATTGATGACCAGTATTTCAGATCTACAAAGTATTGATGACCAGCATTTCAGATCTACAAAGTATTGATGACCAGCATTTCAGATCTACAAAGTATTGATGACCAGCATTTCAGATCTACAAAGTATTGATGACCCAAATACTCTTCAAAAGCAGCAAGGTAAATAAAAACGATGTGTGTGTGTGAAATCCCCCCCCCCCCCCCCCCCCCCCCCCCCCTCGAATTTGCACTTCACCAGTGTATGGAGTGCATCTAAACAAACATTCAATAATGGTACAATACAGTGGATTCCTAATAGAGTCGACTACGCTTATGAAGAACTTCTCCGGACATTCAAAACTACTTCATTATGATCGTCGTTCGTTGTATCCGTCATATCCGTCATAAATGTTAGTCATAGTTGTGTACCAGTCACGATTAAGTCAAATAATAATACAGTGGATTCTTAATACAGTTGACTACGCTTATAAAGACCTTTAGCGCACGGGGAAATGAGGGTACGAGAATTTCAGAAAGGATGCCCGCGAAGCGGGTAGTAACTGCTAGTATATATATAAAACGTTCACACTAAAAAAAAACCACGAACAAGCAAGATAAAAATGTTACCAAATTATCGAGGTTTACTCCTCTTTATCAAGGACAATGATAACATGGCACTGGTACAAGTCGCATTGCATGCAGCAGAAAACACTGGTGAATAAAATTCATTCTTAAGACAAAGGAGATTAAAATGAAATGAAAAAAATGAAAAGCTCATGCGAGAAAGAGATGAAAAGTGAACGACCTATGGTAGGTGAGATGTGGTGTGTGTGTCTGTGTGTGTGTGTGTGTGTGTGTGTGTGTGTGTGTGTGTGTGTGTGTGTGTGTGTGCGCGTGTGCGTGCGTGTGTGTGTGTGTGTGTGTGTGTGTGTGTGTGTGTGTGTGTGTGTGTGTGTGTGTGTGTGTGTGTGTGTGTGTGTGTGTGTGTGTGTGTGTGTGACAGAGGTGGGGAAGGGAGTCTTGAGAAGAAAATGTTACGGGCTAAATTCAGATAGAACGGAAGATTGGAAACGAAGTGGGAGAAAGAATAAGGAGAAAAGAGAATGAGACAGAAACCGTAACAAATATGAGATTGCGCATGTTGGAATATGTGCTTGTGTGTGTGCACGCGCATGTGTGTGAGTGCGTGTGTATGTGCGTGCAAGCGCGCGTGAGTGTGAGTGTTAGTATGTGTGTTAGTGTGTGTGTGTGTGTGTGTGTGTGTGTGTAAGCGCGCGCGCATTTAGGAGTACCCACGCGAGTGTGAGTGTATTTGTGTGTGAGTTTTGGAGTGTGTGTAAGTGAGGGTGTGTGAAAGAGAGAGAGTGAGTGTGTGTGTGAGTAAGTGTGTGTGTGTGTGTGTGTGTGTGTGTGTGTGTGTGTGTGTGTGTGTGCGTGTGCGTGCGTGCGTGTGCGTGCGTGTGCGTGTGCGTGCGATTATGTACGTGTGAGTGTGTTGATGCAATGTTTAAAAAAAAATGGGCTGAGGATTGGGGGAAGAAAGGAGGGACAAACAGAGAGCAAAAGGAGTACACAATAGAAGACAATGCCTTATATATATACAACATAAAGAAATCCAAGGATTCACACCATAAACTATAGTCTACACTGTTTTTCTTTTTCTTCTTTTTTTACCATAGAAAACAACAACATATAAATAAATAAATAAAACCTCAAATACATCGGTGAACTGTGTCACCTTCAACTGGAGGTGGTATATGTGTGTTTATTTATTACACACACACACTATAATTATATAAACGATCAAAAATTGAAGAAGAAAAAACAAACACACCAATAAACTTTCCTCTTATGTATTTGTCACGGGAAAACTTGGAATCCAGGAAAAATCGGAATTCAGATTTTTCCCAATGCTGGGAAGATTCCAATATTTCCAATATTTCCCATGACATATATATATACGCACACGCTCGCGCACACACACAGAGGCACACTTTACACGGGGTTTGTGTGGGAGATTGAACTTGAGATTATGAAGGGGAAATGAACTTTTTGAACAGATGACTTTTAAGGCCAGACTTGAATGCAGACAGGGACAAAGCTGACTGGAGGTAGAAGGGGAGCGAGTTCCAGATGGTGGGTACTTGATAGCTGAAAGAGCGGTGACCAATTAAAGGACTTAAGTTTCATGCGGGGGACTTTGAGGAGTTTCTCGCTGCTAGAACGGAGAGTGCGGGATGGTTGATAGGTGATGAGATGGTTGGACAGGTATGTTGGCAAAGTGTTTTGAAAATGGCGGAAAGCGAGGATTGCTAGTTTGTACTCAATGCGAGCATGAATTGGCAGCCAGTGTAGTTTGATCAGAAGGGGTGTGACATGGGTTCTTTTAGATTTCCTCAGGACGAGTCTGGCTGCATTGTTTTGTATTCTTTGGAGACGATTGATTTGAACTGCGGGGAGTCCGGCAAGAGTAGCATTGCAATAGTCAACTTTGGAAAAGACCAACGAACATACTAGTTGAGTGGCGGCTTTTTCAGAGAGTGAAGGACGGATTTAAGCAATCTGCCTCAGAGCGAGGTAGGCGGAACGGCACAAGTGGCTGATCTGGGTGTCCATAGGAAAAGAACTGTCCAAATGGACACCCAGATCCTTCACGCTGTTTTTGAAGGGAATGGTATTTGTGCCAACCTGCACAGACGCGACGCTAACGTGGTCTAAGACTGAGCGGGAGTCAACAGCTACGGCCTCAGTCTTCTCGTCATTTAATTTGAGTTTGTTACTGAGCATCCAAGATTTTATGGACTGAAAGCAAGGCTCAAACGTGGAGATCAGATTTTGGAAAGTGACAGCCTCGGTTGCGTCAAGTAGTTGAGTGTCATCCGAGAATTTCTCATGAAGGATTTTGTACTGTTCTATGACTTCGGACAAGGGTTGAATGTACAGGGAGAAAAGAAGGGGACCTAAAACGGAGCCCTGAGGGACGCCAAATTTTAGGGGCACTGATGAGGAGACATTGCTGGCAATGGACACAGACTGCGTTCTGCCAGTCAGGTAAGACCTGAACCATTCTAGAGCAGTCCCACTGACACCAAAGGACACTTACAACCTCTGCAGCAGAATACTGTGGTCTATAGTGTCGAACGCGGCACTGAGGTCGAGTAATGTGAGAAGTGATGCGAGTTGTCTGTGACATTGAGTAGTGCTGTTTCTGTGCTATGATTGTGTCTGTACACGGATTGATGGACTTCATACAGATCGTTTTGAGTTAAGTGGCGTTCAAGCTGTACAAGGACAACTTTCGAGGATTTTGGAGAGAAACGGTAGATGAGAGATAGGCCTGAAGTTTTTCAGTTCGTCTGGGCTGAGACCGTTTTTCTTGAGGAGAGGAATGACTAG
>CM065688.1:62594439-62789439 GCA_017654935.2 Phymorhynchus buccinoides | reverse complement strand
GCCCCACATGACACAGCTGACCACATTGAAGGTACTACACAAACATATGTCACAGCTGACCACATTGAAGGTACACAAACATATGACACAGCTGACCACATTGAAGGTACCACACAAATATATGACACAGCTGACCACATTGAAGGTACCACACAAACATATGACACAGCTGACCACATTGAAGGTACCACACAAACATATGACACAGCTGACCACATTGAAGGTATTACACAAACATATGACAGCTGACCACATTGAATGTATTACACAAACATATGACAGCTGACCACATTGAATGTACACAAACATATGACAGCTGACCACATTGAATGTGCTACACAAACATATAACACAGCTGACCACATTGAATGTGCTACACAAACATATAACACAGCTGACCACATTGAAGGTACCACAGAATCATGATAGCTGACCACATTGAAGGTACTACACAAACATGATACAGCTGCCACATTGAATGTATTACACAAAATATGACACAGCTGACCACATTGAAAGTACCACACAAACATGATACAGCTGACCACATTGAATGTATTACAGAAACATATGACACAGCTGACCACATTGAAAGTACCACACAAACATGATACAGCTGACCACATTGAAAGTATTACAGAAACATGATACAGCTGACCACATTGAAGGTATTACACAAACATGATACAGCTGACCACATTGAAGGTATTACACAAACATGATACAGCTGACCACATTGAAGGTACTACACAAACATGATACAGCTGACCACATTGAAGGTATTACACAAACATATGACACAGCTGACCACATTGAAGGTACTACACAAACACATGACACAGCTGACCACATTGAAGGTACTACACAAACATATGACACAGCTGACCACATTGAAGGTATTACACAAACATATGACACAGCTGACCACATTGAAGGTACTACACAAAATATGACACAGCTGACCACATTGAAGGTACTACACAAACACATGACACAGCTGACCACATTGAAGGTACTACACAAACACATGACACAGCTGACCACATTGAAGGTATTACACAAACATATGACACAGCTGACCACATTGAAGGTACTACACAAACATATGACACAGCTGACCACATTGAAGGTACTACACAAACATATGACACAGCTGACCACATTGAAGGAAGATGACACAGCTGACCACATTGAAGGTACTACACAAACATGACACAGCTGACCACATTGAAGGTACTACACAAACACATGACACAGCTGACCACATTGAAGGTACTACACAAACACATGACACAGCTGACCACATTGAAGGTATTACACAAACACATGACACAGCTGACCACATTGAAGGTACTACACAAACACATGACACAGCTGACCACATTGAAGGTACTACACAAACATATGACACAGCTGACCACATTGAAGGTACTACACAAACACATGACACAGCTGACCACATTGAAGGTACTACACAAACACATGACACAGCTGACCACATTGAAGGTACTACACAAACACATGACACAGCTGACCACATTGAAGGTACACAAACATATGACACAGCTGACCACATTGAAGGTACTACACAAACACATGACACAGCTGACCACATTGAAGGTACTACACAAACACATGACACAGCTGACCACATTGAAGGTACTACACAAACACATGACACAGCTGACCACATTGAAGGTACTACACAAACACATGACACAGCTGACCACATTGAAGGTACTACACAAACACATGACACAGCTGACCACATTGAAGGTACTACACAAACACATGACACAGCTGACCACATTGAAGGTACTACACAAACACATGACACAGCTGACCACATTGAAGGTACTACACAAACACATGACACAGCTGACCACATTGAAGGTACTACACAAACACATGACACAGCTGACCACATTGAAGGTACTACACAAACACATGACACAGCTGACCACATTGAAGGTACTACACAAACACATGACACAGCTGACCACATTGAAGGTATTACACAAACATATGACACAGCTGACCACATTGAAGGTACTACACAAACATATGACACAGCTGACCACATTGAAGGTATTACACAAACACATGACACAGCTGACCACATTGAAGGTACTACACAAACACATGACACACAGCTGACCACATTGAAGGTACTACACAAACACATGACACAGCTGACCACATTGAAGGTACTACACAAACACATGACACAGCTGACCACATTGAAGGTACTACACAAACACATGACACAGCTGACCACATTGAAGGTACTACACAAACACATGACACAGCTGACCACATTGAAGGTACTACACAAACACATGACACAGCTGACCACATTGAAGGTACTACACAAACACATGACACAGCTGACCACATTGAAGGTACTACACAAACACATGACACAGCTGACCACATTGAAGGTATTACACAAACACATGACACAGCTGACCACATTGAAGGTACTACACAAACACATGACACAGCTGACCACATTGAAGGTACTACACAAACATATGACACAGCTGACCACATTGAAGGTACTACACAAACACATGACACAGCTGACCACATTGAAGGTACTACACAAACACATGACACAGCTGACCACATTGAAGGTACTGAAGGTACTACACAAACATATGACACAGCTGACCACATTGAAGGTATTACACAAACATGACACAGCTGACCACATTGAAGGTACTACACAAAAACATGACACAGCTGACCACATTGAAGGTACTACACAAACACATGACACAGCTGACCACATTGAAGGTACTACACAAACACATGACACAGCTGACCACATTGAAGGTATTACACAAACACATGACACAGCTGACCACATTGAAGGTACTACACAAACACATGACACAGCTGACCACATTGAAGGTATTACACAAACACATGACACAGCTGACCACATTGAAGGTACTACACAAAACATGACACAGCTGACCACATTGAATACACAAACACATGACACAGCTGACCACATTGAAGGTACTACACAAACATATGACACAGCTGACCACATTGAAGGTACTACACAAACATATGACACAGCTGACCACATTGAAGGTACTACACAAACATATGACACAGCTGACCACATTGAAGGTACTACACAAACATATGACACAGCTGACCACATTGAAGGTACTACACAAACACATGACACAGCTGACCACATTGAAGGTACTACACAAACATGACACATGACACAGCTGACCACATTGAAGGTACTACACAAACACATGACACAGCTGACCACATTGAAGGTACTACACAAACACATGACACAGCTGACCACATTGAAGGTACACAAACACATGACACACACACATTGAAGGTACTACACAAACACATGACACAGCTGACCACATTGAAGGTACTACACAAACACATGACACAGCTGACCACATTGAAGGTACTACACAAACAAACATGACACAGCTGACCACATTGAAGGTACTACACAAACATATGACACAGCTGACCACATTGAAGGTATTACACAAACATTGACAGCTGACCACATTGAAGGTATTACACATGACACAGCTGACCACATTGAAACACATGACACAGCTGACCACATTGAAGGTACTACACAAACATATGACACAGCTGACCACATTGAAGGTACTACACAAACATATGACACAGCTGACCACATTGAAGGTATTACACAAACATATGACACAGCTGACCACATTGAAGGTATTACACAAACATATGACACAGCTGACCACATTGAAGGTACTACACAAACACATGACACAGCTGACCACATTGAAGGTATTACACAAACACATGACACAGCTGACCACATTGAAGGTATTACACAAACATATGACACAGCTGACCACATTGAAGGTACATATGACACAGCTGACACAAACATATGACACAGCTGACCACATTGAAGGTACTACACAAACACATGACACAGCTGACCACATTGAAGGTACTACACAAACACATGACACAGCTGACCACATTGAAGGTACTACACAAACATATGACACAGCTGACCACATTGAAGGTACTACACAAACACATGACACAGCTGACCACATTGAAGGTACTACACAAACACATGACACAGCTGACCACATTGAAGGTACTACACAAACACATGACACAGCTGACCACATTGAAGGTACTACACAAACACATGACACAGCTGACCACATTGAAGGTATTACACAAACATATGACACAGCTGACCACATTGAAGGTACTACACAAACACATGACACAGCTGACCACATTGAAGGTACTACACAAACACATGACACAGCTGACCACATTGAAGGTATTACACAAACATATGACACAGCTGACCACATTGAAGGTATTACACAAACATATGACACAGCTGACCACATTGAAGGTACTACACAAACATATGACACAGCTGACCACGTTGAAGGTACTACACAAACACATGACACAGCTGACCACATTGAAGGTATTACACAAACACATGACACAGCTGACCACATTGAAGGTATTACACAAACACATGACACAGCTGACCACATTGAAGGTATTACACAAACACATGACACAGCTGACCACATTGAAGGTACTACACAAACATATGACACAGCTGACCACATTGAAGGTACTACACAAACACATGACACAGCTGACCACATTGAAGGTACTACACAAACACATGACACAGCTGACCACATTGAAGGTATTACACAAACACATGACACAGCTGACCACATTGAAGGTACACAAACATATGACACAGCTGACCACATTGAAGGTACTACACAAACATGACACAGCTGACCACATTGAAGGTACTACACAAACACATGACACAGCTGACCACATTGAAGGTATTACACAAAACATGACACAGCTGACCACATTGAAGGTACTACACAAACACATGACACAGCTGACCACATTGAAGGTACTACACAAACACATGACACAGCTGACCACATTGAAGGTATTACACAAACACATGACACAGCTGACCACATTGAAGGTACACAAACACATACACAAACATATGACACAGCTGACCACATTGAAGGTACTACACAAACACATGACACAGCTGACCACATTGAAGGTATTACACAAAAACATGACACAGCTGACCACATTGAAGGTACTACACAAACACATGACACAGCTGACCACATTGAAGGTACTACACAAACACATGACACAGCTGACCACATTGAAGGTACTACACAAACATATGACACAGCTGACCACATTGAAGGTACACAAACACATGACACAGCTGACCACATTGAAGGTACTAAGTTGATGGTGATAGTGGCGCAGAAGGATGTTCTTGATGAAGATGTTGTGAGGGTGGTAACCGTCAGTGAGAGACAGAGTGGGGTGGTCGTTAGTTTCTGATTCGTTAGTGACAGCAAGGGCTCGGTGTCTGGAGATCGACTCTGCTTACTCAAGAGGTTTTTTTTTGGCAGAGGTTAGCTGGGTAGCCACGTGCAGTGAAGAAGGACAGCATAAATAAGTATGGCTTGGCTTTGAAAATCAGTGTGTTTGGAACAGATGCCGCGGAGGCGTAAGAACTGAGAGAAAGTAATGCTGGTTTTTATGGACAGAGGGTGGCTGGAAGAAAACAAGGTAAGAATGTGGGCTTGTAGAAGACAGAGGTGTGCAGTTGTGGTGTGGAAGGGTCATTGGAAATGAGAAGGTCAAGGAAAGAGAGACTGGTCTGGGATATTTCATGGGTGAATTTGAGAGCCGGGTGAAAGTTTGAGACAAAGGTTATGAAAGACTGGAGTTTGTAAAGTGGGCCAGTGAAGATGCCGAAGCAATCATCGATGAATCTGCGGAAGAGGTCAGGGAGACAATCTGGATAGTTGAGGAAAATTTGTTTTTCGATGTAGCCGACAAAAGGCAGGCGTAGCTGGGGCCCATGCGTGTCCCCATCGTTACACCACAGGCTTGGCTGTAGTGCTGGCCGGCAAGAGGCAGGCATAGCTGGGGTCCATGTGTGTCCCCATAGCTACACCACAGGCTTGGCTGTAGTGCTGGCCGGCAAGAGGCAGGCATAGCTGGGGCCCATGTGTGTCCCCATAGCTACACCACAGGCTTGGCTGTAGTGCTGACCGGCAAAGAGGCAGGCATAGCTGGGGCCCATGCGTGTCCCCATAGCTACACCACAGGCTTGGCTGTAGTGCTGGCCGGCAAGAGGCAGGCATAGCTGGGGCCCATGTGTGTCCCCATAGCTACACCACTTGGCTGTAGTGCTGGCCGGCAAAGAGGCAGGCATAGCTGGGGCCCATGTGTGTCCCCATAGCTACACCACAGGCTTGGCTGTAGTGCTGGCCGGCAAAGAGGCAGGCATAGCTGGGGCCCATGCGTGTCCCTATAGCTACACCACAGGCTTGGCTGTAGTGCTGGCCGACAAATTGGAAAGAATTGAGACTAGTTCGGCTAGACGGAGAAGAGTGCTGGTTGGTAGTTGTCTGGAATCACGGCAGAGAAAATGTTAAGAGCAAAAAGGCCTTCTTTGTGAGGGATGCTGGTGTAGAGAGAAGTGACGTCCATAGTGACAATAAACTTGTGGTCTGTGTCAGGAGGAAAGGAGAAGTTGTCAAAGAGGCGTAGGGCATGAGATGTGTCTTTGACGAAAGTAGGGAGAGAAGAAACAATGGGTTGGAGAATGAGATCAAGGTACATGGAGATCTGTTCAGTTGGGCAAGAGCATGCAGATACTATTGGGCGTCCTGGGTTGTTGGGTTTGTGGATTTTTGGAAGCATGTAGAATTGGGGTTGACGGGGTTCTGCAGTTATGAGAGAGTGAGCCTGTGGTGGAAAATTATTTTCATTGTCCCCAAGAGACTTTTGTCTACAAACTCGCTCCCTACTTCTCTCCAATTAGAGAACTCTCTCATTCAGACTTCTGGAAGCGTGCGCAGTCTTGGCTTCACACTGGACCAAACACTTTCTTTTCAAACTCAAATTTCCTCTGTCTGTCGTGCTTGCTATCTGGAACTCAGTGGCATTGCTTCTGTTCGTCATCTTCTCTCTGAAGACGCCACCAAAGCTCTTATCTCTGCCTTTGTTCTCTCTCGCTTAGACTGCTGCAATTCCCTTCTTGCTGGTTGCCCACAAAATCTCCTCGCTAAATTGCAGAAAATTCAGAACAATGCTGCTCGCCTTGTACTGAGGTGTTCCAAATTCTCTCACTCTACTCTACCCCAATGTTTGAATCTCTTCACTGGCTTTCTGTCGGAAGGCGTATCGAATACAAGCTCCCTCTGCTACTTTACCTCTCCGTTCTGCCAACTCCCTTTCTTCATTTAAGTCTTCTCTCAAAACTACTCTTTTCAAATCATAGCCTGCTATATTTCTTCGGCCATGAGCACGATAGGGTCGTCAGGTGGAGGGGGTCAAAAACATCCTGGGGTATCGCCCCAGAGGACCCAAAACAAACCGACAAGTTCGGAGAAAAACCCAGAAATTCAAAATCTCACAAGCGACTCGGATCATTCTGAGTTTGAATCAGTTTCTTCGGACAACTCGCCCATGGCAAGTGATCCGAACAAAGATATCGTCTTCTTCACCCCAGTGGGAAAAAGACAGAGATACCTTTCGAGACGGTTCAAAACCGAAAAAGATCAAGGACACAAAGGGGGTCGGACGACCCCCTTGACCCCAACATTCTCTCCCCAAATGAAAAGAAGATCAGGGAGGAACTCAAAGACATGGAGGAAAGTCTCCCTCCCCCTCAGCCCAAGAGACCTATAGCTGATGCTCAAACCGAAGGGATAAAAACTACCTCGATAACAATAGAGGACACAGAGGGCCATCAGCCCACTTCAAAACAACAAGAATTAGTAGAGTCAATCTGGGGACATTGTCCCGAACCAACTCCAGAAAAAGAAACCAAAAAGACCCAAAAAACTTTAGGCCAGTCAATAAAGCAAACCAACCTCCACCAACATTTCTCACATTTCCGGTTGTTCTGGAGGACCTGGGCACAGGCCCGGCCACGCTCAGGTCCCTCAGGCCGACCACTAGCTACAACATGTGGTGCCAGACCATAGGGCCCATTTTAAGCCAAAGACCTCTCTCCAACAACAGGTTTCTGATAGGTTGTCGAACCGAAAAACAACAAAACACTCTGGTGAACATGAAGAAAATAGCCCAAATCCATATAAAGTGCTTCGTACCATCAGCTACCACAGAGGGAGCAATCAAAGGCACCCCCCACGAAGAAGACATAGAAGATATCAAAAGATCAATCACAGAGGCAAAATATGTCATGCGGCTGAAAAACAAGGACGGTAGCGTATCAAGGGCGATCAAAATCACCTTCAACAAGCCTTCCCTTCCGCCATTCATAAAAATCAATGCCGAAGAGGTCACAGTCCATCCCTTTGTAGCTCCTGTGAGAAAATGTCGAAAGAGTGCCAGGCTGGGACACAGTTAGGACCAGTGTAGGGCAAAAAAAGAGACACGTGTAAGGTGTGCCCAGCCTGGTCACAATGTAAAAGACTGTAAAACTCAAAACTTGAAGTGTGTAAACTGTTATGTAGAGGAAACCACTCAGCTGCGTACCAGGGCTGCCCCCAATATCAGTTAAGGCTCAGAGCCAACAAAATCAGAGCACAAACCTTCCTGCCATATTCAGAAGCTATCAAAAGAGCATAGCGAACTAAAACAAGAGAGCAGGTCCCCCCTCTCTCCACCACTTCAAATAGATCTTTCATGGAGATTGGAGGAGAGAGGCTCTCATAAACCTTCACCTCCCAACATACCGCTTTGCATAAGATTACTGTATCCAATAACAAGCCGCAATAGCCTAGCGGATAGCACATTATAACACAACCATCCCGGGTTCGAATCCGGATCAGTCAATACTTGTTTCATACACATTTCAAATCAAAAGAGCGAAACAACTTTACATACACTTGTATCACATTTTATCGATGTATTGGATATTAAAAAATAGTTTTGATGCTTCTAACTTCCTATAATATGCCACTCTTTGACTTTACCTTTTCCTTTGCTTTCTATCATCTGCTATCTTTCTGACTTATTGGCCTTTGTGATTCTCCTGCCTTTAAAAAAAAATAATTCCAAACGCAGATCGAAGAATAATAATATCATAATAAATTATCATATCATGTTTATTATGTGATATTGAATTGTCCTTTCTGTTACGTTTATTACATCATATTATATAATAATAATAATAATAATAATGAGCATTTATATGCGCTTAATCTTAAACAAGCCCTAAGCGCTTACAATAATAAACAAATAAATGAATACCCCCCCCCCCCCCCCCACACAAAACAAAAACAAACATCAACAGCAACAACAACAAGCAGTAGAAAATATGAGAATGTCAAACATTTCCTTGCATACACACACACATGCACGCGCACACACAAACGCGCACACACACAAAACACACACACACACACACACACACACACACACACACACACCACACCACACCACACCACACCACACCACACCACACCACACACCACACCACACACACAACACAACACACGCCCGCACAAACCACACACTGCACACAAACACACGCGCAGAGAAGGGACAAAAATTACTTTCCAAAAGAACAGAGCAGGCTACGATTTGAAGATGTTTATTACATCATATTGAATTGTCCTTTCTGTTACGTTTATTACAACATATTATATCATGTTTATTACATCATAATTATTATATCATGTTTATTACATCATATTATATCATGTTTATTACATCATATTATATCATGTTTATTACGTCATATTATATCATGTTATTAGTTATTAGTTATTAGGTACTCCATAGTCACAGAGGCATCTCTGTGAAAATCGGGTTGCTCCCACCTGGAGAGCGCGTCGCAGCCAGAGGCGCGCCACCCCATTTTTTTTTTTTTTTTTTGCATGCGATTTTTTTGTGTGTGATTGATGAGGAACGAAAGGGGGGTGGGGTACATTTTGACCAAATGACAACTTTTTCGTTGCCACTGGGTTTAACGTGTGCTAAGTGCATGGGCACATGGGACATCGGTTTATTGTCTCATCCGAAAGACTCCACATTCAGACCGTAAAGCCTAGTGCAAAGTGAGAGGAAAAATCCCCTGTACCCAGGTTCGAACTCGGGTTTACTTGACACGAAGCGAACGCCTACCACTGTGCCACTCTACACTACATGTTTATTACGTCATATTATATCACGTTTATTACGTCATATTATATCATGTTTGTTACATCACGTTGAACTGTACTGCAATGTTCCGTGTGTTACAGCTGGCCTTTAACCCTCTAACCTCACGTTTATTACATCACGTTGAACTGTACTGCAATGTTCCGTGTTATAGCTGGCCTTTAACCCTCTAACCTCACGTTTATTACATCACGTTGAACTGTACTGCAATGTTCCGTGTTACAGCTGGCCTTTAACCCTCTAACCTCACGTTTATTACATCACGTTGAACTGTACTGCAATGTTCCGTGTTACAGCTGGCCTTTAACCCTCTAACCTCACGTTTATTACATCACGTTGAACTGTACTGCAATGTTCCGTGTTACAGCTGGCCTTTAACCCTCTAACCTCATGTTTGTTACATCACGTTTATTACATTATATTATATCACGTTTATTACATCACGTTGAACTGTACTGCAATGTTCCGTGTGTTACAGCTGGCCTTTAACCCTCTAACCTCCGAGGGAGCGGAACAAGTGGTCAAATCGGTCATGAATTGTCCGTCGTCTCCTCTACAGTTGATCGACTTTGAGGTCAGTTTGCACAAGATTGGCTTCATTGTATAATGCATCATATGTAATAAGTTACAGGAGCACAGCATATATTAAAAATTTTTTAAACCACAACAATGTTTGTGTACTAATTAAGGTGAAGCATCTTTTTTTCTCACAAGAATAAACTCAAAAGTAGGACCAGAAATTGGAATGAAACAGGTTACATTTTGAAAAGTGTAGGCCCAGAAATTGGAATGAAGCAGGTTACATTTTGAAAAGTGTAGGCCCAGAAATTGGAATGAAACAGGTTACATTTTGAAAAGTGTAGGCCCAGAAATTGGAATGAAACAGGTTACATTTTGAAAATGGGAGATAATGGATACACTTTAATTTATACAGTATTATTACATCACATTACATTATCTAGAGGACTACTTTCAACTCATTAACATACAATGCCAATGAATGCTCATTTATTCTGTATTCCTACAGGGCGTGACACTAGAGGACTACTTTCAGCTCCTTACCAATGCTAATTTATGCTGTATTCGTACAGGGTGTGACTCTATGAGGACTACTTAATTACAGCTCCATACCAATGCTAATTTATGCTGTATTCCTACAGGGCGTGACACTAGAGGACTACTTTCAGCTTCTTACCGATGCTACCGAATGCTAATGTATGCTGTATTCCTACGACAGGGCGTGACACTAGAGGACTACTTACCAATGTTACTTTATGCTGTATTCCTACGACAGGGCGTGACACTAGAGTACTACTTCCAACTCCTTACCAATGTTAATGAATGCTAATTTATGCTGTATTCCTACAGGGCGTGACACTAGAGGACTACTTTCAGCTCCTTACCAATATGCTAATGTATGCTGTATTCCTACAGGGCGTGACACTAGAGGACTAGTTTCAGCTCCTTACCAATGCTAATTTATGCTGTATTCCTACAGGGCGTGACATTGACTACATTAAGCTCCTTTCTAAACTAATGAATGCTGATGTATGCTGTATTTCCACAGGGCGTGACACTAGAGGACTATTTTCAGTTCCTTACTAATGCTAATGAATGCTAATTTATGGTGTATTCCTACAGGGTGTGACACTAAAAGACTACTTTCAGCTCCTTATCAATGCTAATTTATGCTGTATTCCTACAGGACATGACACTAGATGACTACTTTGAGCTCCTTACCATTGCTAATTTATGCTGCATTTCTACAAGACGACACTAATAAATGCTAATTTATGATGTATTCTACAGGGTGTGACACTAGAGGACTACTTTCAGCTCCTTACCAATGCTAATTTATGCTGTATTCCTACAGGGCGTGACACTAGAGGACTACTTTCAGCTCCTTACCAATGCTAATTTATGCTGTATTCCTACAGGACGTGACACTAGGAGACTACTTACAGCTCCTTACAATGCTCATTTATGCTGTATTCCTACAGGGCGTGACACTAGAGGACTACTTTCAGCTCCTTATCAATGCTAATTTAAGCTGTATTCCTTCAGGGCGTGACCCTAGAGGACTACTTTCAGCTAATTAAGCTCCTTTCCAATGCTAATGTATGCTGTATTCCTACAGGGCGTGACACTAGAGGACTACTTTCAGCTGTTGGCGGAAGAGTTAAAGCAGCAGCGTCGTGACTCAGGGGGGATCACTCTCATGTACACCATCCCGCCGTCCAGCAGAGAGCGCTCCATCGACCTTCCCCTGGAGACCTTGACCTTGGTCTGTGACCTTGTGGAGGAGCAGGGGTCAGAGGTCAAGGACCTTTTCCACGACGTGCCCGAAGACGATCAGCTGATTTTGTCCACCGAGGATCTCTTTACCAGAGTGCAGGTGATTAAAATAACGATAATTATTGATCACAATGACAATGACGATGGCAATGATGATGATGAACTGAGGACCTCTTTACCAGAGTGTAGGTGATTAAAATAACAATAATTATTGATGACAATGATGATGACAATGATGATGATGACAATGAACTGAGGACCTCTTTACCAGAGTGCAGGTGATTAAAATAACAATAATTATTGATGACAATGATGATGAACTGAGGACCTCTTTACCAGGGTGCAGATGATTAAAATAACAATAATTATAGATGACAATGATGATGACAATGATGATGATGAACTGAGGGCCTCTTTACCAGAGTGCAGGTAACCTTTACCAGACTTCTGGGGTCGCCCACGACCCCTTGACACACAAAACATGTTATATCTCTAAAACTATTTAAGCAATCTTCATGAAATTTCATGACTTTGTCAAAAACGTAAATGGCTTTAAGTGTGTTAAATTTCATTAATGTGTATAAAATATAAATGACGTAATATGACGCGTAATTTTGATATACCTGTCCGGATGACGGGGGTCTCCCACGACCCCTACTTTAAAGAGCACTGCAGTGCATTGAGTAGGGGTCGTGGGAGACCCCCGCCATCCGGACAGGGATAAACACATGGTGACTCATTGACAAGTAGGGGTCGTGGGAGACCCCCGCCATCCGGACAGGGATAAACACCTAGGAATTCGCTCTTTGCTGAGTAGGGGGTCGTGGAAGACCCCCGCCGTCGTGTCTGTGTGGTCAAAAGCATGATCCGGTAAAGGTTAAACTAACAATAATTATTGATGACAATGATGATGACGATGACAATGATGATGAACTGAGGGCCTCTTTACCAGAGTGCAGGTGATTAAAATAACAATAATTATTGATGACAATGATGATGACGATGACAATGATGATGAACTGAGGGCCTCTTTACCAGAGTGCAGGTGATTAAAATAACAATAATTATTGATGACAATGATGATGACAGATGATGATTAAAATAACAATAATTATTGATAACAATGATGATATGATTATTGATGACAATGATGATGACGATGATGAACTGAGGGCCTCTTTACCAGAGTGCAGGTGATTAAACTAACAATAATTATTGATGACAATGATGATGACGATGACAATGATGATGATGAACTGAGGTGAGGGCCTCTTTACCAGAGTGCAGTTGATTAAAATAACAATAATAATATAGACGATGAAGATACTGGTGATGACAATGTGTGGGCTTGTAATCAGTGAAAATGGTCATGTATATTATGTTATTCCATTGATATTGGTAGGGGCGGGTAGCCATTAGTAAATTGCTCTTTGATTCAGCGGCAGTGTAGTGTTGATGCATTCACCTCTAGCCTTATTCTTGACTGTATGAAGCCCTCCTCTCTAGTATTTCTTTTCTTACTGTTGATAGCAATCGTTTTTCATCCCCTTGGTGTTACAGAAATCTGGCAAGGTGTTATTTGATTATTACATATACTTGTCATCATTATCTTGTTGTTACAAAAACAGTGTGTTGTTATAGTTCATTATAACTTGGCATCATCATCATATAATAAAAAGGCAAGTGTGTGTGTGTCTGAAACACAAAACGGACCTTATAACTCCGCCGTTTTTCGATCGAATCGCTTCAAATTTGCTATGAGCCCTAACGGGGCGATGGCAACGGCAACCGAGGCGGCCGTGTCATTTGCGCGGTTTGGCAAATGCGCGAAACGCGTATCCACCGGCCTCTCGGCGCCCGTATCTCCGGTATTTCTGGACGGATTGCCTTCGAATTTGGAGGGTAGATGACCGGGGACGGTGACTATCGATGTGCCAAACCGAAAGCGAATCGATTTAGAAACGCGCGCGATATACGCCGCTTCACCTTTTCACAAATAACTCCGCCGTTTCTTAACCGAATCGCTTCAAATTTGCGGTCAGGCTTGCTGTGGACGGGGCAAAGCCTGCCACCAAATTTGAAGAGAATCGGAAGAGCGCGTCACTCTCAGAGCAGCGCCAACGGGAAACGGGGCCTTATAACTTCTTAACCAAATCGCTTCAAATTTGCTGTACTCAGCGTTACCAGTACTTGGCGTTACCGTTACTAGGGAGAGCGCATCACTCTCAGAGCAGCGCCAACGGGAAACGGGGCCTTATAACTCAGCCTTTTCTTAACCGAATCGCTTCAAAATTTGCTGTACTCAGCGTTACCAGTACTTGGCGTTACCGTTACTAGGCGTTACCGTTACTAGGTAGAGCGCGTCACTCTCAGAGCAGCGCCAACGGGAAACGGGGCCTTATAACTCCGCCGTTTCTTAACCGAATCGCTTCAAATTTGCTGTACTCAGCGTTACCAGTACTTGGCATTACCGTTACTAGGCGTTACCGGTACCCGGCGTTGCGCTAGTTATAATAATAATAACAGTACATTTATATATCTTGTCCTCCGAAATCGGAATGTGTCAGCTGTAAGCAGCGGGGAGACCAGTGAAAACTGAAAACCGGACACATACATACCTTACCCATTATGGCCATAGAACACAGAAGTATGTTGGTGTTACATAAATCTGGCAAGGTGTTATTTTATTATTACATTATACTTGTCATCATTATCTTGGTGTTACAGAAATCAGTGTGTTATAGTTCATTATGACTTGTCATTGTTACCTTGGTGTTACAGAAATCAGTGTGTTATAGTTCATTATGACTTGTCATCATTATCTTGGTGTTACAGAAATCAGTGTGTTATAGTTCATTATGACTTGTCATTGTTACCTTGGTGTTACAGAAATCAGTGTGTTATAGTTCATTATGACTTGTCATTGTTACCTTGGTGTTACAGAAATCAGTGTGTTATAGTTCATTACGACTTGTCATTGTTACCTTGGTGTTACAGAAATCAGTGTGTTATAGTTCATTATGACTTGTCATTGTTACCTTGGTGTTACAGAAATCAGTGTTATAGTTCATTATGACTTGTCATTGTTACCTTGGTGTTACAGAAATCAGTGTTATAGTTCATTATGACTTGTCATTGTTACCTTGGTGTTACAGAAATCTGGCAAAGTTTCTGACGCTCACCGAGTGGCCAGATTGAAACAGCATGTACACCGAGACCTGCATCGACGATTCCTGCTCAAGTGAGACATTATTGTTGATGTTATTGTGATGCACTATTGTAGTGGTTATGAACCGTACTGTATATAAAGCAGACTGAAACAGCATGTACACCGATACCTGCATCGACGATTCCTGCTCAAGTGAGACATTATTGTGTTATTGTGATGAACTATTGTAGTGGTTATGAACCGTACTGTATATAAAGCAGACTGAAACAGCATGCACACCAAGACCTGCACCCAGGATTCCTGCTCAAGTGAGACATTATTGTTGATGTTATTGTGATGAACTATTGTAGTGGTTATGAACCGTACTGTATATAAAGCAGACTGAAACAGCATGTACACCAAGACCTGCACCCACGATCCACCCGGATTTCCAGCTAACATCAGAAGTTTTGTTGATGGGGGGGGGGGGGGGGCGGGGCAAGTACGAACATTTCGGTTTCGCCAACTCGATACATGCGTTCACGGCGGACGCCATCTTGGAAATGACAACGGCGGAAGAGCAAAAAGGTGCGAAATGAAGATTGTGCCGTGTAAATATAATTTTGGTTCGTTTTTTTCTGCGGATATTTTTTTCTTTTTGTGGAGATCGCTCGATTTCGGAAAAAAAATCGGCGGAAACGGCGGAGCTGTTTTCATGCCCGATCAGTTAAATCCTGCATTGTATACAGGTCAGACTTAAACGACATGTACATTAACACAACACAACCCCACCGTTAGCAGTGCCAGAGAATCACTTCCCGTGCGCCACGCACCCACAGCTGGCACCTATTCCGTGTAGACGGCAGATTTCAGCACTTTTATGACTTTTTTCTTCCGATAGCTATACAAATACTAACAATAAAGTGTTTGGTATCAACAGAAAGAGCAAACACTAACCTAAACAGTTATGGTAGAAACAAATCAGTAGCTGATATTGTTTGGTCGTGCTTGTCTCTGAAAATAACAAGAGTAAAAAAAAAAAAGATTTACTCTTTTCCGAACTGAAGAAAAAACGGGCAAAAAATGTTGATGCTTATTTATTTAAAAAAAATTAATAATCATATAGTAAAAAGCCAACTGTCCGTGTGTGTGTGTGTGTGTCTGTATGTGTGTCTGTCTGAAACACGAAACGGGCCTTATAACTCCGCCGTTTTTCGACCGAATCGCTTCAAATTTGCTGTGAGCCCTCACGGGGCGATGGCAACGGCAACCGAGGCGGCCGTGTCATTTGCGCGGTTTCGCAAATGCGCGAAACGCGCATCCGCCGGCCTTTCGGCGCCCGTATCTCCAGTATTTCTTGACCGATTGCCTTCAAATTTGGCAGATATATGACCGTGGACGGTGACTATCAATGTGCCAAACCGGAAGTTAATCGATTACTTAGGCGCATAACAGCAGTATGATGCAAAACGGGCCTTATAACTCCGCCGTTTTGCAACCGAATCGCGTCAAATTTGCTGTCACCGGGGCAAAGCCTGTCAGCAAATTTGCAGAAAATCGGGAGAGCGCGTCACTCTCAGAGCAGCGCCAACGGGAAACGGGGCCTTATAACTCTGCCGTTTCTTAACGAAATCGCTTCAAATTTGCTGTACTCAGCGTTACCAGTACTTGGCATTACCGTTACTAGGCGTTACCGTTACTAGGCGTTACTGGTACTCGGCGTTGCGCTAGTAATAATAATAATGCATAGTATTTATATAGCGCCTTTCTTTATAATTAAACTCAAGGCGCTCACGTTCACTGATTCACATGCAATTGGGCTAACATACACATTCATTCGATCATCATCTAATTAATGTGAAAAGTTACAGAGAGAAAGCTCTTTGAAACAAGTGAGTTTTCATTTGGGTTTTGAAAGCGGGAAGTGCTGAATTGTGACGGAGGTGAACAGGCAAGGAGTCCCAGACAGTGGGGGCGCAAATACTAAAACTGCGTTGTCCAAAAGACTTTAAATTCACTTTAGGAACTTTCAACAGTTTGGCATGGGAAGATCAGAGTGAGCGAGGAGTGTAAGTTTGGAGAGCACTTGATAGGTAGGATCTGTTCAAAGTGGCGGAATGCAAGGACTGCCAGTTTGTACTCTAAACGAAACTGCACTGGCAGCCAGTGCAGCTCCCTGAGGAGTGGTGTGATATGGTCACGCCTTCGCTTTCGGAGTGTGAGCTTAGCCACACTGTTTTGGATTCGTTGTAAACTATCTATTTTTTCCTTTGGAAGACCGAACAGAACAGAGTTGCAGAAATCAAGGCGAGATGTGATAAGAGCTGTAACTAGTTGAGAGGAATGACCGAATGGATGCAATACGTCTCAGTTCGAGAAAACATGAACGGCAAACATTACTGATATGACCCATTGAAAGGGTTTGGTCGATTGTAACCCCAAAGTACTTAACTGATGATTTGAAGGGAACAGTGCTACCTCCAATGTCTGCTGACTCACTGTCGATTGTGATTGTTACTAGACGGCCGGAAAAACCAACAGGCGGGACCTTTGTCTTATCCTTAATCCGTGTTAAGCTTTAACTTGTTGCTGTTCATCAATCCTAGCACATCATTGACACACGCCTCAATGCCAGTCTGAATGGGAGGGAAATCCCCAGGGGCACCACTCTGTGACACCTCAGTATCATCAGCATATTTGTGGAAATCGCATGAATGTGCAACAATCACATCAGACAATGGTTGTGAGTAGAGTAAAGAGAACAGGGCCCAAAACTGAACCCTGTGGGACTCCATATCTGAGAGATGAGTAAGCTGATAGAACTCAATTTACAACGACAGAGAAGGTACGGTCACTTCTGTAAGACATTAAACCAATCAAGCATAACACCTCATATTCCAAACGTTACCTCTAAACTCGTCAAAAGAACAGTGGTCAAGTGTGTCAAATGCTAGTCTTCTCTTTCATTATTTATCTTTTCACTTCGTCTTATAACAGGGACGGATTATAGGGGTGTTCCTGGTTGCATGGAACACCCCCCACCCCCCTTGTTGCCTAAAATAAAACAAAAACACAATCTCTCCATCTCACACACACACTGACTATATCAACACATTCGTAACTGTAAAGTGCTTTAAAATCTGCTGGAAACCTCCCTTTATGTACAGCATAATCCGCCCCTCTAAAAATCTGCCTCACAGCACATATTCACTTCATTTAGTTTAAGTGCAAAGGATAGCCACATCCTGTGTAGGCCTACATTCTTTCCCAGTCTAGAATGTCTCTCCTACTCAACCACCTAGGAAAATGATAACAGTTCTCCGATTACAGCGTGCATTCCAGCATGTATACCAACCGCCAGCATTCAAACTGAGATCCAGTACAAAGTTAACATGTCCCAAAGTGTTACTGTGGTGTTAGTTTCTCCTAGAGCGATCATGGAAAAGACAGATTTAAAAAACATTGAAACCACTATAGGCAGTTGCTACGTCTCCAGATTCGGATTTCCCCAATCACCATATGTGGTGGTCTCGTCAGGAAGTGAGAGAGAGAAGAACCACCGCATGATGTGGTTGCGTCTGGAAAATGTTAATATCTGCATCAGATAGCGACTCCTTTTAACGTTCAGTTTGTGGATGACAATTGTACAATGACTGCCAGCTGTGTGCCTTGCCTTCAGGCTCTGCATAGGATGCAGGCCCTCAACATTACAGTGATGTTTGTGGATGACAATTGTACAATGACTGCCAGCTGTGTACCTTGCCTTCAGGCTCTGCATAGGATGCAGGCCCTCAACATTACAGTGATGTTTTTTGGGGTGTTTTTTTTGCTATCCCATCTTCTGAGCCATACAGTGGCGTTGCTCCAACGCCGCTTATTCTGAATCCCACAAACTGTCCACTGATAGCTCCCCAGAACACACTGATCCCCCACAACTGTCTTGATAGCTCCCCAGAACACACTGATCCCCCACAACTGTCCACTGATAGCTCCCCAGAACACACTGATCCCCCACAACTGTCCACTGATAGCTCCCCAGAACACACTGATCCCCCACAACTGTCCACTGATAGCTCCCCAGAACACACTGATCCCCCACAACTGTCCACTGATAGCTCCTCAGAACACACTGATCCCCCACAACTGTCCACTGATAGCTCCCCAGAACACACTGATCCCCCACAACTGTCCACTGATAGCTCCCCAGAACACACTGATCCCCCACAACTGTCCACTGATAGCTCCCCAGAACACACTGATCCCCCACAACTGTCCACTGATAGCTCCCCAGAACACACTGATCCCCCACAACTGTCCACTGATAGCTCAGAACACACTGATCCCCCACAACTGTCCACTGATCCCCCACAACTGTCCACTGATAGCTGAGAACACACTGATCCCCCACAACTGTCCACTGATAGCTCCTCAGAACACACTGATCCCCCACAACTGTCCACTGATAGCCCAGAACACACTGATCCCCCACAACTGTCCACTGATAGCTCCACAGAACACACTGATCCCCCACAACTGTCCACTGATAGCTCAGAACACACTGATCCCCCACAACTGTCCTCTGATAGCTCAGAACACACTGATCCCCCACAACTGTCCACTGATAGCTGAGAACACACTGATCCCCCACAACTGTCCACTGATAGCTCAGAACACACTGATCCCCCACAACTGTCCACTGATAGCTCCCCAGAACACACTGATCCCCCACAACTGTCCTGATAGCCCAGAACACACTGATCCCCCACAACTGTCCACTGATAGCTCCTCAGAACACACTGATCCCCCACAACTGTCCACTGATAGCTCAGAACACACTGATCCCCCACAACTGTCCTGATAGCCCAGAACACACTGATCCCCCACAACTGTCCACTGATAGCTCAGAACACACTGATCCCCCACAACTGTCCACTGATAGCCCAGAACACACTGATCCCCCACAACTGTCCACTGATAGCTCAGAACACACTGATCCCCCACAACTGTCCACTGATAGCTCCTCAGAACACACTGATCCCCCACAACTGTCCTCTGATAGCTCCACAGAACACACTGATCCCCCACAACTGTCCTGATAGCTCCCTGAACACACTGATCCCCCACAACTGTCCTGATAGCTCCCCAGAACACACTGATCCCCCACAACTGTCCACTGATAGCTCCCCAGAACACACTGATCCCCCACAACTGTCCACTGATAGCTCCCCAGAACACACTGATCCCCCACAACTGTCCTGATAGCTCCCCAGAACACACTGATCCCCCACAACTGTCCACTGATAGCTCTCCAGAACACACTGATCCCCCACAACTGTCCACTGATAGCTCCCCAGAACACACTGATCCCCCACAACTGTCCTCTGATAGCTCCCCAGAACACACTGATCCCCCACAACTGTCCACTGATAGCTCCCCAGAACACACTGATCCCCCACAACTGTCCTCTGATAGCTCCACAGAACACACTGATCCCCCACAACTGTCCTGATAGCTCCCCAGAACACACTGATCCCCCACAACTGTCCTGATAGCTCCCCAGAACACACTGATCCCCCACAACTGTCCACTGATAGCTCCCCAGAACACACTGATCCCCCACAACTGTCCACTGATAGCTCCTCAGAACACACTGATCCCCCACAACTGTCCACTGATAGCTCAGAACACACTGATCCCCCACAACTGTCCACTGATAGCTCAGAACACACTGATCCCCCACAACTGTCCACTGATAGCTCAGAACACACTGATCCCCCACAACTGTCCTCTGATAGCTCCTCAGAACACACTGATCCCCCACAACTGTCCACTGATAGCTCAGAACACACTGATCCCCCACAACTGTCCACTGATAGCTCAGAACACACTGATCCCCCACAACTGTCCACTGATAGCTGAGAACACACTGATCCCCCACAACTGTCCTGATAGCTCAGAACACACTGATCCCCCACAACTGTCCACTGATAGCTCAGAACACACTGATCCCCCACAACTGTCCACTGATAGCTCCCCAGAACACACTGATCCCCCACAACTGTCCACTGATAGCTGAGAACACACTGATCCCCCACAACTGTCCACTGATAGCTCCCAGAACACACTGATCCCCCACAACTGTCCACTGATAGCTCAGAACACACTGATCCCCCACAACTGTCCACTGATAGCTGAGAACACACTGATCCCCCACAACTGTCCACTGATAGCCCAGAACACACTGATCCCCCACAACTGTCCACTGATAGCTCCTCAGAACACACTGATCCCCCACAACTGTCCACTGATAGCTCCCCAGAACACACTGATCCCCCACAACTGTCCACTGATAGCTGAGAACACACTGATCCCCCACAACTGTCCACTGATAGCTCCTCAGAACACACTGATCCCCCACAACTGTCCACTGATAGCTCCCCAGAACACACTGATCCCCCACAACTGTCCTGATAGCTCAGAACACACTGATCCCCCACAACTGTCCACTGATAGCTCCCCAGAACACACTGATCCCCCACAACTGTCCACTGATAGCTCCCCAGAACACACTGATCCCCCACAACTGTCCACTGATAGCTCAGAACACACTGATCCCCCACAACTGTCCTCTGATAGCTCAGAACACACTGATCCCCCACAACTGTCCTCTGATAGCTCAGAACACACTGATCCCCCACAACTGTCCACTGATAGCTCAGAACACACTGATCCCCCACAACTGTCCACTGATAGCTCCCCAGAACACACTGATCCCCCACAACTGTCCACTGATAGCTCAGAACACACTGATCCCCCACAACTGTCCACTGATAGCTCCACAGAACACACTGATCCCCCACAACTGTCCACTGATAGCTCAGAACACACTGATCCCCCACAACTGTCCACTGATAGCTCAGAACACACTGATCCCCCACAACTGTCCTGATAGCTCCCCAGATAGCTCCCTTGATAATTCAAATTTGACCGCCGGCTGGTCGCGTCAGTTGACCAGTTAACTGTTGTGACTGTCTATTACCTCATGTTATTTTAACATTGAGTGCTATGGCACAAGGCCTACAGTCATACCTATTCATTGTTATTTCTTGTTTATATTTATGCTTGTATATTTTGTATTGTTGCAGGATCTTATTTGCTGCACTGTCTTTCTTAGTCTTTCCTGGTAAATAAACAAAATCAAACAACTGTCTGGTTTCCTCTATATGTTCCTGGTCTGCGTGGTGTGTGCTCATCATCACCCCCATTTCCTCATCAACTTCCTCCTTATCCCTCCCTTACCCTTACCACCCCCATCACATTATATTTATATTACAGCATGTTGTTCGTTGATGTTGTTATTTTGATACTGTTATTATATCAGAGACCTGTTGACACTATTTACCAACATTACAGAGGTGTTGTTTTATTGATATTGTTGTCATCTTTATATCAGAGACTTGCTGACACTATTTACCAACATTGCAGAGGTGTTGTTTTATTGATATTGTTGTTTATATCACAGAGACCTGCTGACACTATTTACCAACATTACAGAGGTGTTTTATTGATATTGTTGTCATGTTTTATTGATATTGTTGTTTATATCACAGAGACCTGCTGACACTGTCCACCAACAGACACCAGTCTCGCCTGGAGGCCGTACGTGGAGCTCAGGCCCTGAACACCCCAGAACTTCGCGAGGTGATCAACGCCTGGAGACAACTCCCAGGGACTCTAGGCCCCCTGGGGACACAGCGCCCCAAATCCAGCGGCCTGTCTGAAGAGATGATCACTCCACGCACGCCGGACACTGTTATTGACAAGCTGGAACTGTCACAGACATCGTTACGTAGTTTGAAGGCCTGACGTTGTGTAGGACACTGTTATTGACAAATTGGAACTGTCACAGACATCGCTACGTAGTTTGAAGGCCTGACGTTGTGTAGGACACTGTTATTAACAAGCTGGAACTGTCACAGACATCGCTACGTAGTTTGAAGACCTGACGTTGTGTAGGACACTGTTATTAACAAGCTGGAACTGTCACAGACATCGCTACGTAGTTTGAAGGCCTGACGTTGTGTAGGACACTGTTATTAACAAGCTGGAACTGTCACAGACATCGCTACGTAGTTTGAAGGCCTGACGTTGTGTAGGACACTGTTATTAACAAGCTGGAACTGTCACAGACATCGCTACGTAGTTTGAAGGCCTGACGTTGTGTAGGACACTGTTATTAACAAGCTGGAACTGTCACAGACATCGCTACGTAGTTTGAAGACCTGACGTTGTGTAGGACACTGTTATTAACAAGCTGGAACTGTCACAGACATCGCTACGTAGTTTGAAGGCCTGACGTTGTGTAGGACACTGTTATTAACAAGCTGGAACTGTCACAGACATCGCTACGTAGTTTGAAGGCCTGACGTTGTGTAGGACACTGTTATTGACAAATTGGAACTGTCACAGACATCGCTACGTAGTTTGAAGGCCTGACGTTGTGTAGGACACTGTTATTAACAAGCTGGAACTGTCACAGACATCGCTACGTAGTTTGAAGGCCTGACGTTGTGTAGGACACTGTTATTAACAAGCTGGAACTGTCACAGACATCGCTACGTAGTTTGAAGGCCTGACGTTGTGTAGGACACTGTTATTAACAAGCTGGAACTGTCACAGACATCGCTACGTAGTTTGAAGGCCTGACGTTGTGTAGGACACTGTTATTGACAAATTGGAACTGTCACAGACATCGCTACGTAGTTTGAAGGCCTGACGTTGTGTAGGACACTGTTATTAACAAGCTGGAACTGTCACAGACATCGCTACGTAGTTTGAAGACCTGACGTTGTGTAGGACACTGTTATTAACAAGCTGGAACTGTCACAGACATCGCTACGTAGTTTGAAGGCCTGACGTTGTGTAGGACACTGTTATTAACAAGCTGGAACTGTCACAGACATCGCTACGTAGTTTGAAGGCCTGACGTTGTGTAGGACACTGTTATTGACAAATTGGAACTGTCACAGACATCGCTACGTAGTTTGAAGGCCTGACGTTGTGTAGGACACTGTTATTAACAAGCTGGAACTGTCACAGACATCGCTACGTAGTTTGAAGGCCTGACGTTGTGTAGGACACTGTTATTAACAAGTTGGAACTGTCACAGACATCGCTACGTAGTTTGAAGGCCTGACGTTGTAGATCATGCTTGGTTGTGATGCTGTGAGCACTGCAATTGTCACCGGCATTTCTTTGTGAAATCAAAATCTAACTCCAGATGAATCCATGTGTGCATAATGTTAATTATTACAGTTGATACAGCATTGTAATAATGCTTGGTATTTCAGGCCAAGATCAATCATTGCTTCCACTAGAAGTTTTTAATCAGAGAAATTAATAATTCACTACAAAATTGCTCATTTGTTTCAATGTAATTTCTAACACCGCTCCTCCATCAACTCCTTGAGATATACACTCCCTCCAGGTCTCTCCGCTCCTCTGCTGACACAAGAATATTTCGTGTTCCACAATACCGCAAGAAGTTCCAGGGAGGCCGTGTGTTTGCTTACGTTGGCCCTGTGATCTGGAACAGCCTGCCTTTCTCTGTCCGTCATGCACAAACTGTCCTCTTTCAAGTCTCAGCTGAAAACTCACCTCTTCTCTCTATCTTACTCCTAACTGCACTGAGCCCTGTTTGGTCCTGGTGCCGTGGTCGTGGGTGCGTCTTGGGCGGTTGATGTGATGTGGATTGGACTAGGCTGGCAGAACGACTAGCAGTTTGGTCTGGTTTGCATTTTGCTACCTGTGTTGGCTGACTGGGTCGCACTCATGATTTCGGTACGTGCTTGCATGTAAAGTAGCCTTTGGGTAAGAATGTTTTTGTGCTGTGCGTGTGTTTGTGTGTGTGCATGTGAGCACGCACATGTGAAGCATCAGATTTGTATTTAATATATATATTTCTGATTGTTTTGTGTTCATTACTGTGTGCGTGTCTGTGTGTCTGTCTGCGTGCGTATGTTGTGTGTGAGGGTGTTTGTGTATGTGTGTTGGTGTATGTGGTCAGTCCATGCGGCTCGGTTGCTGTGGCTTACCGAATGGGGTATGAACTAGTTGGCATCAATAATTATGTGTGTGTGTGTGTGCGTGTGTGCGCGTGTGCGTGTTAGAGAGAGAGAGTTGCTTTGTATATGCGCTGTTGCTGGTTGGTGTCACTCTTGAATGTTGTTTTTGTTGTCTGTTGGTGAATAATTGATTGTAAAGCGCTTTGGGCTCATCTGAGGTAAAGCGCTATATAAATGTACTATTATTATTATTATCATTATTACTATTGCTATTGTTGTTGTCTAAAATCAACTTTGTAAGCGCTCTCAGCTCTTTGGAGAAAGAGCGCAACAAATACCCATTATTATTATATTGCTGTTTTTATTGGTTGGCTATGGCTATTGGTTTTGTTTATTTGATATAAAAATTATGAATGGATTTGACACGCCAAATGATCTGAAACAAAATTACATGTAAAGAAAAGCATTCCCCTTTTCTTACGTTCAAATGGCGCGAGTTGGGTGTGAAAGTTATTTCCCTTTTGCCATAGTTTTGAGTTATGCAACAAATACCCATTATTATTATATTGCTTTGTTTTTATTGGTTGGCTATGGCTATTGGTTTTGTTCATTTGACAAAAATTGGCGGAGTTGGGTGTGAAAGTTATTTCCCTTTTGCCATAGTTTTGAGTTATGTCCCTTTACTGGTCATCTTCTGTGCTCTTATCCTTTTTATTTTTCGTGTTTAAAAGCTACATCTTTTATTATGCGAAGCTCATGGTATTATCTCCCCTTTGTCATGTCCCTGAGTTGCAGTGCTTATAGTTATCTCCCCTTTGTCATGTCCCTGAGTTGCAGTGTTTATAGTTATCTCCCCTTTGTCATGTCCCTGAGTTGCAGTGTTTATAGTTATTTCCCCTTTTTCTTGAAATTGATTGCCATTAATTTGCAAACTGTCCCCGCCCCCAATAAAACTGTCACCTTCTTGTGGCACTGGAGTTAGCTCTGCTTTGTTGCTGTGGTTTGTCTTGTTTTAGTGTGTCAAGTTGACAAAGTTGTCTTTCACAGGAACATTAGTTTAGACTGAGTTACCCTCTGTGAGTGAGTGTGTTGTAAAACGTGGGTTGTTTTTGTTGCTGGCATGTGCTATCTGTGCTTTCTTCTTACTGTTGATTTAACACATCACTCACATTCTGAATCATCATTCAGCCCATGACAAAGCTAAGTGACATGTATTTAAAAAACACCCCACTGAAGATGACAGCAGCATCATTCAGCCCATAACAAAGCTAAGTGACGTATTTAAAAAACACCCCACTGAAGATGACAGCAGCATCATTCAGCCCATGACAAAGCTAAGTGACATGTATTTAAAAAACACCCCACTGAAGATGACAGCAGCATCATTCAGCCCATGACAAAGCTAAGTGACATGTATTTAGAAAACACCCCACTGAAGATGACAGACAGAGCATCATTCAGCCCATGACAAAGCTAAGTGACATGTATTTAAAAAACACCCCACTGAAGATGACAGACAGAGCATCATTCAGCCCATGACAAAGCTAAGTGACATGTATTTAGAAAACACCCCACTGAAGATGACACAGAGCATCATTCAGCCCATGACAAAGCTAAGTGACATGTATTTAAAAAAACACCCCACTGAAGATGACAGCAGCGTGGACATGATGAATGAAAGGAAGCACAAACAACAGGAGTCCAATGCACACAAATGAAAGGAAGCACAAACAACAGGAGTCCAATGCACACAAATGAAAGGAAACACAAACAGGAGTCCAATGCACACAAATGAAAGGAAGCACAAACAACAGGAGTCCAATGCACACAAATGAAAGGAAGCACAAACAACAGGAGTCCAATGCACACAAATGAAAGGAAGCACAAACAACAGGAGTCCAATGCACACAAATGAAAGGAAACACAAACAGGAGTCCAATGCACACAAATGAAAGGAAACACAAACAACAGGAGTCCAATGCACACAAATGAAAGGAAGCACAAACAACAGGAGTCCAATGCACACAAATGAAAGGAAGCACAAACAACAGGAGTCCAATGCACACAAATGAAAGGAAACACAAACAGGAGTCCAATGCACACAAATGAAAGGAAACACAAACAACAGGAGTCCAATGCACACAAATGAAAGGAAGCACAAACAACAGGAGTCCAATGCACACAAATGAAAGGAAGCACAAACAACAGGAGTCCAATGCACACAAATGAAAGGAAGCACAAACAACAGGAGTCCAATGCACACAAATGAAAGGAAGCACAAACAACAGGAGTCCAATGCACACAAATGAAAGGAAGCACAAACAGGAGTCCAATGCACACAAATGAAAGGAAGCACAAACAACAGGAGTCCAATGCACACAAATGAAAGGAAGCACAAACAACAGGAGTCCAATGCACACAAATGAAAGGAAGCACAAACAACAGGAGTCCAATGCACACAAATGAAAGGAAGCACAAACAACAGGAGTCCAATGCACACAAATGAAAGGAAGCACAAACAACAGGAGTCCAATGCACACAAATGAAAGGAAGCACAAACAACAGGAGTCCAATGCACACAAATGAAAGGAAGCACAAACAGGAGTCCAATGCACACAAATGAAAGGAAGCACAAACAACAGGAGTCCAATGCACACAAATGAAAGGAAGCACAAACAACAGGAGTCCAATGCACACAAATGAAAGGAAGCACAAACAGGAGTCCAATGCACACAAATGAAAGGAAGCACAAACAACAGGAGTCCAATGCACACAAATGAAAGGAAGCACAAACAGGAGTCCAATGCACACAAATGAAAGGAAGCACAAACAGGAGTCCAATGCACACAAATGAAAGGAAGCACAAACAGGAGTCCAATGCACACAAATGAAAGGAAGCACAAACAACAGGAGTCCAATGCACACAAATGAAAGGAAGCACAAACAACAGGAGTCCAATGCACACAAATGAAAGGAAGCACAAACAGGAGTCCAATGCACACAAATGAAAGGAAGCACAAACAGGAGTCCAATGCACACAAACAACAGGAGTCCAATGCACACAAAATCCTTTTCAAATTCAATCTGACTACAGGAGCCGCTACACTGCATACCATTTGATTCACTGCGATCCGATTGTAACATTTGCGAGGCATGATTCACGTAAAATGCTACTGTCTAAATGAATCTGATGAAATCCTACTAGTTTTGTTCACTGTATTAGTAAGTCTCCCGTACACCAATCTGATGAAATACCTGTATTTCTGCATGACATTTGATTTGATTCGTGTTTGGGTTTCTACATGAGTGTAGTGAACGAAAAGAGTAGAATTATTTTGTAGACGGAAGCGTTTCATGTGAACCATGCCTCACAGACATCGTCACAATCGTATCGCATTTTGACTGATAAGTATGTAGTGTAGCGACCCCTTAAGAAAGCACACAAAAGAAAAGTTTTAGGAAGGAAAAATTAGATGCACAAATGTCAAACTCTTAAACAGTTAAAGCAAAAATTGTTGTAAAGCAATAGAATGATAAAAAACCTCCAACCTATTTACAAGTGTTATGATGATATGATGTTTAACAGTAGAGTGTTGAGACATGTGTCAGCTGAAAACAAGTGAGAAATAAATAATGCAAAGACAAAACACACAACCCTGTTGCAGACCTGTTTACCCCAAATTGTCACTGTCAGTAATCCCAAGCTCTCAAATCAGTAATTTCAGGCATCTGTCAGTAATTTCCCGATCGCAATAAACATAATGGCTATTTACACTAAAGTAGTCATCATTGATTTCTTTTTTTGTTTTGAGACTGTGTAGTTAATTTAATTAAAGAAAACAATTCACACAACAAAAACAGACAAAACATATGAATTTCTTTATCTGAAATGTATTAAAATGTCAGCGTTTGAATGCCTGTGCAATTCAAAGATATGTAATGTATATTGCAGTCTAAAAAAAACCCACCACTCACACACACAAATCAATGAAGACCAATGGAAGTGAGGAAGAATAAAGAAAGGAATTGAAACTCCATATAGTACTTACACAAACGAGTTACAGAGATATATAATTATATATTATATTTGTTTTTGTCCACATATCTGGTCAAGGTTATCTGATGGGACGTGGATGCTTCTCGATCTTTGTTTTTGAGTCTTCATACGTCGCAAACAATCATTCCGGCCATCGTGAGAGCACACCAAGTGTTGATCACACACAGTGCACAATACAAGCTTTTCCCTTTTGCTGCTCTTCTTCAGGCAAGGCCACTTTACGCCATAGTCGTGTCTGCATCGTTGCCCAGCACTGGTTGGCACCGCTGATGACCTCACTTTTTTCTCATGTGTACGGTCAGGGTCCGAGTCGGAGTCCTCCGTATCCATGTGTTTGTTTTTTGGCATGGCTGTTTTCTGATTGCGCTCGTACTAACCTAGCAACAATGGCGGTATGAAAAAACAGACCGGAAAAGAGTCACCGGAAGTATTCGCTCGAAGTGACACCAGACGACACAGTTGCGAGTACGGCTCAAACGCCTTGCCGTCTTTCGATGTTTTCTTTATTTTTCGCACTCGCTCAACGAAAATGCGGATTTTGTTGTTGCTGACCGTAGTAGCGTAATCAGAGGCTGAAATCGTAGGAACTACGGACAAATCCGCAGGGAAAACAGGTCTGCTGCTGATGCACGTGTTAATACATGACGCCAGTGCTGTCTAGGACAGCACGAACATTATACCTAGAGCAAATTGTAGGAATAATAGAACAAATATGATAACCACTACAGAAAAACACATTGCAGAGACAGTATGAAAAAAGGCATGGTCTTATCGAATGATCAAAGAGTCAAAGCCTCACAGATTTCAAACACACATAAAGTGAGCGCTTACGCACATACATACACACTGATGCAAACTGTAGTGAAAAACAGATAGAAGACACGATACACAGCAAGCACTGTCCCATGCATTATGAAAGGCCAACAGATTTCACTCACATGCACATTAGTACATATGACTACCCAAACCGCACAGTTGTCAATGAGAAAGCACCAGGAAACGTGCCAATGTGGGCCAACAGTTCATTTCTTACATTACACTTCATAGGCAGTTCTGTAACCTGGTCCACCAAAAAATAAAAACAAAAAAGAAAGGACTGAAATGTTTAAAAAAAAAGAAAGAAGAAAATTCGAATCTTGAAATCCAAACTTTCACAAGACTACCAACAAAACAGGCTTTGCACAACTATTTGTCCAGTGACGCTGTGCTCCTCTTTGTGCTGACATGACGGCACACCACTGACAACAGGACTGGTGAACAAGGACAGGTGGATGGGATCAACATTCCTCAATAACTTAGACCAATATTGGTGAAAAAAGAAAAACATAACACATCAACCATATTAATCTTTAGCACCCTGCATTTTTTCTGACGTTCCGTTCTCTGCCACTGCATTCTTTTTGAGGCGGTGAAAAATGCTTACACCCACTTGATTAAAAATGCTATAATTTTCTCTGTGTGTTGTGTGCAGACTTGATTATTGGAATAATAATAAAGAGATGATTGAGGAAAGTTTTGATATGATGTATTTTGCTGTCCGTGTATGTTTTGTTGTTGAAAAAAAAAAAAGAAGAAGCGAAATCAACAAAGCAAAAGTGTTGACTTACTGTTTCGGCACGGTCTGAATGAGTGCCGTCTGCTTCAAAGTTCGCCCACTGACTAACTAACTCATGTCTAAGATCCCTTTAACGAAATAACTCACGGAAATATTAAGAATATATATGAAAGGCATCATTTTCTTTGAATTCAACCTAGTAGTCAAAATAGGAACCGAATCACAATCGCGGCTCGAATCGATATTGGATCGTCTTCATCGAGTCACACTGACATCGGCTACCCCCCCTTCTACTGCATAACGATCTTCTATCACCCTTTCACTGTCGATATCCGACCTAACAAAGCCTAAGAATTCATGATTTAAACAAATATCGACGCTAATTTCCAGTAGGAAGCTTCGCCAACAAGGAAATCCGCCATATTTGATAGTGAACTTTACTTTCTGACCGATTGAAACTTTCAAAATTCATACAACTACTAAAAAAGCAAATGGCGGCTTGCTGGAAGAGAAGCAAGGAGCTGAGCCTCATTCTGAAGCTACAGTGAGGTAGTTTCTATTATTAGTAACAAAAATAAGGTCCGCGAAGCATTGGTTTGGGGGTACCCTCTCAGGGCGACACAGTGCGCGTGCAGTTACAGGGGAGATTATCGGCTCGGCGACACAGTGCGCCTGCAGTGTGCTAAAGGTTAATAAAGACAAACTGCTAACCTCCTTTGTTACTTGGGAAAACACATTTAGACCAACTTCTTAGCTGGTGTCATGTCACCAGCAATGCACTATACTGTGAGCATACATCATACTATTCACAGCTAAAAGTTCAATATGATACCTAGCATTCATTCTTGATCTATCTGCCTCTGTTCATCAGTTCATCCCCACCCAATGCATGGCAATGGTTTACATAGGTTCCAACATTTCCCTGTCTCTGCGTTGCACATTTTGCACATTTAGCAATGCCAATCGATTGGTTACCAACCAGTTCAGTACAGCGTGACCCCTGTGTTCTGTGTCCTCACACAACCGTCTGCGTTTTGTTCGACTGTTACTAATTCCTCATGAAGCCTTACACTCGTTCACTTTCCCTTCATCCAGTTGTTTCTTTGAACGAGTGCTGACAGAGGCTCCCCCTGGCGGCAGGTTCACCTTGGCGGGGTCACGGGGCAGGGCAGGGGGAGAGAAGCGGGGCTTGGAGGGGGCAGGGATCTTCTTTAGACCCTTGACAGCGGGCAGGGAGGTCTTTTTGGGGGAATTGGTGATGGTGCTCAGGGCTGAGGATGGGAACACCGGGCGAGAGGAGGAGGAGGAAGATGAGGAGGGAATGGAGGAGGAGGATGTCATGGTGGTTGGCTTTGGCCCCGTGTTGCCTTTGGTCTGCACACAGGCACAGCCAGCATTACACATCTACAGACAGTTGAGGTACATGTAACTCAGAGTGCAGCTGCATCAGGCAAACTTGCAAACCATTCAGTCTGGAGTCTGCTTTTCCTTTGCTCAACAGCCTCGGCAAGGCATGGAGATGCTTAACTTTTTGTGGCCAGTATACTTCAGGGCACTTAAAAAAGCAAGCAACAAACCACATTTTATGGATTATAAGGCGCACGCCCCAAATATAACACAAAAATCTGATTTTGTTACTCTATTTTCTTATTATATCATCAGTCACATTATAGGGCGCAGGGCTCACAGTCTGGGGGAAAGTATGGCCTTATAGTCCATCAAATACGATAGTCACATTATAGGGCACAGGGCTCAGTCTGGGGGAAAGTATCGCCTTATAGTCCATCAAATACGATAGTCACATTATAGGGCGCAGGGCTCACAGTCTGGGGGAAAGTATGGCCTTATAGTCCATCAAATACGATAGTCACATTATAGGGCGCAGGGCTCAGTCTGGGGGAAGTATCGCCTTATAGTCCATCAAATACGATAGTCACATTATAGGGAGCAGGGCTCAGTCTGGGGAAAATATCGCCTTATAGTCCATCAAATACGAGTCACATTATAGGGCGCAGGGCTCTCAGTCTGGGGAAAGTATCGCCTTATAGTCCATCAAATATGATAGTCACATTATAGGGTGCAGGGCTCACAGTCTGGGGAAAGTATGGCCTTATAGTCCATCAAATACGATAGTCACATTATAGGGAGCAGGGCTTTCAGTCTGGGGAAAGTATGGCCTTATAGTCCATCAAATACGATAGTCACATTATAGGGCGCAGGGCTCTCAGTCTGGGGGAAAGTATCGCCTTATAGTCCATCAAATACGATAGTCACATTATAGGGCGCAGGGCTCAGTCTGGGGGAAAGAATGGCCTTATAGTCCATCAAATACGATAGTCACATTATAGGGCGCAGGTCCTCTCAGTCTGGGGGAAAGTATCGCCTTATAGTCCATCAAATACGATAGTCACATTATAGGGCGCAGGGCTCAGTCTGGGGGAAAGTATGGCCTTATAGTCCATCAAATACGATAGTCACATTATAGGGCGCAGGGCTCAGTCTGGGGAAAGTATCGCCTTATAGTCCATCAAATACGATAGTCACATTATAGGGCGCAGGGCTCTCAGTCTGGGGAAAGTATCGCCTTATAGTCCATCAAATACGATAGTCACATTATAGGGCGCAGGGCTTCTCAGTCTGGGGAAAGTATGGCCTTATAGTCCATCAAATACGATAGTCACATTATAGGGCGCAGGGCTCTCAGTCTGGGGGAAAGTATCGCCTTATAGTCCATCAAATACGATAGTCACATTATAGGGCGCAGGGCTCTCAGTCTGGGGGAAAGTATGGCCTTATAGTCCATCAAATACGATAGTCACATTATAGGGCGCAGGGCTCTCAGTCTGGGGGAAAGTATCGCCTTATAGTCCATCAAATACGATAGTCACATTATAGGGCGCAGGGCTCTCAGTCTGGGGGAAAGTATGGCCTTATAGTCCATCAAATACGATAGTCACATTATAGGGCGCAGGGCTCTCAGTCTGGGGGAAAGTATGGCCTTATAGTCCATCAAATACGATAGTCACATTATAGGGCGCAGGGCTCTCAGTCTGGGGGAAAGTATGGCCTTATAGTCCATCAAATACGATAGTCACATTATAGGGCGCAGGGCTCTCAGTCTGGGGGAAAGTATGGCCTTATAGTCCATCAAATACGATAGTCACATTATAGGGCGCAGGGCTCTCAGTCTGGGGGAAAGTATGGCCTTATAGTCCATCAAATACGATAGTCACATTATAGGGCGCAGGGCTCTCAGTCTGGGGGAAAGTATGGCCTTATAGTCCATCAAATACGATAGTCACATTATAGGGCGCAGGGCTCTCAGTCTGGGGAAAGTATGGCCTTATAGTCCATAAAATACGATAGTCACATTATAGGGCGCAGGACTCGCAAATGGGAAAGATAGAAAGTATGGCCTTATAGTCCATCAAATACGATAGTCACATTATAGGGCGCAGGGCTCTCAGTCTGGGGAAAGTATGGCCTTATAGTCCATCAAATACGATAGTCACATTATAGGGCGCAGGGCTCTCAGTCTGGGGGAAAGTATGGCCTTATAGTCCATCAAATACGATAGTCACATTATAGGGCGCAGGGCTCTCAGTCTGGGGAAAGTATGGCCTTATAGTCCATCAAATACGATAGTCACATTATAGGGCGCAGGGCTCTCAGTCTGGGGGAAAGTATGGCCTTATAGTCCATCAAATACGATAGTCACATTATAGGGCGCAGGGCTCTCAGTCTGGGGGAAAGTATGGCCTTATAGTCCATCAAATACGATAGTCACATTATAGGGCGCAGGGCTCGCAGGGCAAATACGATAGTCTCAGTCTGGGGGAAAGTATGGCCTTATAGTCCATCAAATACGATAGTCACATTATAGGGCGCAGGGCTCTCAGTCTGGGGAAAGTATCGCCTTATAGTCCATCAAATACGATAGTCACATTATAGGGCGCAGGGCTCTCAGTCTGGGGGAAAGTATGGCCTTATAGTCCATCAAATACGATAGTCACATTATAGGGCGCAGGGCTCTCAGTCTGGGGGAAAGTATGGCCTTATAGTCCATCAAATACGATAGTCACATTATAGGGCGCAGGGCTCTCAGTCTGGGGGAAAGTATCGCCTTATAGTCCATCAAATACGATAGTCACATTATAGGGCGCAGGGCTCTCAGTCTGGGGGAAAGTATGGCCTTATAGTCCATCAAATACGATAGTCACATTATAGGGCGCAGGGCTCTCAGTCTGGGGAAAGTATGGCCTTATAGTCCATCAAATACGATAGTCACATTATAGGGCGCAGGGCTCTCAGTCTGGGGGAAAGTATGGCCTTATAGTCCATCAAATACGATAGTCACATTATAGGGCGCAGGGCTCTCAGTCTGGGGAAAGTATGGCCTTATAGTCCATCAAATACGATAGTCACATTATAGGGCGCAGGTCTGGGGGAAAGTATGGCCTTATAGTCCATCAAATACGATAGTCTCAGTCTCTGGGGGAAAGTATGGCCTTATAGTCCATCAAATACGATAGTCACATTATAGGGCGCAGGGCTCTCAGTCTGGGGGAAAGTATGGCCTTATAGTCCATCAAATACGATAGTCACATTATCAGTCTGGGGGAAAGTATCGCCTTATAGTCCATCAAATACGATAGTCACATTATAGGGCGCAGGGCTCAGTCTGGGGAAAGTATCGCCTTATAGTCCATCAAATACGATAGTCACATTATAGGGCGCAGGGCTCTCAGTCTGGGGGAAAGTATGGCCTTATAGTCCATCAAATACGATAGTCACATTATAGGGCGCAGGGCTCTCAGTCTGGGGGAAAGTATGGCCTTATAGTCCATCAAATACGATAGTCACATTATAGGGCGCAGGGCTCTCAGTCTGGGGGAAAGTATGGCCTTATAGTCCATCAAATACGATAGTCACATTATAGGGCGCAGGGCTCTCAGTCTGGGGAAAGTATGGCCTTATAGTCCATCAAATACGATAGTCACATTATAGGGCGCAGGGCTCTCAGTCTGGGGGAAAGTATGGCCTTATAGTCCATCAAATACGATAGTCACATTATAGGGCGCAGGGCTCTCAGTCTGGGGAAAGTATGGCCTTATAGTCCATCAAATACGATAGTCACATTATAGGGCGCAGGGCTCTCAGTCTGGGGGAAAGTATGGCCTTATAGTCCATCAAATACGATAGTCACATTATAGGGCGCAGGGCTCTCAGTCTGGGGGAAAGTATGGCCTTATAGTCCATCAAATACGATAGTCACATTATAGGGCGCAGGGCTCTCAGTCTGGGGAAAGTATGGCCTTATAGTCCATCAAATACGATAGTCACATTACAGGGCGCAGGGCTCTCAGTCTGGGGGAAAGTATCGCCTTATAGTCCATCAAATACGATAGTCACATTATAGGGCGCAGGGCTCTCAGTCTGGGGAAAGTATGGCCTTATAGTCCATCAAATACGATAGTCACATTATAGGGCGCAGGGCTCTCAGTCTGGGGGAGAGTATGGCCTTATAGTCCATCAAATACGATAGTCACATTATAGGGCGCAGGGCTCTCAGTCTGGGGAAAGTATGGCCTTATAGTCCATCAAATACGATAGTCACATTATAGGGCGCAGGGCTCTCAGTCTGGGGAAAGTATGGCCTTATAGTCCATCAAATACGATAGTCACATTATAGGGCGCAGGGCTCTCAGTCTGGGGGGGAAAGTATCAGTCCTTATAGTCCATCAAATACGATAGTCACATTATAGGGCGCAGGGCTCTCAGTCTGGGGGAAAGTATCGCCTTATAGTCCATCAAATACGATAGTCACATTATAGGGCGCAGGGCTCTCAGTCTGGGGAAAAGTATCGCCTTATAGTCCATCAAATACGATAGTCACATTATAGGGCGCAGGGCTCTCAGTCTGGGGAAAGTATGGCCTTATAGTCCATCAAATACGATAGTCACATTATAGGGCGCAGGGCTCTCAGTCTGGGGGAAAGTATGGCCTTATAGTCCATCAAATACGATAGTCACATTATAGGGCGCAGGGCTCTCAGTCTGGGGGAGAGTATCGCCTTATAGTCCATAAAATACGATAGTCACATTATAGGGCGCAGGGCTCTCAGTCTGGGGGAGAGTATCGCCTTATAGTCCATAAAATACGATAGTCACATTATAGGGCGCAGGGCTCTCAGTCTGGGGGGAAAGTATGGCCTTATAGTCCATCAAATACGACAGTCACATTATAGGGCGCAGGGCTCTCAGTCTGGGGGAAAGTATCGCCTTATAGTCCATCAAATACGATAGTCACATTATAGGGCGCAGGGCTCTCAGTCTGGGGGAAAGTATGGCCTTATAGTCCATCAAATACGATAGTCACATTATAGGGCACAGGGCTCTCAGTCTGGGGAAAGTATCGCCTTATAGTCCATCAAATACGATAGTCACATTATAGGGCGCAGGGCTCTCAGTCTGGGGGAAAGTATGGCCTTATAGTCCATCAAATACGATAGTCACATTATAGGGCGCAGGGCTCTCAGTCTGGGAAAGTATGGCCTTATAGTCCATCAAATACGATAGTCACATTATAGGGCGCAGGGCTCTCAGTCTGGGGAAAGTATGGCCTTATAGTCCATCAAATACGATAGTCACATTATAGGGTGCAGGGCTCTCAGTCTGGGGGAAAGTATGGCCTTATAGTCCATCAAATACGATAGTCACATTATAGGGCGCAGGGCTCTCAGTCTGGGGAAAGTATGGCCTTATAGTCCATCAAATACGATAGTCACATTATAGGGCGCAGGGCTCTCAGTCTGGGGGAAAGTATGGCCTTATAGTCCATCAAATACGATAGTCACATTATAGGGCGCAGGGCTCTCAGTCTGGGAAAGAATGGCCTTATAGTCCATCAAATACGATAGTCACATTATAGGGCGCAGGGCTCTCAGTCTGGGGAAAGTATGGCCTTATAGTCCATCAAATACGATAGTCACATTATAGGGCGCAGGGCTCTCAGTCTGGGGGAAAGTATGGCCTTATAGTCCATCAAATACGATAGTCACATTATAGGGTGCAGGGCTCTCAGTCTGGGGAAAGTATGGCCTTATAGTCCATCAAATACGATAGTCACATTATAGGGCGCAGGGCTCTCAGTCTGGGGGAAAGTATCGCCTTATAGTCCATCAAATAAGGTACTGTATTTTTCAGACTATGGCCATACTTTTTTCCCCAGACTAAATAAATTAAACACCTTTTGCTATAAATCTATACATAAAGCTGCTCCATTTTACCTCTGCGACAATATTTCCATTTATATGCCAGCTCGCACATTATTTTCAGTTTCTGACCCTCTTTCTCTCCAGATCTCTAGGTATAAGCTTTCAACTGTTGGTCGGCGCTCTTTTGCTGTCTCAGGACCGACCTCCTGGAACAAACTTCCTCTTTCCCTCTGTCAGCTACCGACCCTTCTCTGCTTTCAAAGTTAACCTCAAAACCCAGTTACCACCTGTTCCCCCGTCATTAAAGCTCCGCTCTCTTTCTCTTCTCTCTCTTGCCATTTGGTCTGTTTCTGCTGTATTCCATTTATGTCATATGTGTGTGTTTGCTTTGCATTGCATTTTTGTTTGAATGCGTTATGAATGCTGACGTGTGTGCGCTTTGATATGATTTCTATCAAGATTCAGCGCCGTATAAATACTGTATGTTGTTAATGTTCTTTTCAACATACAGAGACCCTGCGTCATATAGTAGTAGTAGTAGTAGTAGTAGTAGTAATTAGGGCTAAAAGTGGGCCCCGCGGCCCTTTCTCGTTTGTGACTTTGATTTGTTTCAAGGTGGCTTGCTTTCTACAGCTAAACTATAAAGTTTAGCAAAAATATGGAATGGACTTTTTTTTTCGGTTTTTTTCCTATTCATTGAAGAAATTAAAAAAATGACAAATATAATATGACAAATAGGTGTACAGTGGCACAGAGGTAACGCATTCGCCTTGTGTCAAGAAAACCCGAGTTCGAACCTGGGTACAGATTTTTCCTCTCACTTTGCATTAGGCCTTACAGTCTGAACGTGAAGTCTTTCGGATGAGACGATAAACGGAGGTCCCGTGTGCCCATGCACTTAGCACATGCTAATCCCAGTGGCAACGAAAAAGTTGTCATTTGGTCAAAATTTACCCCACCCACCCCTTTCCTTCCTCGTCAGTCACAAAAATCGCATGCCAAAACAAAAATTGGGTGGCTCTGGCTGCGACACGCTCTGCAGGTGGGAGCAACCCAAATTTCACAGAGACACTCTGTGACTATAAAGTATCTAATACCTAAAAAAAAGAAATGGTAAGAAGCTATAATAACAAAATCAGAATTTTTTGGCAAAATTTGGGTGTTGCACCTTACAAGTTACAGCTATAATCTGCAAAATACAATACTTACTGGTTACCGTTGGGTCTTAACTAGTAGACAGAGACGGACGGACAGACAGACAGATGGATGGACAGAGAGAAACACAGACGAACAGTGTTGTCCCACCTGTGGTCTTCTGGGCAGGGCTGATCGTCGTGGTGGTTGCAGTCTGGACAGTCGGGAGGTTGACGACCGTGTGGCAGGCTTGATGGAAGACAGCTCAGAGCCAGGTTCTGTATCAACAGAGAGACAGGATCAGTGATAGGATTGATGACAGGCTTGATGGAAGACAGCTCAGAGCCAGGCTCTGTATCAATATAGTGACAGGATCAGTGATAGGATTGATGACAGACAGCTCAGAGCCAGGCTCTGTATCAATATAGTGACAGGATCAGTGACAGGCTTGATGGAAGACAGCTCAGAGCCAGGCTCTGTATCAACAGAGACAGGATCAGTGACAGGATCAGTGATAGGATTGATGACAGGCTTGATGGAAGACAGCTCAGAGCCAGGCTCTGTATCAACAGAGACAGGATCAGTGATAGGATTGATGACAGGTTTGATGGAAGACAGCTCAGAACCAGGCTCTGTATCAACAGAGACAGGATCAGTGATAGGATTGATGACAGGCTTGATGGAAGACAGCTCAGAGCCAGGCTCTGTATCAACAGAGAGACAGGATCAGTGACAGGATCAGTGATAGGATTGATGACAGGCTTGATGGAAGACAGTTCAGAGCCAGGCTCTGCATCAACATAGTGACAGGATCAGTGACAGGATTGATGATAAGATTGATGACAGGCTTGATGGAAGACAGCTCAGAACCAGGCTCTGTATCAATATAGTGACAGGATCAGTGATAGGATTGATGACAGGCTTGATGGAAGACAGCTCAGAGCCAGGCTCTGTATCAACAGAGACAGGATCAGTGATAGGATTGATGACAGGCTTGATGGAAGACAGTTCAGAGCCAGGCTCTGTATCAACAGACAGACAGGATCAGTGATAGGATTGATGACAGGCTTGATGGAAGACAGCTCAGAGCCATGCTCTGTATCAAGAGACAGGATCAGTGATAGGATTGATGACAGGCTTGATGGAAGACAGCTCAGAGCCAGGCTCTGTATCAACAGAGAGACATGATCAGTGACAGGATCAGTGATAGGATTGATGACAGGCTTGATGGAAGACAGTTCAGAGCCAGGCTCTGTATCAACATAGTGACAGGATCAGTGACAGGATTGATGATAAGATCGATGACAGGCTTGATGGAAGACAGCTCAGAGCCAGGCTCTGTATCAACATAGTGACAGGATCAGTGATAGGATCAAAGATAGGATTGATGATAAGATTGACGAAAGGCTTGATGGAAGACAGCTTAGAGCCAGGCTCTGTATCAACATAGTGACAGGATCAGTGATAGGATCAAAGATAGGATTGATGACAAGATCGATGACAGGCTTGATGGAAGACAGCTCAGAGCCAGGCTCTGTAGCAACAGTGACAGGATCAAAGATAGGATTGATGACAGGTTTGATGAACAGCTCAATGTCAGGCTCTTGATCTTGATCTCACTCTCACACAAGAGATCACTCACTCCATGTAACATGGAATGAAAAAGCAGAAACAAGCATGTCAGTTGTTACAGACCAAGAAACAGACACGCATAAGGAAACAGACTGACTTTTCCCCTCCACTCTGTGTTGCTAAAGCAGAGAAAGGAACAGAGCAAACGGATGACACACTAGGGCATTGTCTGTGCTGACAACAGACCCAGGCACAAAGCACACAGACAGAGGGAACAGACGAGGACACAGACTAAGGCATTGTCTGTGCTGACAACAGACCCAGGCACAAAGCACACAGAGGGAACAGACGAGGACACAGACTAAGGCATTGTCTGTGCTGACAACAGACCCAGGCACAAAGCACAGACAGAGGGAACAGACGAGGACACAGACTAGGGCATTGTACTGACAACAGACCCAGGCACAAAGCACACAGACAGAGGGAACAGACGAGGACACAGACTAGGGCATTGTCTGTACTGACAACAGACCCAGGCACAAAGCACACAGAGGGAACAGACGAGGACAGACTAGGGCATTGTACTGACAACAGACCCAGGCACAAAGCAGACAGACAGAGGGAACAGACGAGGACACAGACTAGGGCATTGTACTGACAACAGACCCAGGCACAAAGCACACAGACAGAGGGAACAGACGAGGACACAGACTAGGGCATTGTACTGACAACAGACCCAGGCACAAAGCAGACAGAGGGAACAGACGAGGACACAGACTAGGGCATTGTACTGACAACAGACCCAGGCACAAAGCACACAGACAGAGGGAACAGACGAGGACAGACTAGGGCATTGTACTGACAACAGACCCAGGCACAAAGCAGATAGACAGAGGGAACAGACGAGGACACAGACTAGGGCATTGTACTGACAACAGACCCAGGCACAAAGCACACAGAGGGAACAGACGAGGACAGACTAGGGCATTGTACTGACAACAGACCCAGGCACAAAGCAGACAGAGGGAACAGACGAGGACACAGACTAGGGCATTGTACTGACAACAGACCCAGGCACAAAGCACAGACCAACCTGCGGTGGCCATTTTATGCAGTTTGCAGGCTGTTGCCCCATCTTCCCCTGTGACAGTCAACTGCTCCGACCTCCTCTTGTTCAGCGACAGACGACCACGCGTCACCACGCCGGGGGATGCAGAAGTCGGTGTCACGCCGGGGGATGTAGATGTCAGTGTCACGCCGGGGGATGCAGATGTCAGTGTCACGCCGGGGGATGTAGATGTCAGTGTCACGCCGGGGGATGTAGATGTCAGTGTCACGCCGGGGGATGCGGATGTCATCTGCGTCACACCCACAGATTGCGTCACGGCAGGGTATGTGGATCTTGTCTGCATCACACCGGGAGATGTGGCGGTTTGTGTCACCACATTAGGAGATGTGGATACTGCAGTGGCTTTCTTGTCAGCGCTGACAGTGGACAGTTTGGCCGATGTAGAGGCGGTCGGGTCGTGGGCCGTACTGTGGCCGGCCAGCAAGGTGCGTCCGTAAGTGGCCAGGCGAGGGGAGGAGCGGGGCAGTGTAGAGCCGGAGGGTTGGGAAACAGTGCTGGAGTCTTCTGACCTTGTTGTGGTCGCTGTTTCTGGTCCAGCCCTGGCTGTTTCTGGTCCAGCCCTGGCTGTTGTTGTTTCTGCTGCTGCTGCCCTCCTCTGCTTCTTCAGCTGGCTGAAGTACTCTGCCAATGAAGAAAACAACAACATTCAAACAAAATCCAATGGGTCAACAGTTCAACAACTCTTTGGGTAACCATGTACGTGCGCCAGTCTGTCGTTTCCTACCGTGACTTACCGACACCACAGGAGGCAGCTGCTATGCCAAAGGCCTGGACTAAGATTTATTTCAACAAAACATGCCTTGCCCAGGGACATCCCCACTATTTTGGCAAAGAGGATTCCAGGACATTTGATGTTGGAGCGGTCCCAAAAGCCAACCAATTCCCGAGCCTGCAGTACAAAAAAACGGTCCTCAGTATATAAAAAAAGTTCCCCCACCTTCTGGAAGTTCTGTGCTTGTAACTTCCTCTAATCTTGACTCTGCCTTTTCCTTTTGCTTACTGTCGTCTACTATCTTTCTGCCTTACTGGTCAATTCTCCTGCCTTTGTTCTAGAAACTCTTAAAAATATTTTCCCCAGTCAAAGACAAACATGCTGCACCTATTTCTTAGTTAGGCGCATAACAGCAGAATGATGCATCTGCGCTCATATGACAGGAGACTGTCTGAGTGATCAACGAAGAAGAAGAAGGGTACTACCCTAAAATCATGTAACAGCACAGCACACTTTGAAGCCAGTCTGTCACTAGGGTTCTCAACATTCTGCCCAGTGGAAACAGCTTCAGGCTGTAGAGCACAGCACACTTTGAAGCCAGTCTGTCACTAGGGTTCTCAACATTCTGCCCAGTGGAAACAGCTTCAGGCTGTAGAGCACAGCACACTTTGAAGCCAGTCTGTCACTAGGGTTCTCAACATTCTGCCCAGTGGAAACAGCTTCAGGCTGTAGAGCACAGCACACACTTTGAAGCCAGTCTGTCACTAGGGTTCTCAACATTCTGCCCAGTGGAAACAGCTTCAGGCTGTAGAGCACAGCACACTTTGAAGCCAGTCTGTCACTAGGGTTCTCAACATTCTGCCCAGTGGAAACAGCTTCAGGCTGTAGAGCACAGCACACTTTGAAGCCAGTCTGTCACTAGGGTTCTCAACATTCTGCCCAGTGGAAACAGCTTCAGGCTGTAGAGCACAGCACACACTTTGAAGCCAGTCTGTCACTAGGGTTCTCAACATTCTGCCAAGTGGAAACAGCTTCAGGCTGTAGAGCACAGCACACACTTTGAAGCCAGACTGTCACTAGGGTTCTCAACATTCTGCCCAGTGGAAACAGCTTCAGGCTGTAGAGCACAGCACACACTTTGAAGCCAGTCTGTCACTAGGGTTCTCAACATTCTGCCCAGTGGAAACAGCTTCAGGCTGTAGAGCACAGCACACACTTTGAAGCCAGTCTGTCACTAGGGTTCTCAACATTCTGCCCAGTGGAAACAGCTTCAGGCTGTAGAGCACAGCACACTTTGAAGCCAGTCTGTCACTAGGGTTCTCAACATTCTGCCCAGTGGAAACAGCTTCAGGCTGTAGAGCACAGCACACACTTTGAAGCCAGTCTGTCACTAGGGTTCTCAACATTCTGCCCAGTGGAAACAGCTTCAGGCTGTAGAGCACAGCACACTTTGAAGCCAGACTGTCACTAGGGTTCTCAACATTCTGCCCAGTGGAAACAGCTTCAGGCTGTAGAGCACAGCACACACTTTGAAGCCAGTCTGTCACTAGGGTTCTCAACATTCTGCCCAGTGGAAACAGCTTCAGGCTGTAGAGCACAGCACACACTTTGAAGCCAGTCTGTCACTAGGGTTCTCAACATTCTGCCCAGTGGAAACAGCTTCAGGCTGTAGAGCACAGCACACACTTTGAAGCCAGACTGTCACTAGGGTTCTCAACATTCTGCCCAGTGGAAACAGCTTCAGGCTGTAGAGCACAGCACACACTTTGAAGCCAGTCTGTCACTAGGGTTCTCAACATTCTGCCCAGTGGAAACAGCTTCAGGCTGTAGAGCACAGCACACACTTTGAAGCCAGTCTGTCACTAGGGTTCTCAACATTCTGCCCAGTGGAAACAGCTTCAGGCTGTAGAGCACAGCACACACTTTGAAGCCAGTCTGTCACTAGGGTTCTCAACATTCTGCCCAGTGGAAACAGCTTCAGGCTGTAGAGCACAGCACACACTTTGAAGCCAGTCTGTCACTAGGGTTCTCAACATTCTGCCCAGTGGAAACAGCTTCAGGCTGTAGAGCACAGCACACACTTTGAAGCCAGTCTGTCACTAGGGTTCTCAACATTCTGCCCAGTGGAAACAGCTTCAGGCTGTAGAGCACAGCACACACTTTGAAGCCAGTCTGTCACTAGGGTTCTCAACATTCTGCCCAGTGGAAACAGCTTCAGGCTGTAGAGCACAGCACACACTTTGAAGCCAGACTGTCACTAGGGTTCTCAACATTCTGCCAAGTGGAAACAGCTTCAGGCTGTAGAGCACAGCACACACTTTGAAGCCAGTCTGTCACTAGGGTTCTCAACATTCTGCCCAGTGGAAACAGCTTCAGGCTGTAGAGCACAGCACACACTTTGAAGCCAGTCTGTCACTAGGGTTCTCAACATTCTGCCCAGTGGAAACAGCTTCAGGCTGTAGAGCACAGCACACACTTTGAAGCCAGTCTGTCACTAGGGTTCTCAACATTCTGCCCAGTGGAAACAGCTTCAGGCTGTAGAGCACAGCACACACTTTGAAGCCAGTCTGTCACTAGGGTTCTCAACATTCTGCCCAGTGGAAACAGCTTCAGGCTGTAGAGCACAGCACACACTTTGAAGCCAGTCTGTCACTAGGGTTCTCAACATTCTGCCCAGTGGAAACAGCTTCAGGCTGTAGAGCACAGCACACACTTTGAAGCCAGTCTGTCACTAGGGTTCTCAACATTCTGCCCAGTGGAAACAGCTTCAGGCTGTAGAGCACAGCACACACTTTGAAGCCAGACTGTCACTAGGGTTCTCAACATTCTGCCCAGACAGACAGACGAAAACTGTCAACAGGGGAGGGGGGGGGGGGGGGGGGTCAAAAATAACATAAAAACACATTAGACCACAGGGAAGGAGAGAGAAAAATGAAGAGAGAGAGACAACAGACAAAGAAAGGGACAAAGGAGAGACAACACACACAAAAAGAGAGAAAGGAAGAGAGAGACAACAGACAAAGAGAGAAAGGAGGAGAGAGACAACAGACAAAGAGAGAGAGAAAGGAAGAGAGAGACAACAGACAAAGAAGGAGAGAAAGGAGGAGAGAGACAACAGACAAAGAGAGAGAAAAAGGAAGAGAGAGACAACAGACAAAGAGAGAAAGGAGGAGAGAGACAACAGACAAAGAGAGAGAGAAAGGAAGAGAGAGACAACAGACAAAGAAGGAGAGAAAGGAGGAGAGAGACAACAGACAAAGAGAGAGAGAAAGGAAGAGAGAGACAACAGACAAAGAAGAGAGAAAGGAGGAGAGAGACAACAGACAAAGAGAGAGAAAAAGGAGGAGAGAGACAACAGACAAAGAAGGAGAGAAAGGAAGAGAGAGACAACAGACAAAGAGAGAGATAAAGGAAGAGAGAGACAACAGACAAAGAGAGAGAGAAAGGAAGAGAGACAACAGACAAAGAGAGAGAGAAAGGAAGAGAGAGACAACAGACAAAGAGAGAGAGAAAGGAAGAGAGAGACAACAGACAAAGAGAGAGAGAAAGGAAGCAACAGACAAAGAGAGAGAGAAAGGAGGAGAGAGACAACAGACAAAGAGAGAGAGAAAGGAAGAGAGACAACAGACAAAGAAGGAGAGAAAGGAAGAGAGAGACAACAGACAAAGAGAGAGAGAGAAAGGAAGAGAGAGACAACAGACAAAGAAGGAGAGAAAGGAAGAGAGAGACAACAGACAAAGAAGGAGAGAAAGGAAGAGAGAGACAACAGACAAAGAGAGAGAGAGAAAGGAAGAGAGAGACAACAGACAAAGAGAGAGAGAAAGGAAGAGAGAGACAACAGACAAAGAGAGAGAGAAAGGAAGAGAGAGACAACAGACAAAGAGAGAGAGAAAGGAAGAGAGAGACAACAGACAAAGAGAGAGAGAAAGGAAGAGAGAGACAACAGACAAAGAAGGAGAGAAAGGAAGAGAGAGACAACAGACAAAGAAGGAGAGAAAGGAGGAGACACAACAGACAAAGAAGGAGAGAAAGGAGGAGAGAGACAACAGACAACGAAGGAGAGAAAGGAAGAGAGAGACAACAAACAAAGAGAGAGAGAAAGGAAGAGAGAGACAACAGACAAAGAGAGAGAGAGAAAGGAAGAGAGAGACAACAGACAAAGAGAGAGAAAAAGGAAGAGAGAGACAACAGACAAAGAGAGAAAGGAAGAGAGACAACAGACAAAGAAAGAGAGAAAGGAAGAGAGAGACAACAGACAAAGAGAGAGAGAAAGGAAGAGAGAGACAACAGACAAAGAGAGAGAGAGAAAGGAAGCAACAGACAAAGAGAGAGAGAAAGGAAGAGAGAGACAACAGACAAAGAAGGAGAGAAAGGAGGAGAGAGACAACAGACAAAGAGAGAGAGAAAGGAAGAGAGAGACAACAGACAAAGAAGGAGAGAAAGGAGGAGAGAGACAACAGACAAAGAAGAAGAGAAAGGAAGAGAGAGACAACAGACAAAGAAGGAGAGAAAGGAAGAGAGAGACAGACAAAGAAGGAGAGAAAGGAAGAGAGAGACAACAGACAAAGAGAGAGAGAGAAAGGAGGAGAGAGACAACAGACAAAGAAAGAGAGAAAGGAAGAGAGAGACAACAGACAAAGAGAGAGAAAAAGGAAGAGAGAGACAACAGACAAAAGAGAGAGAGAAAGGAAGAGAGAGACAACAGACAAAGAGAGAGAGAAAGGAAGAGAGAGACAACAGACAAAGAAGGAGATAAAGGAGGAGAGAGACAACAGACAAAGAGAGAGAGAAAGGAAGAGAGAGACAACAGACAAAGAAGGAGAGAAAGGAGGAGAGAGACAACAGACAAAGAAGGAGAGAAAGGAGGAGAGAGACAACAGACAAAGAAGGAGAGAAAGGAGGAGAGAGACAACAGACAAAGAAGGAGAGAAAGGAGGAGAGAGACAACAGACAAAGAGAGAGAGAAAGGAGGAGAGAGACAACAAACAAAGAAGGAGAGAAAGGAGGAGAGAGACAACAGACACAGAAGGAGAGAAAGGAGGAGAGAGAAAACAGACAAAGAGAGAGAGAAAGGAAGAGAGAGACAACAGATAAAGAGAGAGACAAAGGAGGAGAGAGACAACAGACAAAGAAGGAGAGAAAGGAAGAGAGAGACAACAGACAAAGAGAGAAAGGAAGAGAGAGACAACAGACAAAGAGAGAGAGAAAGGAAGAGAGAGACAACAGACAAAGAAGGAGAAAGGAGGAGAGACAACAGACAAAGAAGGAGAGAAAGGAAGAGAGACACAACAGACAAAGAGAGAGAAAGGAGGAGAGAGACAACAGACAAAGAGAGAGAGAAAGGAGGAGAGAGACAACAGACAAAGAAGGAGAGAAAGGAAGAGAGAGACAACAGACAAAGAGAGAGAGAAAGGAAGAGAGAGACAACAGACAAAGAGAGAGAGAAAGGAGGAGAGAGACAACAGACAAAGAGAGAGAGAAAGGAAGAGAGAGACAACAGACAAAGAGAGAGAGAAAGGAAGAGAGACAACAGACAAAAAGAGAGAAAGGAAGAGAGAGACAACAGACAAAGAAGGAGAGAAAGGAGAGAGACAACAGACAAAGGAGAGAAAGGAGGAGAGAGACAACAGACAAAGGAGAGAAAGGAAGAGAGAGACAACAGACAAAGAAGGAGAGAAAGGAAGAGAGAGACAACAGACAAAGAAGGAGAGAAAGGAAGAGAGAGACAACAGACAAAGAGAGAGAAAGGAGGAGAGAGACAACAGACAAAGAGAGAGAGAAAGGAGGAGAGAGACAACAGACAAAGAAGGAGAGAAAGGAAGAGAGAGACAACAGACAAAGAGAGAGAGAAAGGAAGAGAGAGACAACAGACAAAGAGAGAGAGAAAGGAGGAGAGAGACAACAGACAAAGAGAGAGAGAAAGGAAGAGAGAGACAACAGACAAAGAGAGAGAGAAAGGAGGAGAGAGACAACAGACAAAGAGAGAGAGAAAGGAAGAGAGAGACAACAGACAAAGAAGGAGAGAAAGGAAGAGAGAGACAACAGACAAAGAAGGAGAGAAAGGAAGAGAGAGACAACAGACAAAGAGAGAGAGAAAGGAGGAGAGAGACAACAGACAAAGAGAGAGAGAAAGGAGGAGAGAGACAACAGACAAAGAAGGAGAGAAAGGAAGAGAGAGACAACAGACAAAGAGAGAGAGAAAGGAAGAGAGAGACAACAGACAAAGAGAGAGAGAAAGGAGGAGAGAGACAACAGACAAAGAGAGAGAGAAAGGAGGAGAGAGACAACAGACAAAGAAGGAGAGAAAGGAAGAGAGAGACAACAGACAAAGAGAGAGAGAAAGGAGGAGAGAGACAACAGACAAAGAGAGAGAGAAAGGAAGAGAGAGACAACAGACAAAGAGAGAAAGGAAGAGAGAGACAACAGACAAAGAAGGAGAGAAAGGAAGAGAGAGACAACAGACAAAGAGAGAGAGAAAGGAGGAGAGAGACAACAGACAAAGAGAGAGAGAAAGGAGGAGAGAGACAACAGACAAAGAGAGAGAGAAAGGAGGAGAGAGACAACAGACAAAGAAGGAGAGAAAGGAGGAGAGAGACAACAGACAAAGAAGGAGAGAAAGGAAGAGAGAGACAACAGACAAAGAAGGAGAGAAAGGAAGAGAGAGACAACAGACAAAGAGAGAGAGAAAGGAAGAGAGAGACAACAGACAAAGAGAGAGAGAAAGGAGGAGAGAGACAACAGACAAAGAGAGAGAGAAAGGAGGAGAGAGACAACAGACAAAGGAGAGAAAGGAGGAGAGAGACAACAGACAAAGAGAGAGAGAAAGGAAGAGAGAGACAACAGACAAAGAAGGAGAGAAAGGAGGAGAGAGACAACAGACAAAGAAGGAGAGAAAGGAAGAGAGAGACAACAGACAAAGAAGGAGAGAAAGGAAGAGAGAGACAACAGACAAAGAGAGAGAGAAAGGAAGAGAGAGACAACAGACAAAGAGAGAGAGAAAGGAGGAGAGAGACAACAGACAAAGAGAGAGAGAAAGGAGGAGAGAGACAACAGACAAAGGAGAGAAAGGAGGAGAGAGACAACAGACAAAGAGAGAGAGAAAGGAAGAGAGAGACAACAGACAAAGAAGGAGAGAAAGGAGGAGAGAGACAACAGACAAAGAGAGAGAGAAAGGAGGAGAGTGACAACAGACAAAGAAGGAGAGAAAGGAGGAGAGAGACAACAGACAAAGAGAGAGAGAAAGGAGGAGAGAGACAACAGACAAAGAAGGAGAGAAAGGAGGAGAGAGACAACAGACAAAGAAGGAGAGAAAGGAGGAGAGAGAAAACAGACAAAGAGAGAGAGAAAGGAAGAGAGAGACAACAGACAAAGAGAGAGAGAAAGGAGGAGAGAGACAACAGACAAAGAAGGAGAGAAAAGAGGAGAGAGACAACAGACAAAGAGAGAAAGAAAGAGAGAAAGAAAGGAAGAGAGAGACAACAGACAAAGAGAGAGAGAAAGGCAGAGATGCCTGTAGTGGCTCACTGTATCTCTGCAGCATTTTCTCAGCGTTCTCTTTGTCGTGGCGACAGGCGCTGACCTCATCCTCCAGAACTCTCCATTTGTCCATGTAGAAATCCGTCTGCTCCTTGCTGGATGCCAGTTCAGACCTCAGCTCCTGAACAGTACAGTACAATACAGTACACTACAATATAACATAATACAACACAGAACTCTCCATTTGTCCGTAAAATACATCTCCTCCTTGCTGGATGCCAGACCTCAGCTCCTGAACAGTACAGTGAACAACATAACACAATGCACATCACCAAAGACTGACCTGCAGTTCTTTGTGCAGAGCACCACAATCTTGTTGTGAGCCGTTATTAACAGACTGACCTGCAGTTCTTTGTGCAGAGCACCACCATCTTGTGTGGAGCCGTTATTAACAGACTGACCTGCAGTTCTTTGTGCAGAGCACCATCTTGTGGTGAGCCGTTATTAACAGACTGACCTGCAGTTCTTCCATCTTGTGGTGAGCCGTTATTAACAGACTGACCTGCAGTTCTTTGTGCAGAGCACCACCATCTTGTGGTGAGCCATTATTAACACTGACCTGCAGTTCTTCCATCTTGTGGTGAGCCGTTATTAACAGACTGACCTGCAGTTCTTCCATCTTGTGGTGAGCCGTTATTAACAGACAATGACCTGTAGTTCTTCATACAGAGCACCACCAACTTGTGGTGAGCCGTTATTAATAGACTCACCTGCAGTTCTTTGTGCAGAGCACCACCAACTTGTGGTGAGCCGTTATTAACAGACTGACCTGTAGTTCTTCATACAGAGCACCACCAACTTGTGGTGAGCCGTTATTAATAGACTCACCTGCAGTTCTTTGTGCAGAGCACCACCAACTTGTGGTGAGCCGTTATTAACAGACTGACCTGCAGTTCTTTGTGCAGAGCACCACCATCTTGTGGTGAGCCGTTATTAACAGACTGACCTGTAGTTCTTTGTGCAGAGCACCACCATCTTGTGGTGAGCCGTTATTAACAGACTGACCTGCAGTTCTTTGTGCAGAGCACCACCATCTTGTTGTGAGCCGTTATTAACAGACTGACCTGTAGTTCTTTGTGCAGAGCACCACCATCTTGTGGTGAGCCGTTATTAACAGACTGACCTGTAGTTCTTTGTGCAGAGCACCACCATCTTGTGGTGAGCCGTTATTAACAGACTGACCTGTAGTTCTTCATACAGAGCACCACCATCTTGTGGTGAGCCGTTATTAACAGACTGACCTGTAGTTCTTCATACAGAGCACCACCATCTTGTGGTGAGCCGTTATTAACAGACTGACCTGTAGTTCTTCATACAGAGCACCACCATCTTGTTGTGTTGAGCCATTATTAACAGACTGACCTGTAGTTCTTCATACAGAGCACCATCTTGTTGTGTTGAGCCGTTATTAACAGACTGACCTGTAGTTCTTCATACAGAGCACCACCATCTTGTGTTGAGCCGTTATTACCAGACTGACCTGTAGTTCTTTGTGCAGAGCACCACCATCTTATTGAGCCGTTATTAACAGACTGACCTGTAGTTCTTCATACAGAGCACCACCATCTTGTTGTGAGCCGTTATTAACAGACTGACCTGTAGTTCTTTGTGCAGAGCACCACCATCTTGTGTTGAGCCGTTATTAACAGACTGACCTGTAGTTCTTCATACAGAGCACCACCATCTTGTTGTGAGCCGTTATTAACAGACTGACCTGTAGTTCTTTGTGCAGAGCACCACCATCTTGTTGTGAGCCATTATTAACAGACTGACCTGCAGTTCTTTGTGCAGAGCACCACCATCTTGTTGTGAGCCGTTATTAACAGACTGACCTGCAGTTCTTTGTGCAGAGCACCACCATCTTGTTGTGAGCCGTTATTAACAGACTGAACTGTAGTTCTTCATACAGAGCACCACCATCTTGTGGTGAGCCGTTATTAACAGACTGACCTGTAGTTCTTTGTGCAGAGCACCACCATCTTGTTGTGAGCCATTATTAACAGACTGACCTGCAGTTCTTTGTGCAGAGCACCACCATCTTGTTGTGAGCCGTTATTAACAGACTGACCTGCAGTTCTTTGTGCAGAGCACCACCATCTTGTTGTGAGCCGTTATTAACAGACTGACCTGCAGTTCTTTGTGCAGAGCACCACCATCTTGTTGTGAGCCGTTATTAACAGACTGACCTGCAGTTCTTTGTGCAGAGCACCACCATCTTGTTGTGAGCCGTTATTAACAGACTGACCTGCAGTTCTTTGTGCAGAGCACCACCATCTTGTTGTGAGCCATTATTAACAGACTGACCTGTAGTTCTTCATACAGAGCACCACCATCTTGTTGTGTTGAGCTGTTATTAACAGACTGACCTGTAGTTCTTCATACAGAGCACCACCATCTTGTGGTGAGCCGTTATTAACAGACTGACCTGTAGTTCTTCATACAGAGCACCACCATCTTGTTGTGTTGAGCCATTATTAACAGACTGACCTGTAGTTCTTCATACAGAGCACCACCATCTTGTGTTGAGCCGTTATTACCAGACTGACCTGTAGTTCTTTGTGCAGAGCACCACCATCTTGTTGTGTTGAGCCATTATTAACAGACTGACCTGTAGTTCTTCATACAGAGCACCACCATCTTGTTGTGTTGAGCCATTATTAACAGACTGACCTGTAGTTCTTCATACAGAGCACCACCATCTTGTTGTGTTGAGCCGTTATTAACAGACTGACCTGTAGTTCTTCATACAGAGCACCACCATCTTGTTGTGTTGAGCCGTTATTAACAGACTGACCTGTAGTTCTTTGTGCAGAGCACCACCATCTTGTTGTGAGCCATTATTAACAGACTGACCTGTAGTTCTTCATACAGAGCACCACCATCTTGTTGTGAGCCATTATTAACAGACTGACCTGTAGTTCTTCATACAGAGCACCACCATCTTGTTGTGTTGAGCCGTTATTAACAGACTGACCTGTAGTTCTTTGTGCAGAGCACCACCATCTTGTTGTGAGCCATTATTAACAGACTGACCTGTAGTTCTTCATACAGAGCACCACCATCTTGTGTTGAGCCGTTATTAACAGACTGACCTGTAGTTCTTTGTGCAGAGCACCACCATCTTGTTGTGTTGAGCCATTATTAACAGACTGACCTGTAGTTCTTCATACAGAGCACCACCATCTTGTTGTGTTGAGCCGTTATTAACAGACTGACCTGTAGTTCTTTGTGCAGAGCACCACCATCTTGTTGTGAGCCATTATTAACAGACTGACCTGTAGTTCTTCATACAGAGCACCACCATCTTGTTGTGAGCCATTATTAACAGACTGACCTGTAGTTCTTCATACAGAGCACCACCATCTTGTTGTGTTGAGCTGTTATTAACAGACTGACCTGTAGTTCTTTGTGCAGAGCACCACCATCTTGTTGTGAGCCGTTAGTTTTCAAAGTGTCCTCCAGAGCCGCTTTTTCCATCCGCAGTCTCTCTCTCTCCTCTTGACTCCTGGCCAGCTCTCCCCGCACTCTATCCGCTTCTTTCTTGCATTCCTCCAGCTCATCCCGCAAATGTTCCCTCTCTTTCTCCATCCTCTCTTTGTCTGTCTGCAGCGTGTCCCTCTCTCTCTCCAGTCCCTCTCTCTCTCGCTGCCTGTCTTTCTGTGCATGGTCCTGCTGGCTTTTCAAGGCATCAATGGCGTCAGTCAACGCCTGTCTCTCCTCTGACCACTGCTGCTGACGTTGGGCCAGGCTCTCTTCAGTCTGAGTCTGTGTACAACAATGGACACAGTGCTACCATTTACTGCTCATCAACAACAATAGACACAGTGCTACAACTTACTGTTCATCAACAACAATGGACAGCGCTACAACTTACTGTTCATCAACACCTGTCAACAACAATGGACAGTGCTACAACTTACTGTTCATCAACACCTGTCAACAACAATGGACAGTGCTACAACTTACTGTTCATCAACACCTGTCAACAACAATGGATATAGTGCTACAACTTACTGTTCATCAACACCTGTCAACAACAATGGACAGTGCTACAACTTACTGTTCATCAACACCTGTCAACAACAATGGACAGTGCTACAACTTACTGTTCATCAACACCTGTCAACAACAATGGACAGTGCTACAACTTACTGTTCATCAACACCTGTCAACAACAATGGACACAGTGCTACAACTTACTGTTCATCAACACCTGTCAACAACAATGGATATAGTGCTACAACTTACTGTTCATCAACACCTGTCAACAACAATGGACAGTGCTACAACTTACTGTTCATCAACACTCTGTCAACAACAATGGATATAGTGCTACAACTTACTGTTCATCAACACCTGTCAACAACAATGGACAGTGCTACAACTTACTGTTCATCAACACTCTGTCAACAACAATGGATATAGTGCTACAACTTACTGTTCATCAACACCTGTCAACAACAATGGATATAGTGCTACAACTTACTGTTCATCAACACCTGTCAACAACAAGGGATATAGTGCTACAATTTACAGTTCATCAGCAGTAGTGACAGCCTCCTAGTGTACTGACCTTGATGCTGTCAGAAGTATTGACCTAGTGTACTGACCTTGATGCTGTCTGCAGTATTGACCTAGTGTACTGACCTTGATGCTGTCTGCAGTATTGGCTTAGTGTACTGACCTTGATGCTGTCAGCAGTATTGACTTAGTGTACTGACCTTAATGCTGTTTGCAGTATTGACTTAGTGTACTGACCTTGATGCTGTCAGCAGTATTGACCTAATGTACTGACCTTGATGTTGTCTGCAATATTGACTTAGTGTACTGACCTTGAAGCTGTCAGCAGTATTGACTTAGTGTAATGACCTTGATGCTGTCTGCAGTACTGACCTTGATGCTGTCTGCAGCACTGACCTTGATACTGTCTGCAGCATTGACCTTGATGCTGTCTGCAGCATTGACCTAGAGTACTGACCTTGATGCTGTCTGCAGTATTGACGGCCTCCTGCAGTAGCCCCATCATCTCCTCTTTCTCTCTGTGCATGGAGCTGACAGTGTGCTGGGTGTGGCTGTGCTGTGTGCTCAGAGCCTCATACCTGGCCCTCTCTGCTTCCACCTGTTTCTGTAGCATCAGACACAGTGTTAACACTACTCAGTCCATAACACCATAGCTGTCGTACTCTATAATAATAATAATAATAAATAAAGCTTATATAGCGCTCTTCAATGAAAAATTCACCCTCAGAGCGCTTTAACACTATAACTACAGTACTCTATAACTACAGTACTCTAACACTATAGCTACAGTACTCTATAACACTATGGCTACACTACTCTATAACACTATAGCTACAGTACTGTATAACTACAGTCCTCTATAACACTATAGCTATAGTCCTCCATAACTTTAGCCTTATAACACTACAGACACACTACTCTATAACACTATAGCTACAGTACTCTATAACACTATAGCTACAGTACTCTATAACACTATAGCTACAGTATTCTACAACACTATAGCTACAGTACTCTAACACTATAGGTACAGTCCTCTATAACACTATAGCTACAGTCCTCTAACACTATAGCTACAGTACTCTAACACTATAGGTACAGTCCTCTATAACACTATAGCTACAGTACTCTATAAAGCTACAGTCCTCCATAACACTATAGCTACAGTACTCTATAACACTATAGGTACAGTACTCTATAACACTATAGCTACAGTACTCTATAACACTATAGCTACAGTACTCTCTAACACTATAGTCCTCCATAACACTATAGCTACAGTCCTCTAAAACACTATAGCTATAGTCCTCTATAATACTATAGCTACAGTCCTCTATGACACTATAGCTATAGTCCTCTATAACACTATAGCTACAGTCCTCTAACACTATAGCTATAGTCCTCTAACACTATAGCTACAGTACTCTATAACAATATAGCTACAGTACTCTATAACACTATAGCTACAGTCCTCTAACACTATAGCTACAGTCCTCTAACAATATAGCTACAGTACTCTATAACACTATAGCTACAGTCCTCTAACACTATAGCTACAGTCCTCTAACACTATAGCTACAGTCCTCTATAACACTATAGCTACAGTCCTCTAACACTATAGCTATAGTCCTCTATAATACTATAGCTACAGTACTCTATAACACTATAGCTACAGTCCTCTAACACTATAGCTACAGTACTCTATAACACTATAGCTACAGTCCTCTAACACTATAGCTACAGTACTCTATAACACTATAGCTACAGTCCTCTAACAATATAGCTACAGTACTCTATAACACTATAGATACAGTCCTCTAACACTATAGCTACAGTCCTCTAACACTATAGATACAGTCCTCTATAACACTATAGCTATAGTCCTCTAACACTATAGATACAGTCCTCTAACACTATAGCTACAGTCCTCTAACACTATAGCTACAGTCCTCTATAACACTATAGCTATAGTCCTCTAACACTATAGCTACAGTCCTCTAACACTATAGCTACAGTCCTCTAACACTATAGCTACAGTCCTCTATAACACTATAGCTATAGTCCTCTATAACTACAGTCCTCTATAACACTATAGCTACAGTCCTCTAAAACACTATAGCTATAGTCCTCTATAACACTATAGCTACAGTCTCTCTAACACTATAACTCTATAACACTATAGCTACAGTCCTCTATAACACTATAGCTACAGTCCTCTATAACACTATAGCTACAGTCCTCTAAAACACTATAGCTACAGTCCTCTAAAACACTATAGCTATAGTCCTCTATAACACTATAGCTACAGTCCTCTAAAACACTATAGCTATAGTCCTCTATAACACTATAGCTACAGTCCTCTAAAACACTATAGCTATAGTCCTCTAAAACACTATAGCTACAGTCCTCTATAACACTATAGCTACAGTCCTCTATAACACTATAGCTACAGTCCTCTAACACTATAGCTACAGTCCTCTATAACACTATAGCTACAGTCCTCTAAAACACTATAGCTACAGTCCTCTATAACACTATAGCTAGTCCTCTAAAACACTATAGCTACAGTCCTCTATAACACTATAGCTACAGTCCTCTAAAACACTATAGCTACAGTCCTCTAAAACACTATAGCTACAGTCCTCTATAACACTATAGCTACAGTCCTCTATAACACTATAGCTACAGTCCTCTAACACTATAGCTACAGTCCTCTATAACACTATAGATACAGTCCTCTCTAACACTATAGCTACAGTCCTCTAACACTATAGCTACAGTCCTCTCTAACACTATAGCTACAGTCCTCTATAACTACAGTCCTCTAAAACACTATAGCTACAGTCCTCTATAACACAATAGCTACAGTCCTCTAACACTATAGCTACAGTCCTCTCTAACACTATAGCTATCTATAGTCCTCTAACACTATAGCTATCTATAGTCCTCTAACACTATAGCTACAGTCTTTTGAGAATATAAGATATAAAGGACAGTCTGTTCACCAGTCCTTTTTCATGGATGACAGTCTATTGAGAATATAAGATATAAAGGACAGTCTGTTCACCAGTCCTTTTTCATGGATGACAGTCTATTGAGAATATAAGATATAAAGGACAGTCTGTTCACCAGTCCTTTTTCATGGATGACAGTCTATTGAGAATATAAGATGTAAAGGACATTCACCAGTCCTTTTTCATGGATGACAGTCTATTGAGAATATAAGATGTAAAGGACAGTCTGTTCACCAGTCCTTTTTCATGGATGACAGTCTATTGAGAATATAAGATGTAAAGGACATTCACCAGTCCTTTTTCATGGATGAGTCTATTGAGAATATAAGATGTAAAGGACAGTCTGTTCACCAGTCCTTTTTCATGGATGACAGTCTTTTTAAACAGGCAGGCTGTAGGCTAACTGATCCAAGCCTCTCAAGTTCATAAAGTCTATTTCAATATCTTTGCTTCACAAGGACAATTTTCGCTTTAACCTTATTATTACAATCCCTGAAATAACTGGTCCTAGCCTCTTTTGTTTTTCAAGCCTGTTTCAAAATCTTTGTTCCACAAGGGCAATTTTCATTCACACAAAATACAGTAATTTCCATGAACTGAACTCAGACCCACATTTTCACTGACAGTAATCCCAAGCTCTCAAATCAGTCATTTCAGGCATCTGTCAGTAATTTCCCCGATAACGATGAATATGTTCACCAAAAAAAGGAGATTTGCCGGCTGAGAAATCCTTCCACCCTGATTTTACCGTCGGACCTATTGACAACCGGAGGGGGGTGGGGGGTGGGAGCAGGCAGCATACACACAACGCTGCAACCTCAACTTCAACAATTTCCGTATCACCTTTTTGCTGAGCGGGGAGGGAGGCAGATACTCACATACACACTTGCCTGTGTCGTTTTTTCGGCATAATTGCGATCACACCTACAAAATGGCGGCATGGGCCTGAAATCCGGAAGCGAACCCATCGTAAGTACAAAACGATTCAAGGGACATCACTAGCTTTGATAGCTGACGACAGTGCCGAGTACAGTTCAAAGCTATGCCTTCCTTTGATTATTATTTTTTTCGCACTCGTTCAGCGGAAATGAAGAATTTTTGGTTGCTGACTGTAATAGCAGACCTGCCTACTTGGAATTTTCCCAATCAGTAGCCCAGCCATCAATTTTCAGTAGCATGGCAAATTTTTCCGTAGCATCCACAAACGGCAATCGATTTGTTCTCTTCCTGAGCCGAAACGCACTGCTTAATATGTTTCGCCGATTGAACGTGTTGACGGCAATCGTCTCTACCGCCATGATTCACAGAGAAGTCCACATGGCAGAGGTTGCACTGCAGCGAGCATGGTTTGCAAGGCCACTCCTCCGTGTAAGCTATTTTAAAAACTTGTGCGGCAGGCCGATGTTTTTTCTTAGAACAAGATGGTGTGCCAGATGATTTTTGTTTTCTGGTTTGGGTTCATTTTTCGTTTGAAACATCTCCTGAATCGCTACTGCTGCTGGAGACCGCCATTTTTTTCAGAGAAATTAATAAGAACGCATGCGCAGTCACTTTGATAAAAACGGAAGTGACTAGGTTATTGCGCGTGACACGGCGTCTGCTCTTAGAAGCCGACAAAACCGGGAACGGCATAAGCAAAAATAAAATGCTGCGGCAATTTGTTTTTTCCGTAGCAACGTTAAGGTTGCCGTAGCTCCGTAGCAAAGCTTTATTTTTCGTAGCTGCTACGGCCAAATCGTAGCAGTAGGCAGGTCTGTAATAGCTTAATCAGAGGTCTCAAAATGTACTAATTACGGACAAATCCATAAGGAAAACAGGTCTGTGGACTGACCATGATGTCCGAGTGCAGTAAGGAAAACAGGTCTGTGGACTGACCATGATGTCTGAGTGCAGTAAGGAAAACAGGTCTGTGGACTGACCATGATGTCCGAGTGCAGTAAGGTAAACAGGTCTGTGGACTGACCATGATGTCTGAGTGCAGTAAGGAAAACAGGTCTGTGGACTGACCATGATGTCTGAGTGCAGTAAGGAAAACAGGTCTGTGGACTGACCATGTCTGAGTGCAGTAAGGAAAACAGGTCTGTGGACTGACCATGATGTCCGAGTGCAGTAAGGAAAACAGGTCTGTGGACTGACCATGATGTCTGAGTGCAGTAAGGAAAACAGGTCTGTGGACTGACCATGATGTCCGAGTGCAGTAAGGAAAACAGGTCTGTGGACTGACCATGTCTGAGTGCAGTAAGGAAAACAGGTCTGTGGACTGACCATGATGTCTGAGTGCAGTAAGGAAAACAGGTCTGTGGACTGACCATGATGTCCGAGTGCAGTAAGGAAAACAGGTCTGTGGACTGACCATGATGTCTGAGTGCAGTAAGGAAAACAGGTCTGTGGACTGACCATGATGTCCGAGTGCAGTAAGGAAAACAGGTCTGTGGACTGACCATGTCTGAGTGCAGTAAGGAAAACAGGTCTGTGGACTGACCATGATGTCTGAGTGCAGTAAGGAAAACAGGTCTGTGGACTGACCATGATGTCCGAGTGCAGTAAGGAAAACAGGTCTGTGGACTGACCATGATGTCCGAGTGCAGTAAGGAAAACAGGTCTGTGGACTGACCATGATGTCCGAGTGCAGTAAGGAAAACAGGTCTGTGGACTGACCATGATGTCTGAGTGCAGTAAGGAAAACAGGTCTGTGGACTGACCATGATGTCCGAGTGCAGTAAGGAAAACAGGTCTGTGGACTGACCATGATGTCTGAGTGCAGTAAGGAAAACAGGTCTGTGGACTGACCATGATGTCTGAGTGCAGTAAGGAAAACAGGTCTGTGGACTGACCATGATGTCTGAGTGCAGTAAGGAAAACAGGTCTGTGGACTGACCATGATGTCCGAGTGCAGTAAGGAAAACAGGTCTGTGGACTGACCATGTCTGAGTGCAGTAAGGAAAACAGGTCTGTGGACTGACCATGATGTCCGAGTGCAGTAAGGAAAACAGGTCTGTGGACTGACCATGTCTGAGTGCAGTAAGGAAAACAGGTCTGTGGACTGACCATGATGTCCGAGTGCAGTAAGGAAAACAGGTCTGTGGACTGACCATGATGTCTGAGTGCAGTAAGGAAAACAGGTCTGTGGACTGACCATGATGTCCGAGTGCAGTAAGGAAAACAGGTCTGTGGACTGACCATGATGTCCGAGTGCAGTAAGGAAAACAGGTCTGTGGACTGACCATGATGTCCGAGTGCAGTAAGGAAAACAGGTCTGTGGACTGACCATGATGTCCGAGTGCAGTAAGGAAAACAGGTCTGTGGACTGACCATGATGTCTGAGTGCAGTAAGGAAAACAGGTCTGTGGACTGACCATGATGTCCGAGTGCAGTAAGGAAAACAGGTCTGTGGACTGACCATGATGTCTGAGTGCAGTAAGGAAAACAGGTCTGTGGACTGACCATGATGTCCGAGTGCAGTAAGGAAAACAGGTCTGTGGACTGACCATGTCTGAGTGCAGTAAGGAAAACAGGTCTGTGGACTGACCATGATGTCTGAGTGCAGTAAGGAAAACAGGTCTGTGGACTGACCATGTCTGAGTGCAGTAAGGAAAACAGGTCTGTGGACTGACCATGATGTCTGAGTGCAGTAAGGAAAACAGGTCTGTGGACTGACCATGATGTCCGAGTGCAGTAAGGAAAACAGGTCTGTGGACTGACCATGTCTGAGTGCAGTAAGGAAAACAGGTCTGTGGACTGACCATGATGTCTGAGTGCAGTAAGGAAAACAGGTCTGTGGACTGACCATGTCTGAGTGCAGTAAGGAAAACAGGTCTGTGGACTGACCATGATGTCTGAGTGCAGTAAGGAAAACAGGTCTGTGGACTGACCATGATGTCCGAGTGCAGTAAGGAAAACAGGTCTGTGGACTGACCATGTCTGAGTGCAGTAAGGAAAACAGGTCTGTGGACTGACCATGATGTCTGAGTGCAGTAAGGAAAACAGGTCTGTGGACTGACCATGATGTCTGAGTGCAGTAAGGAAAACAGGTCTGTGGACTGACCATGATGTCTGAGTGCAGTAAGGAAAACAGGTCTGTGGACTGACCATGATGTCTGAGTGCAGTAAGGAAAACAGGTCTGTGGACTGACCATGTCTGAGTGCAGTAAGGAAAACAGGTCTGTGGACTGACCATGATGTCTGAGTGCAGTAAGGAAAACAGGTCTGTGGACTGACCATGTCTGAGTGCAGTAAGGAAAACAGGTCTGTGGACTGACCATGATGTCCGAGTGCAGTAAGGAAAACAGGTCTGTGGACTGACCATGTCTGAGTGCAGTAAGGAAAACAGGTCTGTGGACTGACCATGATGTCTGAGTGCAGTAAGGAAAACAGGTCTGTGGACTGACCATGATGTCTGAGTGCAGTAAGGAAAACAGGTCTGTGGACTGACCATGATGTCTGAGTGCAGTAAGGAAAACAGGTCTGTGGACTGACCATGATGTCCGAGTGCAGTAAGGAAAACAGGTCTGTGGACTGACCATGATGTCTGAGTGCAGTAAGGAAAACAGGTCTGTGGACTGACCATGATGTCTGAGTGCAGTAAGGAAAACAGGTCTGTGGACTGACCATGATGTCCGAGTGCAGTAAGGAAAACAGGTCTGTGGACTGACCATGATGTCTGAGTGCAGTAAGGAAAACAGGTCTGTGGACTGACCATGATGTCCGAGTGCAGTAAGGAAAACAGGTCTGTGGACTGACCATGATGTCTGAGTGCAGTAAGGAAAACAGGTCTGTGGACTGACCATGTCTGAGTGCAGTAAGGAAAACAGGTCTGTGGACTGACCATGATGTCCGAGTGCAGTAAGGAAAACAGGTCTGTGGACTGACCATGATGTCTGAGTGCAGTAAGGAAAACAGGTCTGTGGACTGACCATGTCTGAGTGCAGTAAGGAAAACAGGTCTGTGGACTGACCATGATGTCTGAGTGCAGTAAGGAAAACAGGTCTGTGGACTGACCATGATGTCTGAGTGCAGCTCCATCTTGGTCTCCAGGGTGCGGCACTTTCGTTCAGCGATCTGGCAGCTCTGCTCCACAGACTTCAGCTTCCTCTGCAGCAATCCCACCTCCCTGTGGGCCTCCTTCAGGTCCTGGTCCACGGCACACCTGACACACCAACAGGTCATTAGGGTCAGTGTTCACGTCCTGGTCCACGGCACACCTGACACACCAACACTTGAACAGGTCATTAGGGTCAGTGTTCACCTCCTGGTCCATGGCACACCTGACACACCAACAGGTCATTAGGGTCAGTGTTCACCTCCTGGTCCACGGCACACCTGACACACCAACAGGTCATTAGGGTCAGTGTTCACCTCCTGGTCCACGGCACACCTGACACACCAACACTTGAACAGGTCATTACGGTCAGTGTTCACCTCCTGGTCCACGGCACACCTGACACACCAACAGGTCATTAGGGTCAGTGTTCACCTCCTGGTCCATGGCACACCTGACACACCAACAGGTCATTAGGGTCAGTGTTCACCTCCTGGTCCACGGCACACCTGACACACCAACAGGTCATTAGGGTCAGTGTTCACCTCCTGGTCCATGGCACACCTGACACACCAACAGGTCATTAGGGTCAGTGTTCACCTCCTGGTCCACGGCACACCTGACACACCAACAGGTCAATAGGGTCAGTGTTCACCTCCTGGTCCACGGCACACCTGACACACCAACAGGTCATTAGGGTCAGTGTTCACCTCCTGGTCCACGGCACACCTGACACACCAACAGGTGATTAGGGTCAGTGTTCACCTCCTGGTCCATGGCACACCTGACACACCAACACTTGAACAGGTCATTAAGGTCAGTGTTCGCCTCCTGGTCCACGGCACACCTGACACACCAACAGGTCATTAGGGTCAGTGTTCATACACAGTCACTGTATAGTACAGCTCTCACTTCAGCGTACTATTGGCCCCAACACACAGTCACTGTATTGTACAGCTCTCACTTCAGCTTACTATTGGCCCCAACACACAGTCACTGTATAGTAGTTTATTAGTACAGCTCTCACTTCAGCGTACTATTGGCCCCAACAGTCACTGTATAGCACAGCTCTCACTTCAGCTTACTATTGGCGGCAATGGCCCCAACACACAGTCACTGTATAGTACAGCTCTCACTTCAGCGTACTATTGGCGGCAATGGCCCCAACACAGTCACTGTATAGTACAGCTCTCACTTCAGCGTACTATTGGCCCCAACACACAGTCACTGTATAGTACAGCTCTCACTTCAGCGTACTATTGGCCCCAACACACAGTCACTGACCTGGAGGCTGCAGCTGCTGTTCCTGCAGCACCACTAACAGCTGTTGCTGCAGCACCACTAACAGCTGTTGCTGCAGCACCACTAACAGCTGTTGCTGCAGCACCACTAACAGCTGTTGCTGCAGCACCACTAACAGCTGTTGCTGCAGCACCACTAACAGCTGTTGCTGCAGCACCACTAACAGCTGTTGCTGCAGCACCACTAACAGCTGTTGCTGCAGCACCACTAACAGCTGTTGCTGCAGCACCACTAACAGCTGTTGCTGCACCACCACTAACAGCTGTTGCTGCACCACCACTAACAGCTGTTGCTGCACCACCACTAACAGCTGTTGCTGCAGCACCACTAACAGCTGTTGCTGCACCACCACTAACAGCTGTTGCTGCACCACCACTAACAGCTGTTGCTGCAGCACCACTAACAGCTGTTGCTGCACCACCACTAACAGCTGTTGCTGCAGCACCACTAACAGCTGTTGCTGCAGCACCACTAACAGCTGTTGCTGCAGCACCACTAACAGCTGTTGCTGCACCACCACTAACAGCTGTTGCTGCAGCACCACTAACAGCTGTTGCTGCAGCCTGTCTGTGTGTATTGTACAGCTCTCATTTCAGCGTCACACCTGTTTACCCTCTACACAAGTCTTGAGTAGTCTGGATAACTGAAATGAGTAGTTTTGGTGTGAAATGAGTACCGGTAGTCCTATTCATTAAACCATCAAATAATGTTCACTGAAAATTAGTAATTAGAGCATTATTTTCAATTTTGAAGAGTAGTAGAGGTTCAAATTGAGTAGAATACTACTCGAAAAGAGTAGAGTAAACAGGTCTGCAGCGTACTATTGGCCCCAACACACAGTCACTGACCTGGAGGCTGCAGCTGCTGTCTGCTGTTCCTGCACCACTGACAGCTGTTGCTGCAGCCTGTCTCTATATGCATAGTACAGCTCTCACTTCAGCATACTATTACAGACCTGCCTACCCCCAATTTCTTTTTTAGGTACTCCACGAAATAAAATTCTGTACTTATTCTCAAAATTCTGTATTTTCACAGTTGCTGAGATTATGTCTGCGGTCGAAAGCGGCACATTCATGCGGACAATAAGTTCGGAAATCATCACTTCAGCCCTAATCACTCCCTCTTCCTCCGAAGTCACTGTCTTTGATGACATGTACTCGGTGATTTTCGTACTCGTAGCATCTTGTTTTGCTCTAGCCTCCGACATTAGGTGATATTTTTTCTTGCAATGCATCTTAATGTCGTGTGCACCGCCATGCGAAATGACGAAGTCCGTTTGGCAGTAAAAACACTGTGCAAAGGTACTTCCCAGCGAGGATGGTTGAATTCCGGGAATTTGCTTGTATCGGTAGCAAGATCAGTTTCCGCGAACATCAGCATCGATTTTCGATATTGCGATGAATTTTTTGGCTCAATTTCGTTAGAAAAGCTTTATTAGTACCTTCAGTCATTCATTCTTAGTCGATTTTAGTACAAAACAAGCTGAAAAAAGCAAAATACCTGCAAATGTTCGCGATCAGAGAGAAAATCACTCGGCCGCGGCCGCCAAGTTGCAACTAGGCGCCATCGCGATCAATTTTCACTTTCTTTTCCGTTGAAAAGTTCAAAATTCTCACATCATCGTATTTTCCATTGATAATATAATCTAAATTGCCTCATTTCAAGCCCTGATTACAATCTCTACCATCAAAAACCTGCCTGGAAAGCTCTTCGAATCGACACTAAAAGCCTGGCCGCCATTTGCATGAAGCTCAGTCTGACCCCAAAATAGATCGACCAAAATAAAAAATTATTTCACGCTTTAACCAATAAAAATGCAGCATTTAATGCATGTGACATCAAGCACACACCCTTTTTTGATGACGTAGTGTCTTAGGTACACAAGTATTCAACGATTGCCCGCTATATGAGGTGCTTTGTGATGTCATGTGGGCTTCCCGGAATATTCCGGGAGCCGCTATTGGCTCTAGGGGAGGCTATCCCGGATCATTCCGGGAACATCGCTACTAGGTTTTTTTTAAGTTCAAATTTTGTTTTGCCGTGTTAATTTTCCATTTACCGTACTGCCGTACAAAATATGGAAAAATCATATGGGTAGGCAGGTCTGCAAAGTATTGGCCCCAACACTGACCTGGAGGCTGCAGCTGCTGTCTGCTGTTCCTGCACCACTGACAGCTGTTGCTGCAGCCTGTCTCTCTCCCTCAGCACAGCACTCAGCCTCTGGGAGACAGACCCCAGCTCCTCCTCCTTCTCCTTCAGCATGGCACAGGACACTGCAGGACTCTCCTCACCACACTTCAGGTCCTGTTCCAAGGACTCCACCTGAACACAGCACACAGTCAGTATCACATCTCTCCTCACCACGCTTCAGGTCCTGTTCCAAGGACTCCACCTGAACATAGCAGTCAGTATCACATCTCTCCTCGCCATGCTTCAGGTCCTGTTCCAAGGACTCCACCTGAACACAGCACAGTCAGTATCACATCTCTCCTCGCCATGCTTCAGGTCCTGTTCCAAGGACTCCACCTGAACACAGCACAGTCAGTATCACATCTCTCCTCGCCATGCTTCAGGTCCTGTTCCAAGGACTCCACCTGAACACAGCACACAGTTAGTATCACATCTCTCCTCACCATGCTTCAGGTCCTGTTCCAAGGACTCCACCTGAACACAGCACAGTCAGTATCACATCTCTATAAGGTGAAATAAGGTGCTGAACTCACACTGCCAATGTGCAATGAAGTACTTTATAGTCATTCTAATGTGAAATAAGGTGCTGAACTCACACTGCCAATGTGCAATGAAGCGCTTTATAGTCATTATAATGTGAAATAAGGTGCTGAACTCACACTGCCAATGTGCAATGAAGTACTTTATAGTCATTATAATGTGAAATGTGGTGCTGAACTCACACTGCCAATGTGCAATGAAGCGCTTTATAGTCATTATAATGTGAAATATGGTGCTGCAATGAAGTACTTTATAGTCATCATAATGTGAAATATGGTGCTGCAATGAAGTACTTTATAGTCATTATAATGTGAAATATGGTGCTGCAATGAAGTACTTTATAGTCATTATAATGTGAAATAAGGTGCTGAACTCACACTGACAATGTGCAATGAAATACTTTATAGTCATTATAATGTGAAATGTGGTGCTGAACTCACACTGACAATGTGCAATGAAGCGCTTTATAGTCATTATAATGTGAAATGTGGTGCTGCAATGAAGTACTTTATAGTCATAATGTGAAATATGGTGCTGGACTGATACTGACAATGTGCAATGAAGTACTTTATAGTCATCATAATGTGAAATATGGTGCTGGACTCACACTAACACTGGTGGCATCTCACCTGGTTTTGCAGTTGTGCATTTTCTTCTTGCAGCGCGATCTGTTTGGAGTCAAGGTCCACCACTTTGTCCTCTGTCTCCTTCAAAGACACCCGCACGTCTTCCAGCTCCATCCGCAGGGAATTCTTTTCCTCCTCCAGCCCCCCGCACCTCTCTGCCTGCTCCACACCGCTTTCCCTCAGTGTGTCCAGCTGTTGTCTCAGTTCCTTGGCCTCTTGCTTGGCGCCATTCAGCTGCTGCCTGAGCTCCTCTCTGTCATTGTCTGCCTGCTCCACACCGCTTTCCCTCAGTGTGTCCAGCTGTTGTCTCAGTTCCTTGGCCTCTTGCTTGGTGCCGCTCAGCTGCTGCCTGAGCTCCTCTCTTTCATTGTTCGCGCTGGCGTCTCTCTTCTGCAGTGCCTTCACCTCCGACTCTGAGCTCTGCAGGGAGAACTTGTAGTAGGAGACTTCATCCGCGCTTTTGCTCACCTCCTCCAAAGCTTCGCTCAACTGCTGTTTTAGCTTCTCCTGAGCGTTTTTCTCCTGCTCCACCTTCTCCTCTGTCAGCGTTATCTGGTCGCGAAGCTTGACCAGCTCATTTTCCTTGTGGACCAGCGCTGCCTTCAGGGTCTTGTTCCTGGTCTCCTCTTTCTTCAGCAGGTCCGGCAGACACTGGGCGCTCTCCTTAAAGCTCTGGAGCTGCTCCTCCATTTCGCTCAGGTTCTGCTCCAGGAAAGTGTTTCGCCTGGACAGTTCCTCCTTTTCTGACTGCAGCGCTTCTTTCTCCCTCACCACATACGCCTTCTGTTCGCCGACTTCGGCTAGTTGTTTCTCCAGCTGTGTGCAGGCCTCTGTTTTGTGCCGTAAATCCTCCTCCATGTTTTCCACAGTGCGTGCCGAGTGCTGCTGCAAGGTCCTCATCTCCTCCTCTCTCTCCTCCATCTTTCTCTCCATCTCACTCAGCTGCCGCTGTTTGTCCTGCAGTTGTCCGCACAGCTGATGTTTTTCGTCCGTCAGTGCCTTCACTGCGCTCTTCTTTTCCTTCGCTGCCTCCCTCGCTCCATCCAACTCCCCGCATGTCGCACTGAGCTGAGCCCTCAACTCCTCCGCTTCTTTCCTCAGTGTCTCTGTCTCTCTCTGCGCTGTCTCTGTCTCTCTTTTCGTTTCTTTCATGTCGTGGGCCGCTGTGCTATTGGCTGATTTCAGTTGGTCCATCTCCGCGGACATTTCTACCTTTTCTCTCTGCGCGCCCTCTAACTGCTCTTCCAACTCATTCAACCGTGACCTTTGCTGGGTCGCTTCTTGTTCTTTGGCTTTGACCTCTCTCTCCGTATCCTCCAGCTTCCAGGTCAGCCGTCGTTTCTCGGCAACAAACTCCTCGTCTCCTTGACGACGACCCTCGACGGCCTCCATTAGTTCGGCGTGCAGGTCGTCCGCGTGCTGATTGGCCGATTCTAGCTGTTGCCGTAGCAACACATTGTCAGACTGGACGGCCTTGAACTTGTCCCCGAGGTCGCTGCACTCCGCACGCAGCGTGTCATAGGTCGACTGAAGGTCTGAGGTCAATGCATTTTGCTGGGCTAAGTCGTTTTCGGCTTCTGCAAGTTTGGCGGACAGCTGTTGCTTGGTGCGTTCTAATTGTGCCAGGTCAGTGTTCATCTTTTTCACGGTGCTGTGATGATCTTTGCTACTCTGCGACATTTGCTCATTATCAGCCAGCAGCCCATCTTTGTCCCTGTGCAGCAGACTGAGTTCCTCTGCCAGTTCAGCCACTGTACAGTGCAGGGCGCTCACCTCTGTCTCCCTGTCTCTGTCTCTGCTCTCCGCCTTGTCCAGGGAACCTTTCACCTCGGCCAACTCCTCCCTCAGCTCCTGCACCCGTCGCTCTTGTTGACTGCGTTCCTCGTTCACTTCTCTCCAATCTCTTTCCGTCTCCTCCTCTCTGCTCTTCAGTCTATCCTCCAGCTGGCTCACAGTTTTCCTGAACTCTTTCTTGTCTGAATTCAGGCTGCAGTTCTTTTCTCTCTCCCCCTGTAGCTCCATAGCCAGTTGGTCTTTCTCCTCCGTGAACTGCTGGAGTTCGTTTTTCGCTCTCTCTATCTCTCCTCTCAGTTCTTTCTCGGTGTTGCTCTGTGTGTCTATCCGTGTCTTCAAATCGTGCACAGTGTTGGTCAGATGACTCACCTCTTCTTTCCTTCTCTCCAGATCTTGCTGCAGACCACACACCACTCTTTCCCGTCTGTCTCGCTCCGTTTCCACCGCGCTCAGTCTGTTGTCGCTCTGCATCTTCTCTGTGCTCAGGCTGGTCAGGGACTGTGTCACATTCTCCAGTTGTTGGCGTAGTTCAGCCATGTTGTCCTCCTTGGTCTGCAGCTGTTGTTGCAGGCTGCTCACAGAGGTCTTCAGCTCCTCCCCCTCCACTCGCTGCTCTGTCCACTGACTCTTCACTATCCCCACCTCCCGCTCGCTAAGCTCTAACTGTTCCTTTAAAGCGGCGATCTGCGACTTCAGTTGTGCGCTGGTGTCCATGAAGGTGAGGCTCTGCTGCTGGTGAGTGTCCTCCAAGGACTGGCGGAGCTCTTCCAGTTGTTCCTTCTCCTCCTTCAGTCTGTCTACCTGCTGCTCAAGGTGGCTGACTCGCTCCTTGAGCTCTTTCTTGTCTCTGACCTCCGCCCTCGTCTCCTGCAGTTGATGGTCCTGGGTGTTCACCGTGGCCTTGTGTGTGGCCAGCTCTTCGCTCAGCTCCTTCACCTCCCCCTGTAGCCGCCTGTTGGAGCCCTGCAGGTCACTGAGCTTGGCCTGCAGCTTGCTCACCTTCGCTTCTTGCCGCTCTTTCTCCGCGCTGCTTTCTTCCATCTGTTGCCGCATTCTGCTCACTTCTTCCTCCATTCTCTCCCCTTCCTGGCATTGCTGGGTGAGTTGTCTCTCTTTGTTGCACAGCTCACTCTCTGCGTCTCGCGCCTTTGTCCTGTGTGTCTGCGCCTCTTGCCTCAGTGAGTCCAGCTGCGCGCACAGACTGTCAATCTCTCTGCCTTTCTCCCTCAGTTCAGCCTGCGCCTTTTCTCCGCACGCCTCACTCTCCGCTGTCAGCGTCTGCAGCTGTATGGTGCGCTGCTGGTCCTGCTGTTTGTAGCTGTCCAGCTGTTGGCAGGCTGTGTGCAGCTCACCCTGCAGGCTGTGCAGCTTGGCGCTGGCTTCATCGACGCTGTTCTGCAGCGCATCTCTCTCCCTCTCCCTCTGCTCCACTGTCTTGTGCGCGGCGCTCAGTCCGCACCTCTCCTCCTCCAGCTGACGCTTCAGGCCATCCACCACCTCCTGGTGGATGAGCTTCAGGCCCTCCACCCGCACCCCGTGCTGCAGCATCGTGGCCTCCAGCTCCTCACGGACCTGCCTCAGCCGCTCCCTCTCTTCACCCAGCTCAGACTGGGCCGTGTCTGCTCTCTGCCGGCTCTCCTTCAGCAGGTCTGCCAGTCGCGTCTTCTCCGCTGTCAGTTCCGACCTGACCTCCCCTAACTGGTTGTCCTTCAGGGACGTCCGCTCCTCCAGCTCCTTCTCCTTGAGCGTCAGCTGGTCCTCGGCCTCCTGCAGCCTGGACTGGAGAGCGGTCAGCGCAGCATCTAGCCGCTGTGTTTCCTGGCGGTGCTGGTGATGGAGGGCCTGCTCCTTCTTCTTGTAGTAGTCTACCTGCTGCGCCTCCTGGCTGGCCCTCTGCTCCGTGTCAGCCAGCTGGCTCTGCAGGGACGTCCTCTCCTGTCTGGCTTCATCCAACCGTCTGTCCACACCCTCCTTCTCCTCAGCCAGTGTCTGCATTCGCTGCTCAAGGCTGACGTGGCGTTTCTTCATCTCCACACTCTCTGCCTCTCTGTCCAGGCGTTGTCTGGTCAACTCGCTGTCCTTAGCCTCCAGTTCAGCCTTCAGCCGGACCATGTTGCTGTGCAGGTCCTTATTGCGGTTCTCCAGCCCCATCTCCTTCTCTGTGAACGCAGCCTGGGCCTGCTGCAGCCTGAGGTTCAATGCCTGCAGCTGAGCGCTCAGCGCGTCCTTCTCCAGACGAACGTCGCACAGATCTTCCTCGGCAACACCCATGGAGGCCTTCAGCCCATCCAGCTGGCTGCGCAGTCTCTCTGCCTCCTTGCTCTGGTCGTGCAGCTGATCCACATGCTGTCTGGCGCTGAGGGCCGTGTCCTCTTTCAGCCGTGCCATGGCGGCGGTCAGCCGGTCCAGCTCTTGTCGCGTCGAGTCGTGGCCGGCCCTGGCCTGGTCCAGCTGGGTCTGTGTATCCGTCAGCCGCTGTTCCAGCGACGTCCCTCTCAGTCTCTCCGCCTGAAGGTCGTGTTGCAAGCCGTCTCTCTCCTCCTCTAGCGCCCGCCTGGCTGAACTCAGCTCTTCCTTAGCGCCCGTCAAACCCTGCAGCTCCGCGCTGTGCTTTTCCTTCTGTGCGTGTGCGCCTTCTCTCTCCTCTCTCAGCTCAGTCCGCAGCTGTTGGAGCTGGCTGTTGAGGGCCTGGATGTGGCTGTCTTTCTCGCTGACTGCCCGAGTCAGTTCCTCTACACTCTGTGCCTGCTGGTCGTGGGAGTTCTGCAGATCCTGGATGGTTCTCTCCCTGTGCTCAGCGTCGTGCCTGGCAGCGTCCATACTGCTCTGAAGATTTCTGGCCAGACACGTCACCTCTTCAATGCCATCACTCAGCTCTTTCACTTTCTCTTCCTTCTCTGTCAGTCGCTCACTCATTCCCACCAGTTGTTCTTCGTTCTTCTTCAGTTCTTCCCTCTGGCGATTAATTTCTTCCTCCTTGCAGCACAGCGCAGATTCTTGCTGCGCAGCGCTCTGCTGCAGCCGCTGCAGTTCAGTCTGGGCATCGACGAGTTTCTGGCTCGATTCCTCCCAAGCGGAGGCTGCGGTGTCCCGCTGGCTGTCAGCTTCCTTCAGCAGGGCCTCCTTCTCGCTGACCAGCCGCTGGAGCTGGTCCGCGTGCTGCTTGCTGCGCTCCAGCTGGCTGGTGAGGTCCTCCACCAGCTCCAGGCTGTCCTCCAGGTCCATCTGCAGAGTGTCCATCCTGGCCTGCATCTGCCCGGAGCTCTGCTGCAGGGCACACAGCTCCGCCTCCACCTCCGCCTTGTGGCGCTCCACGGCCGCCGCCCGGCCCTCCCCCTTCTCCCTGTCCTCCGTCAGCAGGGCCAGCTGGGTGCTCAGCCGAGAACACTGGGCCTCCAGCTCCCTCCCACTGCTTGCACTCTCCTGGGTCAGGGCGGCCACCTGGGCCTGTAGCTGCAACACCTCCTGCACAACAGAAATAAATAAAGCTGTTCTATGTTACGTGAATGATGTCCCCCAGGCTTGCACTCTCCTGGGTCAGGGCGGCCAAATGGATTACTCAACCCCAGAAACCCTTTTGTAGACACCACAATCAATTTTAACACACATTTTCAATGTTACAGCAAAGAGCTATGTGGTCGCCATCTTGGCCGCCATTGTTATTTAAGAAGTGATCGGATATCGTTCATAATACTGGATTGCAATCCTGCGCCAATGGATTGTTTGATTCCATAAACCCTAACATTGATACCAAAGCTACAATTCTATGTGTGATAAGTCACAACCAATAGAAGTATTAGGCCGCCATCTTGGCCACCATTTTGATTTAATCACTCGAGGATTATTTCGTTGTCACTTTGGTCGCCATCTTAATCTGGTGAAATAGCTGTCTTTCTAGAAAGGAATTTCTTGCCACCAGAAACCTTATTGTAGATGCCAACAACGTTATAGCTAGTGGAGTAACCTGGTCGCCATTTTGACTTACGAAGTGGTTGAATATTGTTCTTAATACTGTCAATGGATTGTTTGACTCCACAAACTTGACACCTTGACACCAACATTATTGTAAGTATTAAAGTTCATATGTAACAGCCAATGGAAGTATTTGGCCACCATCTTGGCCGCCATTTTGAATTCAAAATTGGTCAAATATATAACTGATTTGCTGTATATTTGGAAAGTTAGAGCCAATGGTGTTTTTTGGCAGTGATGCTGGCTGCCATCTTGAATTATGAAAATGCCAAGAGGGTGTCATGATGACCAAGAAAATGCCACGAGGGTGTCATGATGACATACAACGGATATTTTAACTACAAGGTCCAGACTACTGAAAAATGCAAAGGATTGTTGCCAAACATTTCTAGGTTAACAGCAAAATGAGGCCTGTGCTAGTGGACCAACATCAAGGGTTAAACCTGACAAATTTCAACAAAGGAAATGGGGCAACGCCCCCCACCAAGCTGAGCACTCTTCATCAATATAAGGCAATGTGGATGCAACGCCCCCCACCAAGCTGAGCACTCTTCATCAATATAAGGCAATGTGGATGCAACTCCCCCCACTAAGCTGAGCACTCTTCATCAATATAAGGCAATGTGGATGCAACGCCCCCCACAAAGCTGAGCACTCTTCATCAATATAAGGCAATGTGGATGCAACTCCCCCCACTAAGCTGAGCACTCTTCATCAATATAAGGCAATGTGGATGCAACGCCCCCCACTAAGCTGAGCACTCTTCATCAATATAAGGCAATGTGGATGCAACTCCCCCCACAAAGCTGAGCACTTCATCAATATAAGGCGATGTGGATGCAACGCCCCCCACTAAGCTGAGCACTCTTCATCAATATAAGGCAATGTGGATGCAACTCCCCCCACTAAGCTGAGCACTCTTCATCAATATAAGGCAATGTGGATGCAACTCCCCCCACAAAGCTGAGCACTTCATCAATATAAGGCAATGTGGATGCAACTCCCCCCACTAAGCTGAGCACTCTTCATCAATATAAGGCAATGTGGATGCAACGCCCCCCACAAAGCTGAGCACTCTTCATCAATATAAGGCAATGTGGATGCAACTCCCCCCACTAAGCTGAGCACTCTTCATCAATATAAGGCAATGTGGATGCAACGCCCCCCACTAAGCTGAGCACTCTTCATCAATATAAGGCAATGTGGATGCAACTCCCCCCACAAAGCTGAGCACTTCATCAATATAAGGCGATGTGGATGCAACGCCCCCCACTAAGCTGAGCACTTCATCAATATAAGGCAATGTGGATGCAACTCCCCCCACTAAGCTGAGCACTCTTCATCAATATAAGGCAATGTGGATGCAACTCCCCCCACTAAGCTGAGCACTCTTCATCAATATAAGGCAATGTGGATGCAACGCCCCCCACCAAGCTGAGCACTCTTCATCAATATAAGGCAATGTGGATGCAACTCCCCCCACTAAGCTGAGCACTCTTCATCAATATAAGGCAATGTGGATGCAACGCCCCCCACTAAGCTGAGCACTTCATCAATATAAGGCAATGTGGATGCAACTCCCCCCACAAAGCTGAGCACTCTTCATCAATTTAACCCTCTCGCATTCATAACGTAACACTACGGGAATTCCCCAATACCCCCCAATGTGTTCATAGCGTAAGTCGCCGTGACCTTCAACCTGGTACTTTTCCGTCACGTGCTGACCGCGTGAAAGTGTGTAGAATGGACCAAAAACTTCGTAGCATCCTTGAGACAGACCAATGAAACTGCTTCTAGTATTATGGGATAGTAATTCGTGTCCATTCATAGACGAGGAGCTAAAACTGCATGCGTGTCAGTGTAGCAAAGCGTGGGTACCAAATTTGTCGTCTGCTCGAGCACTGCTGTGTGTGATTGTACGGATTTCTCGGCATTTCGGAAGATGAGTAGGATAATATTATTGAAGAAATGGAAAAATATAACCATGAAGAGTTAGAAGAAGAGTCAGATGTGGATTTAGGAGGTGGTGTAGAGCAAAATGTTAACAATTACGAAGTCTAGTCAACACTCAGCTTGCATCGCGTCAAACAAAATGGCGGACTAGGTACGGCATGCCAGGATGCCATCATTTCGAGAACCAACTGGCCCATATACTCATTTCCAAACACTGCGGCCCCTCTCTATTATTTATTTTGGTTTTACCCCACCCATTCTTCAAAACAGCAGCAGACAAAGCAAACAGATGCGCAACACACAAGCAAGTAAACAAAGGTCCGCACTTGACCCACTTTTGTGGGTCATAGCAGACGATACGTATAGTCCTAGGCCTACATGTTTGGGGCATCAAGCGACAGTGACAGTCCGTCCTTGGCCTACATCACTGCTCGTTTGTCAGCTAGTTCTCTGTTATTGCAAGAATTAGTGTTTTTTGTGACTACCATGACACAGTAGTAGAATGTATGGAGGGTGGAGGGTAGGGGGTGGGGGTGGGGTATGCACACCTGTATGACGGGGTGACACCAATGATACAACGACAGTGGTGGTACACACTGTGACTTATCACTGTACAGCTCTGATTGAGTGTGTGTATGTGTTTTATAAAGTGTATTACAGTGTGTGGAAGTGTATACAAACAATGTACAGTTGTGGTTTGAACTACATCCAAATAGGTTTTATTGGTGACAGTTGACAATTTTCTGTGTCACTCACTAGATTAGCAGTATGAACTGAAGTGACGAACAGAGTACAGACTAGGTGAGGTAGGCTTCAGCTTTCATTTTCACCGTAGTAACGTGCATGTTCATGAATAAACTGCATGTCAGTGTGCTGTTTTACAATGTTAACCATAATATGTGACACATTTGGTGACATTTAGTTGACAATGACACGACCCTTCACTCTGAGACACACAAAACACACTTCACACCCGCGAACAAAGCCTCATGACCACACATGCAAACTTTTATGGCTGTAGACATTTATTTCTAGCAATGGTGAAGCATAAACCACACTAACCCATTTTGGGCTACATTTGCCAAAAGAATACGAAATCTAGCAGAAGTTTGGTCTCAAACTATCCGAATATAAGAGGGTTAAAGCAATGTGGATGCAACTCCCCCCACGAAGCTGAGCACTCTTCATCAATTTAAAGCAATGTGGATGCAACTCCCCCCACGAAGCTGAGCACTCTTCATCAATTTAAAGCAATGTGGATGCAACTCCCCCCACGAAGCTGAGCACTCTTCATCAATTTAAAGCAATGTGGATGCATAATCAGGGCTCTTATACAACAGCAAACTGGTTTTCGCTTACAGCAAAGCCGTTTCTTCCAGTTATTTTTTTGTTGTTGTTGAAAAAAAACAAAAAACGTAATTCCTTCTGTACCGATTTTTCAAAAAAAGGATTTCCTTCCTGAGAAGGAAGCAATTTAAGCCGTACAACATATACACACACACACACCTGTGTCTTGATGTTGAGTGAAGCTGTCATCTGGTCAGTTTGCAGGCTGTGTGCAGATGTTAGGCTGGTCAGCTGCTGTTTGCTCTCCTCCAGCCTGGAGCCAACATCTGACAGCTCTTTCTGCAGACTGCATGTCTGCAACAGGACAACACAGGCAACGGTTGGTTCACACAGTCACACACTACCACACAGCTCTTTCTGCAGACTGCATGTCTGCAACAGGACAACACAGGCAACGGTTGGTTCACACAGTCACACACTACCACAGCTCTTTCTGCAGACTGCAACAGGACAACACAGGCAACAGTTGGTTCACAGTCACACACTACCACAGCTCATTCTGCAGACTGCAACAGGACAACACAGGCAACAGTTGGTTCACACACACTACCACACAGCTCTTTCTGCAGATCTAGCACAACAGACAGCCTGTTGATCAATGTCTGCCTCTCCAACAGATCTAGCACACGACAGACAGCCTGTTGATCAACAGATCTAGCACACAACAGACAGCCTACCTGCTGGGTATAAGTAAAGAGAGATAGAACGGTGTTATCATGTGTTTTGTATCAGTAAAGATAGAACGGTGTTATCATGTGTTTTGTATTAGTAAAGAGAGATAGAACGGTGTTATCATGTGTTTTGTATTAGTAAAGAGAGACAGAATGGTGTTAAAGAAACCCTCCCTTGACCATGACAATCTGAAAAGCTACAGACCGGTTTCCAATCTCTCCTTTCTTTCAAAAATCACTGAAAGGGTTGTACTTTGTCAACTACTTGCACACCTAGAACAAAATCACCTTCTGAACCCCCACCAATCCGCTTATCGGAAATGCCACAGCACAGAGACAGCCCTTCTTAAAATTGTTAACGACCTTCTTTTAGGTTTTGATGACAACAAAGTTTCTCTCTTATCTTTGCTTGACCTCAGTGCCGCTTTCGACACTATTGATCATACCATTCTTATTCGCTGACTCAAACATTCTTTTGGCATTCATGAACTTGCTCTTTCCTGGTTTGATAGCTACTTGGCTAATCGTAAGCAGACAGTTTGTGTTAGTGGCAGATACTCTGAGCCGTCCCCCCTTTTGTATGGTGTCCCACAGGGTTCTGTTCTGGGACCCATTCTTTTTGTGCTCTATGCTGCTCCTGTGTCCGATGTTATCAGTCAACATGCCTTGTCTCATGAGAGTTTTGCGGACGTTACAGAAGTATATCAGTCGGCCACTCTTGCTGAAGTCGATGGGCTGGTATCGCGGACACAGGAGTGCATACTTGACCTTAAAATCTGGATGACCCACAACAAGCTGCAACTTAATGAAGAAAAAACTGAAATTATGTTAGCATGCCCAAAGAAAATGCTCAATCTTTCTACCCTTCCAGGCTCTGTCACAATCAACAACACCACTATCTCCTTCTCCTCTTCTGTCCGCAGTCTTGGTGTCACTTTGGATCAAAGTCTCTCCCTTCAGCAGCATGTGTCTAATATCTGCAGATCTGCCTATTTTGAGCTTCGTAAGATTAGTTCTGTTCGTCACTATCTCTCCACTGATGCCACAAAAACCTTGGTCTGTGCATTTGTCCTCTCGAGAATAGATTATTGCAACTCACTTCTTGCTGGCCAAAATAATGCTGCACGACTAATCCTTAAGTCCTCCAAGTTTGAACATGTTTCTCCCCTTCTGCACTCTCTGCACTGGTTGCCAATCTCCAGCAGGATCAACTACAAGCTTTCTGCTCTTACCTTTGCTGTCATGTCTGGCTCTGCTCCTACTTACCTGTCTGATCTACTTCATACTTACATTCCATCTCGTCAGCTTCGTTCTTCTTCTGATTCTCGTATTCTACAGCCTCCCTCAATTAAAACGAAAACTTATGGCGAGAGATCCTTTTCTTTTCAGGCCCCAGCTACTTGGAACAAACTCCCTCTGTCTCTCAGACATTCCAACTCCCTGTCAGTTTTCAAAACCAACCTGAAAACCCATCTATTCCTGAACACTACTGTCCACCATGATTGGATTGTGAGAATGAAAGCGTGTGTGGATGATGAATGGCATGGGAAAGTTGGGAGACAGAAAGTGTGTGTGTGCATGCGCGCGCTGGCATGTGCTTATGCACGTGTGTGGGGATGTGTGTGTGTTTGTGTCTGTGTGTATGTATGTATGTACGAACGTATGTACGTATGTATGTATGTATGTACTGTATGTATGTGTGCATGCGCGTGTAAATGATATGCTATGTTCGTCAGTGTGTGTGCTTGTGTGCGTGCGGGCATGGGTATTGATGTGATTTGGTTAAATGTATTTTTTGTAAAGCGCCATGAGCAGCTAGCCTGGAATGTGCGCTATATAAGTTTTCTTCATTATTATTATTATGTGTTTCGTATTAGTAAAGAGAGATAGAACGGTGTTATCATGTGTTTTGTATTAGTAAAGAGATAGAACAGTGTTATCATGTGTTTCGTATTAGTAAAGAGAGATAGAACGGTGTTATTATGTGTTTCGTATTAGTAAAGAGAGATAGAACGGTGTTATCATGTGTTTTGTATTAGTAAAGACAGACAGAACAGTGTTATCATGTGTTTTGTATTAGTAAAGAGAGATAGAACGGTGTTATCATGTGTTTTGTAATAGTAAAGAGAGATAGAACGGTGTTATCATGTGTTTTGTATTAGTAAAGAGATAGAACGGTGTTATCATGTGTTTCGTATTAGTAAAGAGAGATAGAACAGTGTTATCATGTGTTTTGTATTAGTAAAGAGAGATAGAACGGTGTTATCATGTGTTTCGTATTAGTAAAGAGAGATAGAACGGTGTTATTATGTGTTTTGTATTAGTAAAGAGATAGAACGGTGTTATCATGTGTTTTGTATTAGTAAAGAGAGATAGAACGGTGTTATCATGTGTTTCGTATTAGTAAAGAGAGAGAGAACGGTGTTATCATGTATTTTGTATTAGTAAAGAGAGAGAACGGTGAGAAGAAAAAAACACACCAAAAAACCCTACCTGCTGGGTTAGCTGATCAATGTCTGTCTCTCCAACAGATCTAGCACACGACAGACAGCCTACCTGCTGGGTTAGCTGATCAATGTCTGTCTCTCCAACAGATCTAGCACACGACAGACAGCCTACCTGCTGGGTTAGCTGATCAATGTCTGTCTCTCCAACAGATCTAGCACACGACAGACAGCCTACCTGCTGGGTTAGCTGATCAATGTCTGTCTCTCCAACAGATCTAGCACACAACAGACAGCCTACCTGCTGGGTTAGCTGATCAATGATGGCCTGTCTCTCCCCCAACAGTCGCTGGCTGTGGTCTCTCTGCTGACACATCACGCTGTGCTGTTGCTGTAGTTCCTGCACTTCAGCCTGCAGGTTGCTCACTGAGGCATGTCTCCCGCTCAGCTCCTGTTGGATAGAGGCCAGAGAGGCGCCCAACTCCTGCCGCTCTGTGTTCCAGGATGTGTGGGCCTCTGAAACACCAGCACACCGCATTAGTTGATCACAATGCTAGAACTAAGGAGAGATTGTAACTCTGCCGCTCTGTGTTCCAGGATGTGTGGGCCTCTGAAACACCAGCACACCGCATTAGTTTATCATAATGCTAGGAGAGATTCTAACTCGCACTGTCTTTCTGCGCTAGTTCAACAAACCAGACAACAAACAAACCACCGGCTGTTAACCCTTTCACCGCCAACGTCGCATTTTTGCAGCACAATGATTTAACACCCATGTCACTAAAAGGCATCAAATCAGGATCTGTTATCCAAAGACCCTATTCTCTTAGTTTTGGGAGGTAAGGATAGGCCTTACTTTAAATATGTCACAGAAGAATCCCCAATATTACAGAGATTCTTTGTTCTCTACCCAGGTAATTGCTGAAAAATGGCTGGCGGCAAAAGGGTTAAAGGCACTGTCTTTCTGCGCTAGTTCAACAAACCACTGACTGTTAAAGGCACTGTCTTTCTGCGCTAGTTCAACAAACCATTGACTGTTAAAGGCACTGTCTTTCTGCACTAGTTCAACAAACCATTGACTGTTAAAGGCACTGTCTTTCTGCGCTAGTTCAACAAACCATTGACTGTTAAAGGCACTGTCTTTCTGCGCTAGTTCAACAAACCATTGACTGTTAAAGGCACTGTCTTTCTGCGCTAGTTCAACAAACCACTGACTGTTAAAGGCACTGTCTTTCTGCGCTAGTTCAACAAACCACTGACTGTTAAAGGCACTGTCTTTCTGCGCTAGTTCAACAAACCACTGACTGTTAAAGGCACTGTCTTTCTGCGCTAGTTCAACAAACCACTGACTGTTAAAGGCACTGTCTTTCTGCGCTAGTTCAACAAACCATTGACTGTTAAAGGCACTGTCTTTCTGCGCTAGTTCAACAAACCACTGACTGTTAAAGGCACTGTCTTTCTGCGCTAGTTCAACAAACCACTGACTGTTAAAGGCACTGTCTTTCTGCGCTAGTTCAACAAACCACTGACTGTTAAAGGCACTGTCTTTCTGCGCTAGTTCAACAAACCACTGACTGTTAAAGGCACTGTCTTTCTGCGCTAGTTCAACAAACCATTGACTGTTAAAGGCACTGTCTTTCTGCGCTAGTTCAACAAACCACTGACTGTTAAAGGCACTGTCTTTCTGCGCTAGTTCAACAAACCACTGACTGTTAAAGGCACTGTCTTTCTGCGCTAGTTCAACAAACCATTGACTGTTAAAGGCACTGTCTTTCTGCGCTAGTTCAACAAACCACTGACTGTTAAAGGCACTGTCTTTCTGCGCTAGTTCAACAAACCATTGACTGTTAAAGGCACTGTCTTTCTGCGCTAGTTCAACAAACCACTGACTGTTAAAGGCACTGTCTTTCTGCGCTAGTTCAACAAACCACTGACTGTTAAAGGCACTGTCTTTCTGCGCTAGTTCAACAAACCACTGACTGTTAAAGGCACTGTCTTTCTGCGCTAGTTCAACAAACAACTGACTGTTAAAGGCACTGTCTTTCTGTGCTAGTTCAACAAACCACTGACTGTTAAAGGCACTGTCTTTCTGTGCTAGTTCAACAAACCACTGACTGTTAAAGGCACTGTCTTTCTGCGCTAGTTCAACAAACAACTGACTGTTAAAGGCACTGTCTTTCTGTGCTAGTTCAACAAACCACTGACTGTTAAAGGCACTGTCTTTCTAGTTCAACAAACCACTGACTGTTAAAGGCACTGTCTTTCTGCGCTAGTTCAACAAACCATTGACTGTTAAAGGCACTGTCTTTCTGCGCTAGTTCAACAAACCATTGACTGTTAAAGGCACTTGTCTTTCTAGTTCAACAAACCACTGACTGTTAAAGGCACTGTCTTTCTGCGCTAGTTCAACAAACCATTGACTGTTAAAGGCACTGTCTTTCTGCGCTAGTTCAACAAACCATTGACTGTTAAAGGCACTGTCTTTCTGCGCTAGTTCAACAAACCACTGACTGTTAAAGGCACTGTCTTTCTGTGCTAGTTCAACAAACCACTGACTGTTAAAGGCACTGTCTTTCTGCACTAGTTCAACAAACCATTGACTGTTAAAGGCACTGTCTTTCTGCGCTAGTTCAACAAACCACTGACTGTTAAAGGCACTGTCTTTCTGCGCTAGTTCAACAAACCACTGACTGTTAAAGGCACTGTCTTTCTGCGCTAGTTCAACAAACCACTGACTGTTAAAGGCACTGTCTTTCTGCGCTAGTTCAACAAACCACTGACTGTTAAAGGCACTGTCTTTCTGCGCTAGTTCAACAAACCACTGACTGTTAAAGGCACTGTCTTTCTGCGCTAGTTCAACAAACCACTGACTGTTAAAGGCACTGTCTTTCTGCACTAGTTCAACAAACCATTGACTGTTAAAGGCACTGTCTTTCTGCGCTAGTTCAACAAACCACTGACTGTTAAAGGCACTGTCTTTCTGCGCTAGTTCAACAAACCACTGACTGTTAAAGGCACTGTCTTTCTGCGCTAGTTCAACAAACCACTGACTGTTAAAGGCACTGTCTTTCTGCGCTAGTTCAACAAACCATTGACTGTTAAAGGCACTGTCTTTCTGCGCTAGTTCAACAAACCACTGACTGTTAAAGGCACTGTCTTTCTGCGCTAGTTCAACAAACCATTGACTGTTAAAGGCACTGTCTTTCTGCGCTAGTTCAACAAACCACTGACTGTTAAAGGCACTGTCTTTCTGCGCTAGTTCAACAAACCACTGACTGTTAAAGGCACTGTCTTTCTGCGCTAGTTCAACAAACCATTGACTGTTAAAGGCACTGTCTTTCTGCGCTAGTTCAACAAACCACTGACTGTTAAAGGCACTGTCTTTCTGCGCTAGTTCAACAAACCACTGACTGTTAAAGGCACTGTCTTTCTGCGCTAGTTCAACAAACCATTGACTGTTAAAGGCACTGTCTTTCTGCGCTAGTTCAACAAACCACTGACTGTTAAAGGCACTGTCTTTCTGCGCTAGTTCAACAAACCATTGACTGTTAAAGGCACTGTCTTTCTGCGCTAGTTCAACAAACCACTGACTGTTAAAGGCACTGTCTTTCTGCGCTAGTTCAACAAACCACTGACTGTTAAAGGCACTGTCTTTCTGCGCTAGTTCAACAAACCATTGACTGTTAAAGGCACTGTCTTTCTGCGCTAGTTCAACAAACCATTGACTGTTAAAGGCACTGTCTTTCTGTGCTAGTTCAACAAACCACTGACTGTTAAAGGCACTGTCTTTCTGCGCTAGTTCAACAAACAACTGACTGTTAAAGGCACTGTCTTTCTGTGCTTGTTCAACAAACCACTGACTGTTAAAGGCACTGTCTTTCTAGTTCAACAAACCACTGACTGTTAAAGGCACTGTCTTTCTGCGCTAGTTCAACAAACCATTGACTGTTAAAGGCACTGTCTTTCTGCGCTAGTTCAACAAACCATTGACTGTTAAAGGCACTTGTCTTTCTAGTTCAACAAACCACTGACTGTTAAAGGCACTGTCTTTCTGCGCTAGTTCAACAAACCATTGACTGTTAAAGGCACTGTCTTTCTGCGCTAGTTCAACAAACCACTGACTGTTAAAGGCACTGTCTTTCTGTGCTAGTTCAACAAACCACTGACTGTTAAAGGCACTGTCTTTCTGCACTAGTTCAACAAACCATTGACTGTTAAAGGCACTGTCTTTCTGCGCTAGTTCAACAAACCACTGACTGTTAAAGGCACTGTCTTTCTGCGCTAGTTCAACAAACCACTGACTGTTAAAGGCACTGTCTTTCTGCGCTAGTTCAACAAACCACTGACTGTTAAAGGCACTGTCTTTCTGCGCTAGTTCAACAAACCACTGACTGTTAAAGGCACTGTCTTTCTGCGCTAGTTCAACAAACCACTGACTGTTAAAGGCACTGTCTTTCTGCGCTAGTTCAACAAACCACTGACTGTTAAAGGCACTGTCTTTCTGCACTAGTTCAACAAACCATTGACTGTTAAAGGCACTGTCTTTCTGCGCTAGTTCAACAAACCACTGACTGTTAAAGGCACTGTCTTTCTGCGCTAGTTCAACAAACCACTGACTGTTAAAGGCACTGTCTTTCTGCGCTAGTTCAACAAACCATTGACTGTTAAAGGCACTGTCTTTCTGTGCTAGTTCAACAAACCACTGACTGTTAAAGGCACTGTCTTTCTGCGCTAGTTCAACAAACCACTGACTGTTAAAGGCACTGTCTTTCTGCGCTAGTTCAACAAACCATTGACTGTTAAAGGCACTGTCTTTCTGCGCTAGTTCAACAAACCACTGACTGTTAAAGGCACCGTCTTTCTGCGCTAGTTCAACAAACCACTGACTGTTAAAGGCACTGTCTTTCTGTGCTAGTTCAACAAACCACTGACTGTTAAAGGCACTGTCTTTCTGCGCTAGTTCAACAAACCACTGACTGTTAAAGGCACTGTCTTTCTGCGCTAGTTCAACAAACCACTGACTGTTAAAGGCACTGTCTTTCTGTGCTAGTTCCGCCTTCCTGCTGTCCAGTTCTTTTTGGGTGTCCTCCGCACTTTGCTTGGTTTGACACAACTCCGCCTCCAGTGCTTTGCCTCTCTCCTCCAGTTCTCTGCAGACATACACAACACGCTGCGTTAAAACAACGCACAAAACACACTGCGTTAAAACAACACACAAGTCTTCCCTATTCAATTCGTCATGCTCCCACAATCTCAGAATTCAAATCCTCTTTAAAAACACTTGTGTATGACTGGACACCTTGCATGACTTGTGTGTGTGTGTGTGTGTGTGTAATGTGTGTGTGTAGTGTGTGAAGGTGTATGTGTGGGAAGGAAGGGGGGTTGTAAGTGGTGTGGGTGGGTGTGAGACAAGGGATGAGGGGAGTGAGAGACTACGTTTGTGTGTGTGATGTATACGCGTGTATGCATGTGCGCATGGATAGGCATTTATAGGTGTGGTTTTCTCTGTGCAGGAGGATGCGTAGATAATTGGTTATGTCTGTGTGTGCGTGTGCATGTGTCGATTTATTAATTGAGCGCTATGTAAATATTTTATGACGCTTTAATGAAGCCTTTTATTACTACTTTTAACTATTAACTATTTGTCATTGTAAACGCCTTGAGCTCCTGGTTTTATCGGGAGGTAAACAAAACAACATGCAGCACAACACAGCATGCTAAAACAACATGCAGCACAAGACACAACACAGCGTGCTAAAACAATATGCAGCACAACACAGCGTATTAAAACAACATGCAGCACACCACACAACACAGCGTGTTAAAACAATATGCAGCACAACACAGCGTGTTAAAACAACATGCAGCACACCACACAACACAGCGTGTTAAAACAACATGCAGCACACCACACAACACAGCGTATTAAAACAACATGCAGCACACCACACAACACAGCGTGTTAAAACAATATGCAGCACAACACAGCGTGTTAAAACAACATGCAGCACACCACACAACACAGCGTGTTAAAACAATATGCAGCACAACACAGCGTGCTAAAACATGCAGCACAACACACAACACAGCATGTTAAAACAATATGCAGCACAACACAGCGTGCTAAAACAACATGCAGCACAACACACAACACAGCGTGTTAAAACATGCAGCACACCACAGCGTGTTAAAACAACATGCAGCACAACACACAACACAGCGTGTTAAAACAACATGCAGCACAACACAGCGTGCTAAAACAACATACAGCACAACACAGCATGTTAAAACAACATGCAGCACAACACACACAAAAGCGTGTTAAAACATGCAGCACAACACAGTGTGTTAAAACAACATGCAGCACAACACAGCGTGCTAAGACAACATGCAGCACAACACAGTGTTAAAACATGCAGCACACCACAGCGTGTTAAAACAACATGCAGCACAACACCCAACACAGCGTGTTAAAACAACATGCAGCACAACACAGCATGTTAAAACATGCAGCACAACACAGTGGGTTAAAACAACATACAACACAACACAGCGTGTTAAAACAACACGCAGCACAACACAGCATGTTACAACAACATGCAGCACAACACAGCGTATTAAAACAACATGCAGCACAACACAGCGTGTTAAAACATGCAGCACAACACAGCGTGTTAAAACATGCAGCACAACACAGCGTGTCAAAACAACATGCAGCACAACACAGCGTGTCAAAACAACATGCAGCACAACACAGCGTGTTAAAACATGCAGCACAACACAGCATGTCAAAACAACATGCAGCACAACACAGTGTGTTAAAACAACATGCAGCACAATACAACGTGTTAAAACAACATGCAGCACAATACAACGTGCTAAAACAACATGCAGCACAACACAGTGTGCTAAAACATGCAGCACAACACAGCGTGTTAAAACAACATGCCGTACAACACAGCATGTTAAAACAACATGCAGCACAACAGTGTGTTAAAACAACATGCAGCACAACACAGCGTGTTAAAAACAAATGCAGCACGACACAGTGTGTTAAAACAACAAGCATATTAAATATTAACACTCAAACAGCTATCTGACTGCAGTAATTGTAATGTGTGGAGATACTATTATCATGTGTATTGATTGTTGATGACCAGATGTATTCCAAATTTTGTTATTTGATTGACTGTTGTAAGTTAATAATGGTTATTGATCCTCTCTCTCTCTCTCTGATCTAAATGTGCACATTTCTAAGTTGATGTAATGAATTCTAATGATAATTAATTGGTTGGTATAAATGTGTTTCACACATTTGATTAATGTTCTTTCAGTTATGTTGTATCTCTGTCACGTTGTTTGCACCTAACCTGAATTTCTCTTTTGGAGATATTAAAGTATACTTGAACTTGAAGCAGCACAACACAGCGTGTTAAAACATGCAGCACAACACAGTGTGTTAAAACAACATGCTGATGCAGCACAACACAGCGTGTTAAAACAAATGCAGCACAACACAGTGTGTTAAAACAACATGCAGCACAAACACAGGTTAAAACAACATGCAGCACAACACAGTGTGCTAAAACAACATGCAGCACAAAACAGCGTGTCAAAACAACATGCAGCACAACACAGGTTAAAACAACATGCAGCACAACAGTGTGTTAAAACATGCAGCACAACACAGTGTGCTAAAACAACATGCAGCACAACACAGTGTGTTAAAACAACATGCAGCACAACACAGTGTGTTAAAACAACATGCAACACAACACAGTGTGTTAAAACATGCAGCACAACACAGCGTGTTAAAACAACATGCAGCACAACACAGCCTATCTGTCTGGCTGTACAGTGTTTCACTTCTCCGTCCAAACCCAGAATCAACATGTCAACAAATAATGCACAACAAACCAACACATGTCAACAAACAATGCACCACAGACCAACACATGTCAACAAACAATGCACCACAGACCACATGTCAACAAACAATGCACCACAGACCAACACATGTCAACAAACAATGCACCACAGGCCAACACATGTCAACAAACAATGCACCACAGGCCAACACATGTCAACAAACAATGCACCACAGACCACATGTCAACAAACAATGCACCACAGACCACATGTCAACAAACAATGCACCACAGACCACATGTCAACAAACAATGCACCACAGACCAACACATGTCAACAAACAAGGCACAACAGACCAACACATGTCAACAAACAATGCACCACAGACCACATGTCAACAAACAATGCACCACAGACCACATGTCAACAAACAATGCACCACAGACCAACACATGTCAACAAATAATGCACCACAGACCACATGTCAACAAACAATGCACAACAGACCAACACATGTCAACAAACAATGCACCACAGACCACATGTCAACAAACAATGCACCACAGACCACATGTCAACAAACAATGCACCACAGACCACATGTCAACAAACAATGCACAACAGACCAACACATGTCAACAAACAATGCACCACAGACCACATGTCAACAAACAATGCACCACAGACCACATGTCAACAAACAAGGCACAACAGACCAACACATGTCAACAAATAAGGCACCACAGACCAACACATGTCAACAAACAAGGCACAACAGACCAACAAGTGTCAACAAACAAGGCACAACAGACCAACACGTGTCAACAAACAAGGCACAACAGACCAACACGTGTCAACAAACAAGGCACAACAGACCAACACGTGTCAACAAACAATGCACCACAGACCAACACGTGTCAACAAACAAAGCACAACAGACCAACACGTGTCAACAAACAAGGCACAACACCATCAGAGGCTTTTCAGAGAGATGGTGAAGAGGGGGAATGGGGGGCAATCAACTTTGAGACCCCCCTCTTTACAGCAGGAATGTATGATTGTAGGAAAGACCCACATCAGTTTGGGATGGTGTTGGTAATTCAGGTTTTTGCTTTGTTTGTTTGATGGTGGTGTTTTTTGTGGTGGTTATGTGACTTTTCTTTTCTTTTCTTTGATGGTGGTTGTTTTTTGTGGTGGTGGTGGTGATGGTGGTTATGTGACTTTTGTTTTGCTTTGTTGGTTGTTTTTTGTGGTGGTGGTGGTGATGGTGGTTATGTGACTTTTGTTTTGTTTTGTTGGTTGTTTTTTGTGGTGGTGGTGGTGATGGTGGTTATGTGACTTTTGTTTTGTTTTGTTGGTTGTTTTTTGTGGTGGTGGTGGTGATGGTGGTTATGTGACTTTTGTTTTGCTTTGTTGGTTGTTTTTTTGTGGTGGTGATGGTGGTTATGTGACAGCATCAAGGGCAGGGGAAAATATTCTTTAAAAGAATTTCCATTTTTCATAAACTTTATATTTCTTTAAAAGAATTTCCAATACATAAAAAACAGAAAAACTAGCACTATTAGATAAAGGCCAAGTGCAGTGTCTCCTCTGGAGAGGTGTTACTGAACTCTCTGCACCCACAGTCTGATAATATCAGAAAGGCACAGTGCAGTGTCTCCTCTGGAGAGGTGTTACTGAACTCTCTGCACCCACAGTCTGATAATATCAGAAAGGCCCAGTGCAGTGTCTCCTCTGGAGAGGTGTCACTGAACTCTGCACCCACAGTCTGATAATATCAGAAAGGCCAAGTGCAGTGTCTCCTCTGGAGAGGTGTTACTGAACTCTCTGCACCCACAGTCTGATAATATCAGAAAGGCCCAGTGCAGTGTCTCCTCTGGAGAGGTGTCACTGAACTCTCTGCACCCAGTCTGATAATATCAGAAAGGCCCAGTGCAGTGTCTCCTCTGGAGAGGTGTCACTGAACTCTCTGCACCCAGTCTGATAATATCAGAAAGGCCCAGTGCAGTGTCTCCTCTGGAGAGGGATTACTGAACTCTGCACCCAGTCTGATAATATCAGAAAGGCCCAGTGCAATGTCTCCTCTGGAGAGGTGTTACTGAACTCTGCACCCACAGTCTGATAATATCAGAAAGGCCCAGTGCAGTGTCTCCTCTGTACTGAACTCTGCACCCACAGTCTGACAATATCAGAAAGGCCCAGTGCAGTGCTCTGGAGAGGTGTCATTGAACTCTCTGCACCCACAGTCTGATATCAGAAAGGCCCAGTGCAGTGTCTCCTCTGGAGAGGTGTTACTGAACTCTGCACCCACAGTCTGATAATATCATAAAGGCCCAGTGCAGTGTCTCCTCTGGAGAGGTGTCACTGAACTCTGCACCCACCGTCTGATATCAGAAAGGCCCAGTGCAGTATCTCCTCTGGAGAGGTGTTACTGAACTCTCTGCACCCACAGTCTGATAATATCATAAAGGCCCAGTGCAGTGTCTCCTCTGGAGAGGTGTCACTGAACTCTGCACCCACAGTCTGATATCAGAAAGGCCCAGTGCATTGTCTCCTCTGGAGAGGTGTCACTGAACTCTGCACCCACAGTCTGATAATATCAGAAAGGCACAGTGCAGTGTCTCCTCTGGAGACGTGTCACTGAACTCTCTGCACCCACAGTCTGATAATATCAGAAAGGCACAGTGCAGTGTCTCCTCTGGAGAGGTGTCACTGAACTCTCTGCATCCACAGTCTGATAATATCAGAAAGGCACAGTGCAGTGTCTCCTCTGGAGACGTGTCACTGAACTCTCTGCACCCACAGTCTGATAATATCAGAAAGGCCCAGTGCAGTGTCTCCTCTGGAGAGGTGTCACTGAACTCTCTGCACCCACAGTCTAATAAAATCTTCCAACCAATTTCTCCTTTGAGCTCCTCCGAAATCGGAATGTGTCAGCTGAATACAGCGGGGAGACCAGTAAAAACTGAAAACCAAACACATACAGATTTCACCCATTAGGGCCATATGGCCCAGGAACGCAGAAGAAGAATGCTAATTCCAGCGAACCAGTGAAACCCAACCACTAAACACTGGTGCCATCATTCAAGGTGTTCAACACATTCACCGCCATGACTACCACTGTGAAACCCAACCACTAAACACTGGTGCCATCATTCAAGGTGTTCAACACATTCACCGCCATGACTACCACAGTGAAACCCAGTCACTAAACACTGGTGCCATCATTCAAGGTGTTCAACACATTCACCGCCATGACTACCACAGTGAAACCCAACCACTAAACACTGGTGCCATCATTCAAGGTGTTCAACACATTCACTGCCATGACTACCACAGTGAAACCCAACCACTAAACACTGGTGCCATCATTCAAGGTGTTCAACACATTCACTGCCATGACTACCACAGTGAAACCCAGTCACTAAACACTGGTGCCATCATTCAAGGTGTTCAACACATTCACTGCCATGACTACCACAGTGAAACCCAACCACTAAACACTGGTGCCATCATTCAAGGTGTTCAACACATTCACTGCCATGACTACCACAGTGAAACCCAGTCACTAAACACTGGTGCCATCATTCAAGGTGTTCCATTTCTACTGTGCAAGTTTCACTTTGATCCACTGAATACTGTTCCATTTCTACTGTGCAAGTTTCACTTTGGCTGTTACTGTTAGTGAAGAATGAACAGACATCAGCGAGGAATGTATGCTTACTGACAATTTATACCCATTAGACAAAAAAGTCTTAATAAGCAATGTCATTATATATACATGGAAAATACAGGGTGTATGTTATTTGATATGATTAGGTGACTGTTTCACTCCTCCCAGACAAATGAAGACAGTGCAGTTCAGTGGAGGGTTCACTGTGGTTTATTGGTCCACGGTAATAAAGGAAGATTTGTACAGCACTTTGCTACATTGCAGGAGGCATGCACTTTGCTACATTGCAGGAGGCATGCACTTTGCTACATTGCAGGAGGCATGCACTTTGCTACATTGCAGGAGGCATGCACTTTGATACATTACAGGAGGCATGCACTTTGATACATTGCAGGAGGCACATTGCAGGAGGTAAGCACTTTGCTACATCGCAGGAAGTAAGCACTCTGCTAGATTACACAGTGTGATGTGCATGCACTCTGCTAGATTACACAGTGTGATGTGCATGCACTCTGCTAGATTACAGTGTGATGTGCATGCACTCTGCTAGATTACACAGTGTGATGTGCATGCACTCTGCTAGATTACACAGTGTGATGTGCATGCACTCTGCTAGATTACACAGTGTGATGTGCATGCACTCTGCTAGATTACACAGTGTGATGTGCATGCACTCTGCTAGATTACAGTGTGATGTGCATGCACTCTGCTAGATTACACAGTGTGATGTGCATGCACTCTGCTAGATTACAGTGTGATGTGCATGCACTCTGCTAGATTACACAGTGTGATGTGCATGCACTCTGCTAGATTACACAGTGTGATGTGCATGCACTCTGCTAGATTACAGTGTGATGTGCATGCACTCTGCTAGATTACACAGTGTGATGTGCATGCACTCTGCTAGATTACAGTGTGATGTGCATGCACTCTGCTAGATTACACAGTGTGATGTGCATGCACTCTGCTAGATTACACAGTGTGATGTGCATGCACTCTGCTAGATTACACAGTGTGATGTGCATGTACTCTGCTAGATTACAGTGTGATGTGCATGCACTCTGCTAGATTACAGTGTGATGTGCATGCACTCTGCTAGATTACACAGTGTGATGTGCATGCACTCTGCTAGATTACAGTGTGATGTGCATGCACTCTGCTAGATTACACAGTGTGATGTGCATGCACTCTGCTAGATTACACAGTGTGATGTGCATGCACTCTGCTAGATTACAGTGTGATGTGCATGTACTCTGCTAGATTACAGTGTGATGTGCATGCACTCTGCCTAAAACTGTACATTGCTCTGTGCTTGCGGAGCTATCGACAAACTTCAAATGTGCGCAATATAAAACGCTGCTATGCACAATAAAATGCTGATACAATTGTTTTTTAAAAGGTACACATGTACCTTATGCCACATTCAACAACCTGTAAAACTACTTAGATTAAAATATAATTATAATAAATAGACTATTTTAAAGGTACAAACTGTACAACTGTGTCAGTGCCGCTGAGAAACAAAGAGAAACAGATAAGTAGTAGCTTCTATCTGTTTAAAAGATGAGGATTCACCTGCATCAAAATACTGCCGTACTGAGATAAGCCAGGCAAAAGCCTTGGCTGTGGACGGAAAACGCAAGTGTTTGATAAAACTGAACCCCTTTCCTGCTGCCCTGTGTTTTCCCCATTATAAATGAACTGTTGGCAAAATGCGCTCAGACACCGACCAACAAAACCAACCCTAGCCCCTAACACAGAGCCCTCTCCTAACATCAGAAAGAGCTGTTGGTGCAGGGTGCTAAATCCCACACTACACTGGCCATATTAAGACATAGACCAACCCTAACCCCTAACACAGAGCCCTCTCCTAACATCAGGAAGAGCTGTTGGTGCAGGGTGCTAATTCCCACACTACACTGGCCATATTAAGACATAGACCAACCCTAACCCCTAACACAGAGCCATCTCCTAACATCAGGAAGAGCTGTTGGTGCAGGGTGCTAATTCCCACACTACACTGGCCATATTAAGACATAGACCAACCCTAACCCCTAACACAGAGCCCTCTGCTAACATCAGGAAGAGCTGTTGGTGCAGGGTGCTAATTCCCACACTACACTGGCCATATTAAGACACAGACCAACCCTAACCCCTAACACAGAGCCATCTCCTAACATCAGGAAGAGCTGTTGGTGCAGGGTGCTAATTCCCACACTACACTGGCCATAGACTAGAGCTGTCCTGTGCCCTCCAGCCCACCCCCTATCCCGACCTGACATGATGCATTCCCAGTGTGCAGGCCAAAGAGCTCCCACAGGACAGGGACGAGCCACAAAGCCCCCCCCCCCCCCCTCACTTCATCCTTTAACACAGAACAAAGCTCCATCCCTGTACAATCCCTCCCCCCTCAATAGAAACAAAGGGCCTGTGCCACATTGACAATGAAACCTGCCTCTAGCCTCCCCCCCCCCCTCCTCTAATAGAACATCCAGTGTGCCACATTGACAATGAAACCTGCCTCTAGCCCCCCCCCCCCCCCCTCCTCTAATAGAACATCCAGTGTGCCACATTGACAATGAAACCTGCCTCTAGCCCCCCCCCCCCCCCCCTCCTCCTATAATAGAACATCCAGTGTGCCACATTGACAATGAAACCTGCATCTAGCCCTCCCCCCCCTCCTCCTCTAATAGAACATCCAGTGTGCCACATTGACAATGAAACCTGCCTCTAGCCCCCCCCACCCCCCTCCTCTAATAGAACATCCAGTGTGCCACATTGACAATGAAACCTGCCTCCCCCCCCCCCCCCCCCCCCCCCCCCCCCCCCCCCCCCCCTCCTCCTGTAATAGAACATCCAGTGTGCCATATTGACAATGAAACCTGCCTCTACCCCCCCCCCCCCCCCCCCCCCCCCCCCCCCCCCCGCCGCCCCCCCCCCCCCCCCCCCCCCCCCCCCCCCCCCCCCCCCCCCCCCCCCCCTCATAGAACATCCAGTGTGCCACATTGACAATGAAACCTGCCTCTAGCCCCCCCCCCCCCCCCCCCCCCCCCCCTCCTCCTGTAATAGAACATCCAGTGTGCCACATTGACAATGAAACCTGCCTCTAGCCCTTCCCTAAAAGAACATCCAGTGTGCCAGTTCAGCCAGCACACAGAGCAGAAAGACAGAGGTGATGCACCTGCACTTGTCCTGGCTGTTGGTCAGCTGACTGGTCAGTGCCGTCACCATCATCTCCAGTTGACCCCTGTCCTGCACTGTGCTGCTGTGGCTGTCCTGCAGGGCCTGGAGGGAGGACACTGTGTTCTGGTGGACATCGCTCAGCTCACCATGCTGCTTCTGCAGCTCTGGAACACACACACAGGTACTCTACACTATGTGGAACAACACACACACAGGTACTCTACACTATGTGGAACACACACACAGGTACTCTACACTATGTGGAACAACTACACTATGTGGAACACACACACAGGTACTCTACACTATGTGGAACAACACACACACAACTACACTATGTGGAACACACACACAGGTACTCTACACTATGTGGAACAACACACACAGGTACTCTACACTATGTGGAACAACACACACACACAGGTACTCTACACTATGTGGAACACACACACAGGTACTCTACACTATGTGGAACACACACACACACAGGTACTCTACACTATGTGGAACAAACACACACAGGTACTCTACACTATGTGGAACAACACACACAGGTACTCTACACTATGTCACAGTATGTGGAACAACACACACACAGGTACTCTACACTATGTGGAACAACAACAACAACAACATACAGTATTTATACGGCGCTGAATCTTGATAGAAATCAAATCAAAGCGCACACACACGTTAGCATTCAAAGCGCATTCAAACACAAACGCAATACAACGCGAACACACACAGATAACATAAATGGAATATAGCAGAAACAGACCTAATGGCAAGAGAGAGAAGATAAAGAGAGAGGAGCTTTAATGACGGGGGAACAGGTGGGTTTTGAGGTTAGCTTTGAAAGCAGAGAGAGTCGGTCGCTGACGGAGGGAGAGCGGAAGTTTGTTCCAGGAGGTCGGTCCTGAGACAGCAAAAGAGCGCCGACCAACAGTTGAAAGCTTATACCTAGGGATCTGGAGAGAAAGAGGGTCAGAAACTGAACGTAAAGTGCGAGCTGGCGTATAGATGGAAATATTGTCACAGAGGTAAGATGGAGCAGCTTTATGAATAGATTTATAGCAAAGTGTGTTTAATTTATACTCAATTCTGTCTGCGACAGGAAGCCAGTGCAAAGAACGCAGAAGAGGGCTAACATGATCGAACTTTTTCTTCCTAAGGACAAGACGAGCAGCTGTGTTTTGAATACGCTGGAGACAAGATAGAGAAGAGACTGATAGGCCAGAAAGGAGAGCATTACAGTAGTCAATACGAGATAGGATGAGGGAAGTAACAAGCTTTGCTGTGGCTTCATCTGAGAGGTATTTACGAATATAGCCAATGCAACGAATTTGATAGTAGCAGGACTGACAGGTCTGAGTCAGGAAACTCTGCATGGAAAGAGTATTGTCCAAAGTGACACCTAAGTTTTTGACTGAGTCTGAGAGGGGAATGATATTGTTACCCAGTTGGATTGACTCTATGGAAACAGAGGCTAGTTTGTTTTTTGTCCCTACAAGCATTGCTTCGGTTTTTTCACCATTTAATTGAAGTTTATTTTGAACCATCCAATTTTGAATATCAATATAGCAGTTGTTACTTTCTGTAAGAATGGAATCTAGATCTTCAGGGGTTGTACTGTTTTGGAGTTGTGAGTCATCTGCATAGAAGTGATGTTTCATGTCGTGCTGATCGATGACATGGGCAAGAGGTGACGTATACAAAGTAAACAAGACAGGACCAAGCACAGACCCATGGGGGACTCCACAAGAAAGCCTAACCTGTTCAGACTGACAACCATTGACCAGAACTGATTGAAAACGATCAGAAAGGTAAGAGGAAAACCAAGAAAGAGCAGGGCCCTTAATTCCAAAAGTATGTTCAAGACGAGACAGAAGAATGGAGTGGTCTATGGTATCAAAGGCAGCAGAGAGATCAAGAAGTGTCAAAAGAGAGATTTGACCAGCATCAGAAGCAAGTAAGAGGTCATTGACGATTTGAACAAGGGCTGTTTCTGTACTTTGGTTGGTTATATAGGCAGACTGATAAGAATGATGAAGATTGTTTGAGGATAGATGATCGTTAAGTTGTTTCAGGACAGTCTTCTCAAGGAGTTTGGAGAGAAAAGGGAGGTTAGATACAGGTCTGTAGTTTTTCAGATTATTAGGATCCAGATTGTTCTTCTTGAGAAGGGGCCTTACAAGAGCGGTTTTGAAAGCAGAAGGAAACACACCTGAAACTAAAGAAGAATTGATGATGTTGGTGATTGATGGCATAAGGTGTTGATAGATTTGTGAGAAAAGAGAGGCTGGGATGGGGTCAAGATCACATGATTTAAAATGCATTTCTTTCAAAGTAGAAAGAACTTCGGTCTCAGACACCGGCTTGAAAGAGAGAAGGGGGACACCAGTGAATGATGGGTCTGGAATAGTTGGTTGAAAAGGCATGGAGTCGATTTTTGATCGTAGATCGATAATCTTGGTGGAGAAGAAGGAGGAAAAGGTTTCTGGCAGTTTGTCAGGACTGATATTTGATGGCAGAGGACTTGATTTCTTGTTGCCTAGGAGATCAGACATGGTGGAGAACAGGACCTTTGTTGTGTTGGCTTCAAGAATTTTAGATGAAAAATAGCTTGTTTTTGCCTTGGCCAGAAGAAGAGTGAAGATGTTACGAAGAAATTGATATATCTGACGATGTATTTCTAGTTTTGAGGCCCGCCACTGACGCTCAGCCTTACGACTAGTGCGTTTACTTACTCTAAGTTCAGGCGTGTACCAGGGAGCGCAGGGACGATCGGGCACAACACGAGTGGATGGGGGAGCGTGTTTATCAAGCAAGTTACTCATAGTAGAATTAAAAGTCGAGGCAGGGTCGTCGGAAATACTCACGTTAGAAAGGAGTTCTGTTGCCTCTGAACTAAAAGTATGAATATCTATAGACTTGAGATTACGGCGTGTGACCGTACGTTTATTTCTGGGAGTTTTGGAAAGATTAAGACTGGCGAGGACGGCAAAATGGTCAGAGGAAAGGATCTTAGACACTGACACTGATGAAACAAGTTGGTCGGAATCACGCGCGATTAGCCAGTCTATGATGTGGCCCTTGTTGTGTGTAGGCTCAGTTACAAGCTGAGAGAGGGAGTGGTTAGCAAGTGAGAGGCAGAGACGCTTTGTGTGAGAGGACTGTTGGTTGTCGAAGTGAAAATTAAAATCACCTAGCACAATAAGAGGACTGCGGTTCAGAGAATAGGAGTCAAGGAGGGCTTCAAATTCGGGATGAAACATTGAATCGGTGAGATTGTTAGTTCTGCTAGGGGGAGGGCGATAGATACATGAGAAGACAACAGATTGACCAGACATGCTAAGAACAACTTCTACAGCCTCGAAAGACAGATGGGGGAAGGGGAGGGTTGTGTTGAAGGAAAGGAATTTATCTAACACGTCCCTATACAGTACAGCGAGGCCCCCACCTAAAGAAGAACGGGGGAAGGATTTAATTTTGTAGCCAGGAGGAGTTAGCTGCTTTAGTTTAGGTTCATGTCCATTACTTTTGAGCCACGTTTCGGTTATAAAAACTAAATCAAAGTCATGCTCAAAAACATAGTCCGCAATATAGTCCGCTTTGTTCTCAGGGCAGACAGACTGGGCATTAAATACACATACACTAAAACTATCAGAGGATGGAATAGAGTTCAGTGACACAGATGATACGTCACACTGGTGGCTGGGTGCTGTAGGGGGAGGTGGAGACGGAGATCTGGGCGTTGAACTTGAAGGCAGCAGTAGAGAAGCAAAGGGCTGGTTAGAAGACACATCACAGTCAGAGTCACAGTCGTTGGTCACGCAGTTGTCAACACATGGTTCAGGAACACAACACGGGGATGAAGGGGTGGTGGATAGAACAGATACAGAGTCACAGTGCTGGAAGGCTGATGAAGGAGAGGTTGTGGCAGATGAAGCAGGAGACACAGGAAAGTTGAGTGGTGGCACAGGAGTGGAGTCGTCATGGTCGTCAGGCAGGCAGGAAGAGGTGGAAGGAGGCAAACATCTAGATGGTGAGGGTGGAGTGAGTTGGTCAGATGATGAAGTTGAGGTAAGCGGCGCAGATAGAATTGGCACACTTGTCCGGGGTTTGTTTTTACGGGGGTATCTTTTTCTGGGTAGAGACACGCCGAGGCCAAGTAGGCGAAGCTGCGAGATAGAATTAGCTTGCAGGCGAGCACATGGAATCGCTAACAGCTCAGAGCGCGAGTACTTGATGCGCGCGCAGTCTGGGATTGGGTCAGGCCTAGCACATTCTCTTGTCTGATGGCATGGTTGCTGGTGGTCAGTTGGAATAGCGCGGTCAGCAATGACAGGAGCATTGGAAAGTGGCTGTTCTTGCCTGGCTGAATAGGACTGCTGAACAGGCAAACAGCTGGCGTTGGACGAAAATGGCTGTGCCGGCAGATTCAAATTGGCAGCTCTTGCCAACAGAAAAATATGAATAAAAAGAATTCTAAAGCTCGGATGGACAAACAAAGCCCATGGAAATAAAAAGTCCCACATGATGAACTATCATGCACAGTATGGAGAACAAGCACACACTAGAACACAGCAAATAGAGACAAAAGCGGGAGGAGCTCAGTCACTCGAACCGATGGCAAGCGACCTCGACCTCACACAGGTACTCTACACTATGTGGAACAACACACACACAGGTACTCTACACTATGTGGAACAACACACACAGGTACTCTACACTATGTGGAACAACACACACAGGTACTCTACACTATGTGGAACAACACACACACACAGGTACTCTACACTATGTGGAACAACACACACACAGGTACTCTACACTATGTGGAACAACACACACAGGTACTCTACACTATGTGGAACAACACACACACACACAGGTACTCTACACTATGTGGAACACACACACACACAGGTACTCTACACTATGTGGAACACACACACACACACAGGTACTCTACACTATGTGGAACAACACACACAGGTACTCTAAACTATGTGGAACACACACAGGTACTCTACACTATGTGGAACAACACACACACAGGTACTCTACACTATGTGGAACAACACACACACACACAGGTACTCTACACTATGTGGAACAACACACACACAGGTACTCTACACTATGTGGAACACACACACAGGTACTCTACACTATGTGGAACACACACACACACACACAGGTACTCTACACTATGTGGAACACCACACACAGGTACTCTACACTATGTGGAACACACACACACACAGGTACTCTACACTATGTGGAACAATCACACAGGTACTCTACACTATGTGGAACAACACACACAGGTACTCTACACTATGTGGAACACACACACACACAGGTACTCTACACTATGTGGAACAACACACACAGGTACTCTACACTATGTGGAACAACACACACACAGGTACTCTACACTATGTGGAACAACACACACACAGGTACTCTACACTATGTGGAACACACACACACACAGGTACTCTACACTATGTGGAACAACACACACACAGGTACTCTACACTATGTGGAACACACACACAGGTACTCTACACTATGTGGAACACCACACACACAGGTACTCTACACTATGTGGAACAACACACACACAGGTACTCTACACTATGTGGAACACACACACACACAGGTACTCTACACTATGTGGAACACCACACACAGGTACTCTACACTATGTGGAACAACACACACACAGGTACTCTACACTATGTGGAACACACACATACACAGGTACTCTACACTATGTGGAACACCACACACAGGTACTCTACACTATGTGGAACACACACACACACAGGTACTCTACACTATGTGGAACAACACACACACACAGGTACTCTACACTATGTGGAACAACACACACACACACACAGGTACTCTACACTATGTGGAACAACACACACACACACAGGTACTCTACACTATGTGGAACAACACACACAGGTACTCTACACTATGTGGAACAACACACACACAGGTACTCTACACTATGTGGAACACACACATGTACTCTACACTATGTGGAACACACACACAGGTACTCTACACTATGTGGAACAACACACACACAGGTACTCTACACTATGTGGAACAACACACACACAGGTACTCTACACTATGTGGAACACACACACAGGTACTCTACACTATGTGGAACACACACACAGGTACTCTACACTATGTGGAACAACACACACACACAGGTACTCTACACTATGTGGAACAACACACACACAGGTACTCTACACTATGTGGAACAACACACACACAGGTACTCTACACTATGTGGAACACACACACAGGTACTCTACACTATGTGGAACACACACACAGGTACTCTACACTATGTGGAACAACACACACACAGGTACTCTACACTATGTGGAACAACACACACACAGGTACTCTGTGGAGGGCATGATGAAAAAAAGCCTAGTTAGCTTATTCTTTAACCCTCAATAAATATCATTTTGACTTGACTTGACTCTACACTATGTGAGTCTGGAACAACACATCCAGACATAGCACACAGAAAGGCTACAACACATGTCTAACAACACACCCAGACATCACAGCACACAGAACAGCTACAACACACGTCTAACAATACACCCAGACATCACAGCACACAAAAAGGCTACAACACATGTCTAACAATACATCCAGACATCACAGAACAGCTACAACACACGTCTAACAATACACCCAGACATCACAGCACACAGAACAGCTACAACACACGTCTAACAACACATCCAGACATCACAGCACACATAACGGCTACAACACACATCTAACAACACATCCATTCCAGACATCACAGCACACATAACGGCTACAACACACGTCTAACAATACATCCAGACATCATAGCACACAGAACAGCTACAACACACGTCTAACAACACATCCAGACATCACAGCACACATAACGGCTACAACACACGTCTAACAACACATCCATTCCAGACATCACAGCACACATAACGGCTACAACACACGTCTAACAACACATCCAGACATCATAGCACACAGAACAGCTACAACACACGTCTAACAATACATCCAGACATCATAGCACACATAACGGCTACAACACACGTCTCTGGAACAACACATCCACACATCATAGCACACAGAACAGCTACAACACACGTCTAACAATACATCCAGACATCATAGCACACATAACGGCTACAACACACGTCTAACAATACATCCAGACATCACAGCACACAGAAAGGCTACAACACACGTGTAACAACACATCCATTCCAGACATCATAGCACACAGAACAGCTACAACACACGTCTAACAACACATCCAGACATCACAGCACACAGAAAGGCTACAACACACGTGTAACAACACATCCATTCCAGACATCATAGCACACAGAAAGGCTACAACACACGTCTAACAACACATCCAGACATCACAGCACACATAACGGCTACAACACACGTCTAACAATACATCCAGACATCACAGCACACAGAAAGGCTACAACACACGTGTAACAACACATCCATTCCAGACATCATAGCACACAGAACAGCTACAACACACGTCTAACAACACATCCAGACATCACAGCACACAGAAAGGCTACAACACACGTGTAACAACACATCCATTCCAGACATCATAGCACACAGAAAGGCTACAACACACGTCTAACAACACATCCAGACATCACAGCACACAGAACGGCTACAACACACGTCTAACAACACATCCAGACATCATAGCACACAGAACAGCTACAACACACGTCTAACAACACATCCAGACATCACAGCACACATAACGGCTACAACACACGTCTAACAACACATCCAGACATCATAGCACACAGAAAGGCTACAACACACGTCTAACATCACATCCAGACATCACAGCACACAGAACGGCTACAACACACGTCTAACAACACATCCAGACATCACAGCACACAGAAAGGCTACAACACACGTCTAACAACACATCCAGACATCATAGCACACAGAAAGGCTACAACACACGTCTAACATCACATCCAGACATCACAGCACACAGAACGGCTACAACACACGTCTAACAACACATCCAGACATCACAGCACACAGAAAGGCTACAACACACGTCTAACAACACATCCAGACATCACAGCACACAGAAAGGCTACAACACACGTCTAACATCACATCCAGACATCATAGCTAAAGAACTATCGGCCTGTCTTTAATCTTTCATTCCTTTCTAAGCTTACGGAAAAGGTGGTTCTTAAACAGCTGTCTGACCATCTTCAGGTAAATGATCTCTACTATCCAAACCAGTCTGCTTATCGAGCAGGTCACAGTACTGAGACAGCCCTCTTAAAGATAACGAACGACCTGCTCACTGCCTTGGATGAAAACAAGGTTTCTCTTCTCTCTCTCCTTGATCTTTCTGCAGCGTTTGACACTATCGACCACTCCATCCTCATTTCTAGACTTCACACCTCCTTTGGTCTATCTGGGGCTGTTCTTTCCTGGTTTTCTTCCTACCTCTCTGATCGCACACAGACAGTTGTTGTCAATGGTTCTCCATCTCTTCCAAAAGGTCTTCAGTTCGGTGTGCCCCAAGGTTCAGTCTTAGGCCCTATCCTTTTTGTTCTTTATACCCAGCCTCTCTCCGCCATCATCAACCAGCATTCTATTCTACATCATAGCTTTTCTGATGACAATCAACTGTACATTTCTGCCCACCTGAGTCAATTAGATCAAATGATTTCTTCTTCTAAGTTGTGCATCTCTGCTGTTAAAACATGGATGTTTTACAACAAACTGCAACTGAATGCTGATAAGACAGATGATTCTTGTAGCCTCTAACCACACAATTAAAACTCAGGTTCTCCCAGGTTCTGTAGACATTGATGGCACTGAGATCAAGCTATCGGCATCCGTCCACAATCTAGGTGTTACTTTGGATCAAACCCTTTCTTTCAAACAGCATGTTTCCAATGTTTGCAAGGCTTGCTATCTAGAACTTCGAAGAATTAGTTCCATCCGCCGTTTCCTCTCTCAGGATGCCCTGAAGACTCTAGTATGTGCTTTTGTCCTGTCTCGCCTTGACTACTGTAACTCACTTCTTGCTGGCTGTCCATCAATTCTCATCTCTAAGCTCTAACGGGTCCAGAATAATGCTGCTCATCTCATTTCTCGCTCCCCTAGGTACGATCACATCACTCCGGTTCTTCGTTCCCTACATTGGCTCCCAGTTCAATCACGTATTGACTACAAAATTCTCCTCCTTGCCTTCAAGTCACTGAATGATCAAGCTCCCCTGTATGTGAGTGTATCTCTCTGATCTTCTTCATCTCTATGTCCCAGCTCGCCAACTACGTTCGTCTTCTGATTCTCGTCTCCTTTCCATTCCCTCCATCCGTCTCAAATCTGCTGGCCAACGTTCTTTTTCTTGTCAAGCACCATCTCTGAGGAATTCTCTGCCTTCTCCTCTCCGACACTCCAACTCAGTCTCCTCATTCAAAACCTCTCTTAAAACCCATCTTTTTCCTGCTGCGCCCTAAATATTTGATCAGTTGTCTATCGTTGTGTGCACGTGAGGGAAGATTGAATAAGAGGTTTGTGCTGTGTTTTGTGGTGCGTGTGTGTGTGTGTGTGTGTGTGTGTGTGTGTGTGTGTGTGTGTGTGTGTGTGTGTGTGTGTGTGTGTGTGAGTGAGTGTGTGTGTGTGTTGTGTGTGTGTGTGAGCATGAATGTGTGCTTGTGTGTATTTTGGTTTTGTGGGTTGTGTGTGCATGCATGTGTGTGTGTGTCTGTGTGTCTGTCTGCGTGCGTACGTTGTGTGTGAGGGTGTTTGTGTATGTGTGCGGCTCAGTTGCTCTGGCTTACCGAATGGGGTATGAACGAGTAGGCGTCAATAATTGTGTGTTTATGTGTGTGTGTTTGTGTGTGTGTGTGTGCGTGTGCGTGTGCGCGTGTGTGTGTGCGTGTTAGAGAGAGAGAGAGAGAGTTGCTTTGCATATGCGCTGTTGGTGGTTGGTGTCACTCTTGAATGTTGTTTTTGTTATCTGTTGATGAAAAATTGATTGTAAAGCGCTTTGGGCTCATCTGAGGTAAAGCGCTATATAAATGTACTGTTATTATTATTATTATTATTATTATATCACACATAACAGCTACAACACACGTCTAACAACACATCCAGACATCATAGCACACATAACGGCTACAACACACGTCTAACAACACATCCAGACATCACAGCACACAGAACGCAGACCTGTTTACCCCAAATTTTCACTGTCAGTAATCCCAAGCTCTCAAACAGTAATTTCAGGCATCTGCCAGTAATTTACCGATCGCAGTGAATATATGGCAATTTACACTAAGGTGGTGCACGTTACTCAGAGCTATGGCGTGTTGCTGTTGAGGTCTTTTAGGGAGGTAATTTTAATACTTACAAAGAAGGGCAATGTCTCAGAGTAGTAGGTCTTATGTGGAAGGGAGTCTTATAATGGGAGGTCTTATACGGGAGGTTCCACTGTATCATCATTGCTATGTATTGTACACTATAACTAGATAAACCCGTGCTCCGCACGGCAGCATGAAGCATCTGCGTTCATAATTGATAGGAACCTGTCTGAACGATCGAAGAAGAAAAGAAGAACTGGTTAGATGTAAATAATGAAGAAAAGAGACCCAAAAATATGTGGTGGTGCCCCCTCCCTTCCACCCACTCCCCTCTCCTTTAAAAAAGATGATGACCCCCCCCAAAAAAAAAAGTGGCGAGGGGCCAACTCGAACCCGCGACCACGGACGTGTGTAGAGGTGCGTGCCGCGACCTACTGATTTGCGGACACGCGACTTTATCTATTGAGCTATCAAGGCTTCTTAGACAGTCGATGTAAAAAATTTATTATAAGAGGAAGAAGGGAAAGCAGTCAAGTCAGACACCTGACCCAGCTTCATGAAAGCAATTGCAAGCCTCGCACAGAACAGACTTAGGTTTTGTCACCTTGAGAAAAGTAGGTGCCTAAATGTTGTGAAAACACACACACACACTGTAGTAGACAGCACACTTAATCATTGCTTGCTCGGTTTCCTGTCAATTCATGAGCGCGATGCGTTGTTCTCCGTTATGCACCTTTCAAAACAAGTATGGTAGACCAAACACCAAACTTCCAGAACGTAGAGGAACTATTTGTAAAAAAGCCCTAATCGCCTCCCTCTTCTCCTTCCTAGCCACCCCTCCCCCTCCCCCCCTTCTTCTAACCAAAGCAACCATAGAAGTTTCTAGGTGCAGTGAGTTAGGCCTAGCCTCGGCTTTTTGTTATCACACGCACAGTCTAAAAATGAACCGTTTTTAGCAGACGACACATTCTGCTACTCAGGCTATTGCAGCATCGTGTTTGCCCCCCCTCGGTATGTACGAAGGGGCCCGATTAAGGATTAATCCACTATTGTTTTTGAAAACATTTTGGCAGTTTGAGTGTTTTTGCCTGGTGATTGTTGTTGGGGGCCTCCGACATAAAGGTCATACAGGGATCACGGCTGTTCCCTCAAGCACAAAAAATCTATGTTTCGCGTAAAGGATATGACGTCACGGCTATTCCACTGTCACAGCTATTCCGTGAAACTGTCTTTCTTGAAAATCACTCCCTCCGTTAAGCAAATTTTATGTGAAATCCCGGCTTTAAACGACAACTTGGCGAATTTCACTTGGAAGAACTGTTAAGCACCTACACGTGCCCCTATATTTCACAGTTGAAGGCAAAAATCGCCGCGACTTAGGAGAAAATAGAGATTAAAAATTCTTATCGGCACGCATATTATAATATAGATGATACATTACTCACCACACAAAGCATTCCTCCACATAATTTTTCATAATGATACATTACTCACCACACAAAGCGTTCTCCACGTCATTTTTCATAATGATACATTGCTCACCACACAAGCGCTCTCCACGTCATTTTTCATGATGTGCATGTTGCTCAGAGCTGTTGCTGTTGATATCATCATTGCTATGTATTGTACACTATAACGATACATTACTCACCACACAAAGCGTTCTCCACGTCATTTTTCATGGTGTAAACGTTGCTCAGAGCTATGATGTGTTGTTGTTGATATCATCATCGCTATGTATTGTACACTATAACGATACATTACTCACCACACAAAGCGTTCTCCACGTCATTTTTCATGGTGTAAACGTTGCTCAGAGCTATGATGTGTTGTTGATGTCATCATCGCTATGTATTGTACACTATAATGATACATTACTCTAACTCACCACACAAAGCGTTCTCCACGTCATTTTTCATGGTGTGCACGTTGCTCAGAGCTATGGCGTGTTGCTGCTGTTCCTCCTCAGCTTGCTGTCTGGCCATCTGCAGCTGATCCTCCAGCTGTCGACAGCTGCACTCCATGGCTGTCTTCTCCTCCTGCAGCTCAGCACGGCTCTTCTTCACCACGTCTAACTGCACCGACTGCTCCGTGAAGCAGTGACGCACCTGTCACACGTCACAATGTCATGTCACAACACAATAACTGCATCGTGTAGCATTGACACACCTGTCACACGACATGTCATGTAGCTACACAATAACTGCAGCGACTGCTCCGGATAGCAGTGACGCACCTGTCACACAACACAATGTCATGTCACAACACAATAATTGCAGTGACTGCTCCGTGTAGCAGTGACGCACCGGTCACACGTCACAACACAATAACTGCACCTTGTAGCAGTGACGCACCTGTCACACGTCATGTCACAACACAATAACTGCACCGTGTAGCAGTGACGCACCGGTCACATGTCACAACACAATAACTGCACCGTGTAGCAGTAACGCATCGGTCACATGTCACAACACAATAACTGCACCGTGTAGCAGTGACGCACCAGTCACACAACGTCATGTCACAACACAATAACAAAACTGACTGCACCGTGTAGCAGTGACGCACCGGTCACACGTCAGAACACAATAACTGCACTGCGTAGCAGTGACGCACCGGTCACACGTCACAACACTATCACAGTGTGACTATACCTTGTACGGAATAGCCACACTAACAGTAACACTATCACAGTGTGACTATACCTTGTACGGAATAGCCACACTAACAGTAACACTATCACAGTGTGACTGTACCTTGTACGGAATAGCCACACTAACAGTAACACTATCACAGTGTGACTGTACCTTGTACGGAATAGCCACACTAACAGTAACACTATCACAGTGTGACTGTACCTTGTACGGAATAGCCACACTAACAGTAACACTATCACAGTGTGACTGTACCTTGTACGGAATAGCCACACTAACAGTAACACTATCACAGTGTGACTGTACCTTGTACGGAATAGCCACACTAACAGTAACACTATCACAGTGTGACTGTACCTTGTACGGAATAGCCACACTAACAGTAACACTATCACAGTGTGACTGTACCTTGTACGGAATAGCCACACTAACAGTAACACTATCACAGTGTGACTGTACCTTGTACGGAATAGCCACACTAACAGTAACACTATCACAGTGTGACTGTACCTTGTACGGAATAGCCACACTAACAGTAACACTATCACAGTGTGACTGTACCTTGTACGGAATAGCCACACTAACAGTAACACTATCACAGTGTGACTGTACCTTGTACGGAATAGCCACACTAACAGTAACACTATCACAGTGTGACTGTACCTTGTACGGAATAGCCACACTAACAGTAACACTATCACAGTGTGACTGTACCTTGTACGGAATAGCCACACTAACAGTAACACTATCACAGTGTGACTGTACCTTGTACGGAATAGCCACACTAACAGCAACACTATCACAGTGTGACTGTACCTTGTACGGAATAGCCACACTAACAGCAACACTATCACAGTGTGACTGTACCTTGTACGGAATAGCCACACTAACAGTAACACTATCACAGTGTGACTGTACCTTGTACGGAATAGCCACACTAACAGCAACACTATCACAGTGTGACTGTACCTTGTACGGAATAGCCACACTAACAGTAACACTATCACAGTGTGACTGTACCTTGTACGGAATAGCCACACTAACAGTAACACTATCACAGTGTGACTGTACCTTGTACGGAATAGCCACACTAACAGTAACACTATCACAGTGTGACTGTACCTTGTACGGAATAGCCACACTAACAGTAACACTATCACAGTGTGACTGTACCTTGTACGGAATAGCCACACTAACAGTAACACTATCACAGTGTGACTGTACCTTGTACGGAATAGCCACACTAACAGTAACACTATCACAGTGTGACTGTACCTTGTACGGAATAGCCACACTAACAGTAACACTATCACAGTGTGACTGTACCTTGTACGGAATAGCCACACTAACAGTAACACTATCACAGTGTGACTGTACCTTGTACGGAATAGCCACACTAACAGTAACACTATCACAGTGTGACTGTACCTTGTACGGAATAGCCACACTAACAGTAACACTATCACAGTGTGACTGTACCTTGTACGGAATAGCCACACTAACAGTAACACTATCACAGTGTGACTGTACCTTGTACAGAATAGCCACACTGACAGTAACACTATCACAGTGTGACTGTACCTTGTACGGAATAGCCACACTAACAGTAACACTATCACAGTGTGACTGTACCTTGTACGGAATAGCCACACTAACAGTAACACTATCACAGTGTGACTGTACCTTGTACGGAATAGCCACACTAACAGTAACACTATCACAGTGTGACTGTACCTTGTACGGAATAGCCACACTAACAGTAACACTATCACAGTGTGACTGTACCTTGTACGGAATAGCCACACTAACAGTAACACTATCACAGTGTGACTGTACCTTGTACGGAATAGCCACACTAACAGTAACACTATCACAGTGTGACTGTACCTTGTACGGAATAGCCACACTAACAGTAACACTATCACAGTGTGACTGTACCTTGTACGGAATAGCCACACTAACAGTAACACTATCACAGTGTGACTGTACCTTGTACGGAATAGCCACACTAACAGTAACACTATCACAGTGTGACTGTACCTTGTACGGAATAGCCACACTAACAGTAACACTATCACAGTGTGACTGTACCTTGTACGGAATAGCCACACTAACAGTAACACTATCACAGTGTGACTGTACCTTGTACGGAATAGCCACACTAACAGTAACACTATCACAGTGTGACTGTACCTTGTACGGAATAGCCACACTAACAGTAACACTATCACAGTGTGACTGTACCTTGTACGGAATAGCCACACTAACAGTAACACTATCACAGTGTGACTGTACCTTGTACGGAATAGCCACACTAACAGTAACACTATCACAGTGTGACTGTACCTTGTACGGAATAGCCACACTAACAGTAACACTATCACAGTGTGACTGTACCTTGTACGGAATAGCCACACTAACAGTAACACTATCACAGTGTGACTGTACCTTGTACGGAATAGCCACACTAACAGCAACACTATCACAGTGTGACTGTACCTTGTACGGAATAGCCACACTAACAGCAACACTATCACAGTGTGACTGTACCTTGTACGGAATAGCCACACTAACAGCAACACTATCACAGTGTGACTGTACCTTGTACGGAATAGCCACACTAACAGCAACACTATCACAGTGTGACTGTACCTTGTACGGAATAGCCACACTAACAGCAACACTATCACAGTGTGACTGTACCTTGTACGGAATAGCCACACTAACAGTAACACTATCACAGTGTGACTGTACCTTGTACGGAATAGCCACACTAACAGTAACACTATCACAGTGTGACTGTACCTTGTACGGAATAGCCACACTAACAGTAACACTATCACAGTGTGACTGTACCTTGTACGGAATAGCCACACTAACAGTAACACTATCACAGTGTGACTGTACCTTGTACGGAATAGCCACACTAACAGTAACACTATCACAGTGTGACTGTACCTTGTACGGAATAGCCACACTAACAGTAACACTATCACAGTGTGACTGTGCCTTGTACGGAATAGCCACACTAACAGTAACACTATCACAGTGTGACTGTACCTTGTACGGAATAGCCACACTAACAGTAACACTATCACAGTGTGACTGTACCTTGTACGGAATAGCCACACTAACAGTAACACTATCACAGTGTGACTGTACCTTGTACGGAATAGCCACACTAACAGTAACACTATCACAGTGTGACTGTACCTTGTACAGAATAGCCACACTGACAGTAACACTATCACAGTGTGACTGTACCTTGTACGGAATAGCCACACTAACAGTAACACTATCACAGTGTGACTGTACCTTGTACGGAATAGCCACACTAACAGTAACACTATCACAGTGTGACTGTACCTTGTACGGAATAGCCACACTAACAGTAACACTATCACAGTGTGACTGTACCTTGTACGGAATAGCCACACTAACAGCAACACTATCACAGTGTGACTGTACCTTGTACGGAATAGCCACACTAACAGTAACACTATCACAGTGTGACTGTACCTTGTACGGAATAGCCACACTAACAGTAACACTATCACAGTGTGACTGTACCTTGTACGGAATAGCCACACTAACAGTAACACTATCACAGTGTGACTGTACCTTGTACGGAATAGCCACACTAACAGTAACACTATCACAGTGTGACTGTACCTTGTACGGAATAGCCACACTAACAGTAACACTATCACAGTGTGACTGTACCTTGTACGGAATAGCCACACTAACAGTAACACTATCACAGTGTGACTGTACCTTGTACGGAATAGCCACACTAACAGTAACACTATCACAGTGTGACTGTGCCTTGTACGGAATAGCCACACTAACAGTAACACTATCACAGTGTGACTGTACCTTGTACGGAATAGCCACACTAACAGTAACACTATCACAGTGTGACTGTACCTTGTACGGAATAGCCACACTAACAGTAACACTATCACAGTGTGACTGTACCTTGTACAGAATAGCCACACTGACAGTAACACTATCACAGTGTGACTGTACCTTGTACGGAATAGCCACACTAACAGTAACACTATCACAGTGTGACTGTACCTTGTACGGAATAGCCACACTAACAGTAACACTATCACAGTGTGACTGTACCTTGTACGGAATAGCCACACTAACAGTAACACTATCACAGTGTGACTGTACCTTGTACGGAATAGCCACACTAACAGTAACACTATCACAGTGTGACTGTACCTTGTACGGAATAGCCACACTAACAGTAACACTATCACAGTGTGACTGTACCTTGTACGGAATAGCCACACTAACAGTAACACTATCACAGTGTGACTGTACCTTGTACGGAATAGCCACACTAACAGTAACACTATCACAGTGTGACTGTACCTTGTACGGAATAGCCACACTAACAGTAACACTATCACAGTGTGACTGTACCTTGTACGGAATAGCCACACTAACAGTAACACTATCACAGTGTGACTGTACCTTGTACGGAATAGCCACACTAACAGTAACACTATCACAGTGTGACTGTACCTTGTACGGAATAGCCACACTAACAGTAACACTATCACAGTGTGACTGTACCTTGTACGGAATAGCCACACTAACAGTAACACTATCACAGTGTGACTGTACCTTGTACGGAATAGCCACACTAACAGTAACACTATCACAGTGTGACTGTACCTTGTACGGAATAGCCACACTAACAGTAACACTATCACAGTGTGACTGTACCTTGTACGGAATAGCCACACTAACAGTAACACTATCACAGTGTGACTGTACCTTGTACGGAATAGCCACACTAACAGTAACACTATCACAGTGTGACTGTACCTTGTACGGAATAGCCACACTAACAGTAACACTATCACAGTGTGACTGTACCTTGTACGGAATAGCCACACTAACAGTAACACTATCACAGTGTGACTGTACCTTGTACGGAATAGCCACACTAACAGCAACACTATCACAGTGTGACTGTACCTTGTACGGAATAGCCACACTAACAGCAACACTATCACAGTGTGACTGTACCTTGTACGGAATAGCCACACTAACAGCAACACTATCACAGTGTGACTGTACCTTGTACGGAATAGCCACACTAACAGCAACACTATCACAGTGTGACTGTACCTTGTACGGAATAGCCACACTAACAGTAACACTATCACAGTGTGACTGTACCTTGTACGGAATAGCCACACTAACAGTAACACTATCACAGTGTGACTGTACCTTGTACGGAATAGCCACACTAACAGTAACACTATCACAGTGTGACTGTACCTTGTACGGAATAGCCACACTAACAGTAACACTATCACAGTGTGACTGTACCTTGTACGGAATAGCCACACTAACAGTAACACTATCACAGTGTGACTGTACCTTGTACGGAATAGCCACACTAACAGTAACACTATCACAGTGTGACTGTACCTTGTACGGAATAGCCACACTAACAGTAACACTATCACAGTGTGACTGTGCCTTGTACGGAATAGCCACACTAACAGTAACACTATCACAGTGTGACTGTACCTTGTACGGAATAGCCACACTAACAGTAACACTATCACAGTGTGACTGTACCTTGTACGGAATAGCCACACTAACAGTAACACTATCACAGTGTGACTGTACCTTGTACGGAATAGCCACACTAACAGTAACACTATCACAGTGTGACTGTACCTTGTACAGAATAGCCACACTGACAGTAACACTATCACAGTGTGACTGTACCTTGTACGGAATAGCCACACTAACAGTAACACTATCACAGTGTGACTGTACCTTGTACGGAATAGCCACACTAACAGTAACACCATCACAGTGTGACTGTACCTTGTACGGAATAGCCACACTAACAGTAACACTATCACAGTGTGACTGTACCTTGTACGGAATAGCCACACTAACAGTAACACTATCACAGTGTGACTGTACCTTGTACGGAATAGCCACACTAACAGTAACACTATCACAGTGTGACTGTACCTTGTACGGAATAGCCACACTAACAGTAACACTATCACAGTGTGACTGTACCTTGTACGGAATAGCCACACTAACAGTAACACTATCACAGTGTGACTGTACCTTGTACGGAATAGCCACACTAACAGTAACACTATCACAGTGACTCAGAACTGCCTACCCCTAAAATGCTTGTCAGTAGTTTTAACACAGAGTGTTCAATTTTCAGTAGTTTTGAGAGGTTTTTCAGTGTCATGTCGCGCGGCGCGAAATCACTTCATATGCAAAGCATGACCATAACATTTCGCTTTGCATGCATTAAGAAACTGAATATGAAGTTTGCAGTATTTTTTTATGACCCAATGCTTGTGTGCTATTGTGTGTATCACTCTGTCCGTGTCTCTTTGTGTCACTGTGTGCATGTCATTCATTGCATGTGTGTGTGTCACTGTGTGTGTGTGTCACTGTGTGTGTGTGTGTGTGTGTGTGTGTGTGTGTGTGTGTGTGTGTGTGTGTGTGTGTATGTGTGTGTCTGTCTGTGTTCTCCTTCATCCGAGTCCCCACAATCAACAATTTGATTTTTATGGCACTTTTTCTGTCAGGTCCGAAGTCAGAAAAACAAGAATAAAATATATTTATATTTAAAGTATGCATCAGTATGAATGCATTGTTAATTTATTTTTATTCAGTAGTAGTATCACACACCTAAGTGAGTGGGAGAGGGAAAAAAACAGATTGGGGGGGGGGGGGGGGGGATATATGGAGATCAAAGAGAAAGAGAAACACAGAGAGGAAGGTAGGGAGGGGGTACAACAAGAAATGATATTTGATCTACAGGAGAGACAGTCATGAATATCAAAATAATACAACAGCAACAAACAGAAGAAAAAGAAAAACAAAGAAAAAGACCAACAGTAAATCAGAGAGAGAGAGAGAGAGAGAGAGAGAGAGAGAGAGAGAGAGAGAGAGAGAGAGAGAGAGAGAGAGAGAGAGAGAGAGAGAGTGAGTGTGGTAGATTTATATCAATCTTACTATCTATATAACTTAATACTTACCAACACTCAAAACAATTGCATACATACTGATTAGCTGGAAGAACCTAAAGCGTTTAACGCTTGTTACCATAGTAACATAAAAAGGGAAACCACTCCTGTGACAGTAGTATTAACTCCCCTTTGCTACTTCCGGTCACGTGGTTCCCCTTCCTGTTCAAATCATTCCTATTTTACATAAGCATCAGGAGGGAGGAGGGGCAGGATCCTATGATTGTTGTGAGTGTTGGTAAGTATTAAGTTATGTAGATAGTAAGATTTATATAAATCTACCAATCTATTATAACCATACAGTACCAACACTCAAAACAATTGCAGAATACCACCGAGGAGGTACTTTTGGAATCAGAGGGGTTGGGGGAAAGGCATATCCGAAGATGTTCGACCATGTGATGGTGAAAGCATTGCGGGCGAACGCCTGTTGGTCCCTGACCGGCGACACATAGAGTGGAAGGCGAGAGTTGTGACGCGTCACAAAGAGGTCGAGCCAAGGCTTCCCCCCAGAGGTCCCACACTGGTTGAAGGGACTGGTGCGCAATTGTCCACTCGGTCGCTAGGATCTGGGTAGACCTGCTTAGCTGGTCGGCAATAACGTTGAGTTTTCCGGGCACGAATTCCACCGAAAGGGCAATATCCTGGCTGTGGGCCCACAGCAGGATGTTTTCAGAAGCTAGAGACAGGGAAGTCGATTTGGTGCCCCCTTGGCAACGTAGGTACGATAGACAAGCGGTGTTGTCGCTCGCACACAGTAACCCATCGGCCCTGGATCCGTGGAGAGAAGTGCAGGAGAGCGAGGCGGATGGCTTCCATCTTCAGTAGATTGATGTGGAGAGGAAGAAACTGGAGTCCAAAAGCCGGAGACCTCGTCGTCGTCGATGTGAGCTCCCCAACCAGCCCGAGAAGCGTCCGTGAAGAGGAAGACTTGAGTCCTGAGAACACGAATCGACACTGAACTGTTCAACCAGGTCTCCTTTCGCCACTGAGTCACTGACTGGTACAACCAAGGGCCGACTGGGACCGAACTGTCTAGGAGAGTGAGGTCCGGGAAAAAGGCTGCCACATGTCTCTGCAAGTTTCTCTTGTGGAGCCTTCCCAGTGGAAGAAGCTCTGCCATTGACTCCATTAGTCCTAGGATTCTTAGACACTGTCGAAGGGAGATCGTTGAAGCAGCGAGAGAAGTGTCCAAAGTCTGAGTGAGACTGAATTCTCTCCGGAATGGGAGAAACACAAAACTTCACACTGTCTATGCACATGCCTAGGTAACGAAAACTCTGCTTGGGAGTCAAATCCGACTTTTTCTCATTCAACTGGAACCCGAGAGACCGAGACAGGGCAACTAGCTGAAGGGTGTGAGACCGACAAATTTCCTGACTGGCTCCGAGGATGAGCCAATCGTCTAGATAGACGCGAAGGCGTATGCCATTTGCCCTTGCGAGAGCCGTGAACTCCCTGGTGACTTTGGTGAATATCCACGGGGCAAGGGACAATCCGAAGGGGAGTGCCTTGAACTGGAAAACTTTTTTGTCCCAGACAAATCTTAGATACTTCCTTCTTGAAGGGTGGATGAGGACGTGAAAGTAGGCATCTCGAAGGTCTATTGAGGTTGCCCAATCTCCGGGTTGAATGCAAGCGCGAATGGGAGCCGCTGTTTCCATCTTGAATCTTACAGGCTTGAGGAATTTGTTTAGCGGCGTTTGGGACCGTAAAAAGCCGGGAGTAGAAACCTGGACCGGGGTTGCTGATTAGATCCACTGCCCCTTTTTGCAGAAGCGAGTCTACTTCTGCCTGGACAATCTCTCCTGCCTGGACAATCTGATGGACAATCTCTCCAGATCCACCGGTGGTGGGAAGGCAATGGGAGTACGCGAAAGATTGGGTTCTTGAAGAAACATGAACCGAAATCCCGCCCGTAACACCCAAAGAATCCAGCCGTTGCCTACTAATCTCAGCCATGCTGGTAGTGCTGCGCTTAGAGCGCCCACGCAAGAAGTAGGAACGGCTGGAGCTTCCTTGGAGGGTACGGGCCCTAACGAAAAAGCTGCTTGTGTTGCTGCTTGGAAGGTCCCAATGACCTTCCACCGCGGAAAGAGGACTTTCCTCTGAAATACTGAGCACCGCGAGACTGTGAGGCGTGTGCCTTGTAACTGCGGCGAACAGCAAAGGATCCTCTGGAGGAACTCTGGTAAGGGCATGAAGACCTTGGTGCAGAACACTGAGGACGAGGAACATGGAACTCCATTCGGAAGCGTTTAGTAACCGCATTGATGAGTGCTTCTTGCATGAATTCAGCCTTGCGCTTGGTAGCAGAGTCCAGTGAACTGTCCAGATGTTTGCTGTCAAACATGCCCGAGGGGGGAAGTGGAAGGGAGCAGAGTCTTTCCTTCTCTTCCTTAGAGAGCTTCAAAGTCGACGAGGAGAGGACTTGATCTCAACGAAGAGCGGTGACTTGAACACGAAGTGCCGCAATAACGTCCATCTGACTGGTGAGAGCGTCAGTCTGAAGCGAAATGGTGGATTTTTATTAATCCCTACTATCTATTTAACTTAATACTTACCAACACCTGAAACAACTGCATTAGCGTTAAGCGACCTGGAGCTATACCATAGCATATAGAAAAACGAAAGTAGGCCTCTGGCCTTGACCCCTAGCCGGATGTGGGGCGGGAGTGATCCCCCCTTGCCGGTCTAGCAGTGGCTAGGCCAATGAGCGCCTACTTCCGCCATTACAAAATTTTACAGGAAGCATCTTGATTAGTGTGGGAGGATACAAGGGAGGGTACCTCGTTTGTTTCAGGTGTTGGTAAGTATTAAGTTAAATAGATAGTAGGGATTAATAAAAAATCCACCAATCTACTTTAACCATACTGTACCAACACCTGAAACAACTGCAGATTACCAAAGCGGAGGAGGGTAGATGCTTCAATACCCCCAACCCACGGAGTGAGAGCAAGAGCTGGGAGGTTTTCCCCACTACACACTTAAGGAAAACAGCCCTCAGTACTCCTTTTACCCCTAGCCAACTAAGTGACCCAGAACAAGGGGGGGGGGGGTAAAAGGGGTGCTCCAAATATTGCCCCAAAACATCATTGCAATGATATACCCACTAAAAATAACATAGGGGGTGGTAACTGGGAGCTTGTCTCCGTACTCACTGTTTAGAGGGAGACAGCGGTCTGGGCGACGACCACCTTCCTGATAGTGAAGGAGTCGTCGTCATGTTTCGTGGAGATGTCCCGCAGGTAGAAGTTGAGGAACGTGTTGATCGACTTCCAGTAAGCGGATGACATTATTTTAACCATGGGCACCCCCTTAACCAGAGCGAGCGATGCGCTGATGGCGCGCAGCTCGTGGGCCCTGACAGAGCCAGATGGAAGGCTAACTCGAGATTGAGAATAGGCCAGCTTGATACAATCCATCAACCATCTAGCTACCGTGTTCTTCGAAACGTCCTTGGAGTACTTAGGGTTAATAGAGAGAAAGAGTCTTCTTCTAGAGCCCCTAAAACCCTTGGTTCTGGACAGATAGGATCTGAGAGCGCGGACCGGACAGAGGAAACGGTCCGCGTCGTCCGGGCAGAGAATCGTTCGAAGGCTGGAGATGGAGAGGAGAGGAGACTCGACATCGCCGGGTTGATTTTTGGCCCTGAACTCGGGCAGAAAACAAAGAGAAACCGACGAGAAGTCCTCGGCGAACTCCACGTCCCTGGGGAGTCCGCTAAGGGAGTGGAGGCAACTGACCCGCCTGGCCGATGCCAGAGCAATCAAGAAAATCGTCTTGAAAGTGAGGGTCTTGAGGGAGAGGGAAGAGAGAGGCTCACAGCGATCTCTGAGATAATTCAAAACAAGAAAAACGTCCCATTGTGGGACCCGGACAGTCCTCGCCGGGGCCCGCAAACGCACAGCATCCAAAAAGTGAGACACCTGAGGAGCAGAGAGCTTAGAGGTTCGGTCAAAACCCAAAGCTAACGAAATGGTGTTGATCAGAGCAGCCCTGTAGCCAGAAAGGGTCTGAACAGAGAGGCCCTTAGTTCTGTGCAGGTGTGACAGGAACTCCACAAACTGGACTGTGGTAGGGCGCAGCGCGTCAAATTTCTTGCGCGCGCAGAAAGAGAACCATGCCTTCCAGCGCAAATCGTACAAGGCATTGGTGGATTGGCGCCGAGAGGTTAGCAGAAGCTCTACGGTTCTCGAAGAGAAGCCCTGTCGCCGGAAACCGAGTCTTATAGTTTCCATGCGGCCAGGTTTAGCCTGAAAGGGTTTGGATGGCCTAGACCGCTCCTTGGCTGGAGGAGGGTCTTGGGTGTGAGCCCTAGCATGAGAGGGCCGTCCCTGGCCAGAGCCAGAAGTTCTGGAAACCAGTGTTGAGTCGGCCAATGGGGCGCGACGAGGATCATGTCTGGTCTTTCCAGGAGGCACTTGGCCAAGACTTTCGTGAGCAACGCAGTCGGGGGGTAGGCGTACACCGACATCCCCGACCAAGACATCGCAAAGGCGTTGCGGGCCAAGGCCTGAGGGTCCCTGACTGGGGACACGTACAGAGGTAGACGATTGCTGAACCTCGTGGCAAAGAGATCCACCATGGGCTTGCCCCAGCGTCTCCAGACTGGGGTCAAGGCCCGATGCGCAATCGTCCACTCCGTTTGAAGCACCTGATGAGAGCGGCTGAGTTGGTCCGCCAGAACGTTTAGTTTCCCCGGGACAAACTCCACTGACAGGGAGATCCCGTGGCTGTCGGCCCAAATCAGAGTGTCCTCCGCCGTCAGAGACAGGGAGGCTGAGCGGGTGCCCCCCTGACGGCGGAGGTACGCCAAACTGGTCGAGTTGTCCCCACAGACCGTGACCCCCTTTCCCCGAATGGCGGGGAGAAAGTGGATCAGGGCCAGTCGGATGGCTTCCAACTCGAGCCAGTTGATATGGAGACGTGTTTGTGGCTGTGTCCACAAGCCTGAGACTTCTTCCGTCTCCATATGAGCTCCCCACCCGCTTAGGGAGGCATCCGTGTGGATGAACAGCTGGGAACCCAAACGACTGATTGGGACCATGCTGTTCATCCAGCACGGGTCGGTCCAAGCCATGACCGCCTTCCGAAACCAATCCCCCAACACGACCTGCTGGTCGAAGTGGGATGGGTCCAGGATGCGCGCCGTCAACTCCCGTTGCAGTGGCCTTTTGCGCACTCTGCCCAACGGGAGGAGCTCCGCTACCGACTCCATGAGGCCCAAAAGGCGGAGGAGTCGGCGAAACGTGGCCGACTTCGCCTCTGAGAGGTCGGCCACGAGACTGACGATGGCTGAGAGCCTGTCCTCGGACGCCGTGACCGTAAAGCTCACGGTGTCGAAGCACATGCCTAGATAGGTGAAGGTCTGAGAGGGAGTCAGATCCGATTTTTTGGAGTTGATGCGGAAGCCCAGCCGAAGCGAGAGGTCCACCAGAACTCGGGTGTGGGCGAGAGAGAGAGCGCGAGAGTCTGCGAGTAAAAGCCAGTCGTCTAGGAAGACTTTCAACCGCAGGCCCTGCGCGCGTGCCAGGGCGGCCAACTCTCTGGTCACCTTGGTGAAAATCCAAGGGGCCAGAGAGAGACCGAACGGAAGGGAGTTGAACTGGAAAGTCTCTCCCTTCCAGACGAAGCGGAGAAACTTTCTGCGGGAAGGGTGGATGGACAGATGGAAATATGCGTCTAGCAAGTCCACTGAGGTTGCCCAGTCTCCTGGACGTATGAACGCACGGACCGTGGACGGAGTTTCCATCTTGAAACTGGTTTTGTGAAGAAACTTGTTAACGGAGACAGATCCAGAACGGGGCGGTAACCGCCCGACTTCTTCGTGACCGTGAAGAGACGCGAGTAGAACCCGGGTCCTGGAAGGGGGACCCGGGAGACTGCGCCCTTGACGACCAGAGAGTCGACTTCTAGCTGCAGTATCGCCAACCGTTCTGGGTCTGCTGGAGGAGCGAAAGCGATCGGTTTTGCTGAGAGGGGTGGCTCTAGTTCGAAGGGGAACCGATACCCTTCCCGCACGACGCCGAGAATCCAGGCGTTGTCGACAAGCGAGCGCCAAGCGGGATACGCCTGAGACAGGGAATCCACGCTGGACGGAACAACGTCTGGCAGTTCTCGGCAGCGCGCGGGTTCTACTGAAAAGACTGCGAGTGTTTCCCGCCGGCCGGTCGGGAAGAGCCCTTCGTAGCGGCGCCGCGAGGGCGGAAGGAGCGGTGTGAGTTTGAGTGCTTAGAAACGTACTGAACGGACTTGGAGGCCTGAGACCTGGGGAAAGTTGAGAAACGTTTGCGGTCCAGGGCCCCACGCCGCGGTTTGAACCGAGCAGAGCGAGATTCTGCGGCTTGCTTGGCTTGCTTGAAGAGCAGAGCCATCATGGCCTCCTGGCTGTCCTGAGCCTTGCGCTCCGAAGACAGCTTGATCACCGAGCCGAGAGCTTCGTCCCCAAAGAGGCCCGAGAAGGGGAGAGGAAGAGAACGGAGCTGTTCTTTTTCCCTCACCGAGAGGGTCTTAGCTTTCGCGAGAAAGTTGTCCCTGGCGATAGCGGAAGTTTGGACCTTGACGGCGGCCAAAACGTCCGTAAGACTTTGGAGAGCCTCACCGAGAGCGGCGAGAGAGACTCCCACGACCGGTTCGTCGACCTGCTCGAACAGGCGGAAGTCCAATGGGGACCGCGAGGGAGCAGAGCTCCCCAGGGAGTCCGAGGCAGTTTGAGCGAGAGAACTCGCTACACCGCAGCCTCTGAGAGCGTCTGAGAGGGCTGCTTCGAGATTCTTGAAGGAGGAGCCCTTGATGGTGAAAGAGGAACAGTTTTCCTCACATCTGAGCCTGTCGCTCTCTACCTTCGAGGGCTTTGAGGAGCGAGCAAAAGGGAGATAGTCTGCATGGAGACCGAGAACCGTCCGGAAAGTGGGAGCCAGGAAAGAGCCGGAGGACGAAGACTCTTCACGGCTGCGCACAGAGCGGCCTTGCGTGTAGTGACTGTCGTCCGCCAGCCTACCTGTACGTAGGGATTCCTCCGCACGGAGAATCGACTCCTGGAGACATGAAGGAGGCTGTAGGAACAGGTGGTCTTTCCCTTGCCGGAAAGAACCAGCCGACTGGCCTGTGGCCGAGGCCGAGACGCGAGCGGCGAGGCGGACCACATCTGGGCACGCATCGCCGATCACGTCCAGGAGGCCTTGATTGGAAGAGTCCCGCACCAATGGAGGGTCATCGGGAGAAGTTGGTGGAGGGAGGTTGCGGAAAGATTCCATGATGGCTTTGAGAAGACGAGGGTCAAAGGGCGGAGGGGAACGTGTCGGAGACCAAGAGGCCTCCGATGATCCGTGGTCCATAGGTGAACCTGGCCGTGAGAGGCCGTGATCACGTTCCCCGTCCGAAGACCGAGGAGAGAGGCCTCCATCCTGCCCGCGGACCGGGGAGCCAGGGAGGCCGAGGCCTCCCCGGTGACCCGCCGGGGGAGGCCCATCCTGACCACGGCCTGGAGTGCCGAGGGGACCGAGGCCTACTTGGCCACGGACCCCGAGGCCTCCTACCGGGAGAGGCCCGGGCCTAAAGGAGGCCCGGTGGGGGAGGCCTGAGGAAGGGGGCGAGGCCGAGCGGGGCCGCTTGCCGCCACGGTCGGCCGACCGGGGGCTACGGTGGCCCGCTTGACGGTAGGCCGCTCTGGCGGGGAGGCCTTCGTCCACCGGCTCCGGGTCCATCCGGAGCCGAGGTGAGGGGCCTCCTGGCCTGGAATATACTCGACCGGTGTCCCCACCGCCGGGGGGATCACCGGGAGAAACTCTCGGACCGAGGCCTGCGGCCAAGGCGAAGCGGCCGAGAGTTGCACCAACCACACCGTCGGAGATTTTCCGACCGTGCGGCGGTGTTAGCCGATAGGCCTCGAGGTCCCCGGCCGGGGAGGTGTCGAGAGGCCTACGGCCTTCCGGGCTCGAGTTCCCATCGAGATCCCGGGATGTCTGCCCGAGGCCCCAGTCAAAAGACCTCGACCGGTGGTCGGAAGGGGACCTCCTTCGCCCTCTCTCCAACACTGGGTCGGAGAGGGAGGGGAAACCAGGCGGGGCCCCGAGTGCAAACTTGCCACTCGGGGCGACAGACATGCGCGGATGCGACTTATCCAACGAAGGTGTAGTAAACGTCCGTGTAGAAGTGGTGGCCTTGGTGGAGAGAGGCCTCCTGTTAGAACAGAAAGGCACAACAGAACCGAAAGACGAACTGGGCCGAGAGGCCTTACACTTAGGAGGTGTGAACTTGAAACCCGACGAGTCAAGTTGCTGGATAAAAGAATCCAGGACCGAAGTAGAGACTGACGACACCGGGGCCGAGGAGGCCTTAGGAGGCCTAGACGGAGAAGACTGAGTGTGAGAGCGCTTAGACTTTGATTTGTGAGAAACTGAACGGATAGATTTATCCGAGGAATCCTTAGGACAGAAACGGCCTGCTTCATCCCTAGGAAGAGGAGAACGGACCACGGGGTCAGGTTGAACTTTTTGAGAAAGACTAGAGTTTGTGCCTGAAGTGGCCATAGCACGTGCGTGCGCGCGTGCACTGGGGCACGCCGAGTGAGCGACTCGAATAGAAAATTCGATAACTAAAGTTCTAGAGAAGCTAGAACCTCCAAAGCTGAGACAATCGAGACTCAGATACACCCTAGAACCGAAGATAGACAGGAAGAGGAACGAACCCACCTAGTTATTGAGTGAGAGGAACCAAAAGTCAGAGTGCTGGTAGCCCAGGTCTTGCCATGAACGCTGGAAAATTGTAATGGCGGAAGTAGGCGCTCATTGGCCTAGCCACTGCTAGACCGGCAAGGGGGGATCACTCCCGCCCCACATCCGGCTAGGGGTCAAGGCCAGAGGCCTACTTTCGTTTTTCTATATGCTATGGTATAGCTCCAGGTCGCTTAACGCTAATGCAGTTGTTTCAGGTGTTGGTACAGTATGGTTAAAGTAGATTGAGAGATCCGAGAGCTGACTCGTCTATGTCCTCATAAAGTCTGAAGTGCTCTGGTTTGCCCGTCGGGGAACGTCCAAGAAGTTGGATGAGAGACTGATGAAGCGATGAAGTCACGCCACAGGCTCTAAGTGAATCCGAAAGGGAAGTTTCTAGAGTCTTCGCCGATGAAGACGGGAGGTGAAGGTTCCCCGAAGTCTGAGAGGATAGGCGTAGTTTCGATGCCTCCGATTTAGAAGGCATAGATGCATCTTCGAAAGGAAGAACGTTGGAGTCCAAGAAGAACGGTGTTGCAAACCGAGGAATCTTAAAGGAACCCATGGCAGAAGAAGTGTCCGCTTCCAAATCCTGTTCTGAGTCCGAAAGTTGATCCACGGGCAGTTTTCCCGTTTGAAGCGGAATCTCCGCCTTGTCTAAGGAGTGAAGCAGAGAATCCGGACACTTGAAGCGCAGAGACTCCTTTGGTTTCTTGTACGAATCCACAACTCTTGTCGAAGTCGATTGTGAAGACGATGATTGTTTGATGACAACGTCAGCACACACAGGTTTGATGAGTCTCAACAGCTCTGATTTGGTCAAAGTCGACGAACGTTGAGGAGAAGGCTGAAACACCCGCGGTTCACCGCTGTGAAAACCTTGAGAACCGTGGTCCAATGAACCTGAAGGCTGGACAGAACGTGCTAGGTCCGGCTCAGACCGCGGGGGCGAGCCCACAACGGAATAGACCGGCCTTGAATGCTCATCTTCCGAAGAAGGAGCTTCGAGGGAGACCCTCTGCATGTACCGGTGCGGGACCGGTGAGAGATCCACCGCCGTGTGTGGACTTGGCGGGACCGGTGTACGGTAACCGCGGGAACCAGGGGAACGAAAGGGGTTGACCCGTGAACGTCGACCGCGGTGACTTGACCGCGGTGAGCGAACCGGGGAATGTTCCTGCCGGCGGGGAGGACGAGAACGCTCCAGTCTCGAACCTCCACCGGGCACTGTAGACCAGCACCGCGGCGGGTGGCTGGCCATGGAGGCAGACAGTACGGTCCTTCGCCGTGCAGCCGGAGAGGGGGGAACCACCGCGGTGGACGCCTCATCCGGGCGGTCAAGGAGAGGGTCAGGAGTGCCTTTACCCCGTTGACTGACCCTCTCAATGGGCAAAGAGTGTGCTGGACTTTTGTGCTCCGAGCGAATGCCCCTAGCGAGGCGACGCCCTGGGGTGGAGTCACTGCCAACATACGACCCGCCGTACGGGAAGTACCTCTTGCCTGGGCTATGCAGACTTCCCCCATGGTGAGAGGATAGTCGCGGCACCCTGACCGAGTAGACCGACCGTCTACTATCACCCCCCTGGGTGTCTTCGACCTCCTGGTCGGTGTAGAAGGACCTGCGACGAGATGAAGAAGGGACCGTGGATGGGCTGTGGACCGCGGTGGAGCCGTGGACCGCGGTGGAACAAGACTGGACCGTGGAGGACGGACGGCGGTGGCTGGAAGCACCGCGGTGAGGGGAGGTGACAACCCGAGTGGCGGCCACAGACTGTGCTGTAACCGAAGGACAACAAATTTCTCCTCCCCAGCCGGGGAGGCAGAATTGATGACAGCTGGTAAGGAAATGACTAGACCACTATTCTGGAGATGTTGAATAAACGCATCAGAATTTTCTGGAGATGCCACGGTTGGATTCGAACCAGAACTCGGCACAGGGTGCACCGGTGGAGTTAGATCAGATTTAACCGGAGGGATTTCCGATTTAACCGAAGACTTAGAAGAAATCGGTGACGAAACTTTGGACTGAGAGGTTGATTTCGAAGACGATCTAGAAGACTTTTTTGACGAGTTTTTTTAAGACTTTAAGGCGGAAGAAACCGGGGGCGCAACGAAACGCCCTGAGGTAGTGTCGCGAACAACCTCCAATGTTTGGTGTTTGATTGAATCCGACACTTTTGAGTCACCCGAAGGGGTGTCTCTGAAATTATCCGACATGACAAACTTGTGTAATTTAGCAAAAAACTTATGCTAAATGAATCAAAAGAAAGGACTGTTGCTTAAAAAGCAAAAATACAACAATAACCCAAAAAACAAAATTAATTCAAAATGTCAACAAGACCGGTCAAAAACCTGTAAGGCAAAATTAAACAGAGTCAAATATATCTTCAAATTTTGTCTACAAGAAGCAGAAAATGACACCAAAAGCTAGCTAAATACAAATATCAAGCAAGCCTGTGAAGAATAGCAGAAGAAAACGGGAACAAACCCACCAAAAGACACTAAGGTGCTTGAAATGGGTAGAAACAAAATGGCTCTTCAACAGCTTACACGCATGTAAAATAAAGGAATGATTTGAACAGGAAGGGGAACCACGTGACCGGAAGTAGCAAAGGGGAGTTAATACTACTGTCACAGGAGTGGTTTCCCTTTTTATGTTACTATGGTAACAAGCGTTAAACGCTTTAGGTTCTTCCAGCTAATCAGTATGTATGCAATTGTTTTGAGTGTTGGTACAGTATGGTTATAATAGAGAGATTTAGCGAGTGAGAGAGAGATAATGGGAAAACATCTGGCCTACTTTAGGTTCACTTCGAATACCTCCGCGTGTCTGGCCGAACACCGTGGCCGTGCGAGTGATCGACACTTCAACAACAAGCGTTGTCTCTGCCCGAGTCAAATCTTTGACACCCAGCTGGGTTTCATTTTTTGTAGTGAAAAAATTCGTTATGTTCTGGGTGTTTTCCGGTGCAGCTAACGCCGATTGCGCCGCGCATGGGTGGTACCCCAAAAAAAGAAAAATACTGAAAGGCTGGGATCCAGGGGCAGTGCCCCGTTGGGGGGTTCAGGGGGGCAACGGCCCCCTGAAGCTGAAGCAAAAATGCAATTGCAGAGATCATTTCCATAGCTCTCCTGCAATCTGGGAATGGGTGAGGAACAGATTACGATTTGACATCATAGTTCTGTTGGCAGACGACAGTTGACACTTTGTAAAGTGACTGTCTAAGTTGCTGAGACATGACAAGTCACATTACCTTTTTACAAGAAATACAAAAGATCTATGGTTAAAATCATATTTTCATGACTAAGATTTTTACTGACATTTCAGAAACACAACTATAAAGTTATAAAGCTGTTCAAATAGAAGATAATAATTAGATCATAAGTGAAATACGATGTCAGTGGATCCAAACATGACTTTCAATTGAGTTTTTCTAAGCAACATTTTTAACATATTCATACGTTTAATATCATTTGGTGAATTGAAATATTGTTGTAACTTACCTTTCTGTGAAGTTTGTAGCTTTCATGACACAAAATTCATGCTGATAATGTTGAATTTAATTCAAATAAGTATGTGTGAATATGACTCGGCCGCCATTTTTGTTGTTGTATTTTCACTTCCGGTGGTTGGAAGACTCAGATTCAAAATGCCCCCAACCACAGTTAACAGATCAACTTCTTTTTTTTGGACATTTTAAAAATACGGAATTTCTGTCTCAGCAGAAAACTTAATTTACGGATTTCCGTTTATACGGAAGGTAGTAGCACCCATGGATGCGTGTTGTTTGATTCAACATGCCGAGCTGTCAATCATCGAGTCCCCCGTGGCCCCCCAACTTGAGAAATCACATCGGCACACGGTGCAAGCGATCTCGCGTTCTGCCTATCCGCACTACAGAAAACTTTCTGTGTATTGTGCACGGTATGCTTGAGAAGATATTGATTCACTTCTTCTTCGACCTTTCTTGATATTTTTTTCCATGAAATAACTTCACAAACTGAATCACTGTCACCCGACTGAAGGCTTTCTCTCGCCGCCATTTTGGTCACGCTAATGTTGGACGGCGCATGCGCAAGAGCCCTACTTGCCGCGCGCCTATACGAACTTCAGACGAACCTATATAGAGGCAAGCGGACCTCAAACGAACCGTGCTAGAAAATGTACTTTGCGGTAACAGAAAATCATAGAATTTGGTTATCAACCGTGACTGTACCTTGTCTAGCTCCTGCTGGATGTGGCCTTTCTCTTTACTGAGGGCCTGGACCTTGTCCTCTCTGCTAACACTATCACAGTGTGACTGTACCTTGTCTAGCTCCTGCTGGATGTGGCCTTTCTCTTCACAGAGGGCCTGGACCTTGTCCTCTCTGCTAACACTATCACAGTGTGACTGTACCTTGTCTAGCTCCTGCTGGATGTGGCCTTTCTCTTCACTGAGGGCCTGGACCTTGTCCTCTCTGCTAACACTATCACAGTGTGACTGTACCTTGTCTAGCTCCTGCTGGATGTGGCCTTTCTCTTCACTGAGGGCCTGGACCTTGTCCTCTCTGCTAACACTATCACAGTGTGACTGTACCTTGTCTAGCTCCTGCTGGATGTGGCCTTTCTCTTCACTGAGGGCCTGGACCTTGTCCTCTGATAACACTATCACAGTGTGACTGTACCTTGTCTAGCTCCTGCTGGATGTGGCCTTTCTCTTCACAGAGGGCCTGGACCTTGTCCTCTCTGCTAACACTATCACAGTGTGACTGTACCTTGTCTAGCTCCTGCTGGATGTGGCCTTTCTCTTCACAGAGGGCCTGGACCTTGTCCTCTCTGCTAACACTATCACAGTGTGACTGTACCTTGTCTAGCTCCTGCTGGATGTGGCCTTTCTCTTCACTGAGGGCCTGGACCTTGTCCTCTCTGCTAACACTATCACAGTGTGACTGTACCTTGTCTAGCTCCTGCTGGATGTGGCCTTTCTCTTCACTGAGGGCCTGGACCTTGTCCTCTCTGCTGACCAGTTTGTCTTGCAGACAGCTGACCTGCAGCTCTAACTCACTGCGCACGCTGTGCTCACGACTGGCCCACTCCTTGTGACCACTGGTCAGCTCCATCTGCAGTCTGGACACCTCGTGACTGAGACTGGTGGCCTGTAGACATCATCATCATCGTCATCATCATCATCACTGGCCCACTCCTTGTGACCACTGGTCAGCTCCATCTGTAGCCTGGACACATCGTGACTGAGACTGGTGGCCTGTAGACATCATCATCATCATCATCATCATCATCACTGGCCCACTCCTTGTGACCACTGGTCAGCTCCATCTGTAGCCTGGACACCTCATGACTGAGACTGGTGGCCTGTAGACATCATTATCATCCCCATCATCATCATCATCACCATCACCATCCCCATCATCATCATCACCGTCATCATCACCGTCATCATCACCGTCATCATCACCGTCATCATCCCCATCATGATCATCACCATCATCATCACCACCATCATCACCATCATCGTTGTCATCATCATCACCATCGTCATCACCATCATCACCATAGTCGTCATCATCATCATCATCATCACCATCACCGACATCACCACCATCATTACCGACATCACCATCATCATTGTCATCACCACCATCGTCATCACGTAATGTAAGTTAATTAAACAATACTAACCTCCATCATCTGCTGTTTCAACTGTATCTGCAGCTGCTCTCTCTCCCCCCTCACTGCTTCAATCATCAGGTCTCTATCCACCATGCATAGAGATATGTACCATCATCATCAGGTCTCTATCCACCATGCATAGAGATATGTACCATCATCATCAGGTCTCTATCCACCATGCATAGAGATATGTACCATCATCATCAGGTCTCTATCCACCATGCATAGAGATATGTACCATCATCATCAGGTCTCTATCCACCATGCATAGAGATATGTAACATCATCATCAGGTCTCTATCCACCATGCATAGAGATATGTACCATCATCATCAGGTCTCTATCCACCATGCATAGAGATATGTAACATCATCAGGTCTCTATCCACCATGCATAGAGATATGTACCATCATCATCAGGTCTCTATCCACCATGCATAGAGATATGTACCATCATCATCAGGTCTCTATCCACCATGCATAGAGATATGTAACATCATCATCAGGTCTCTATCCACCATGCATAGAGATATGTAACATCATCAGGTCTCTATCCACCATGCATAGAGATATGTAACATCATCAGGTCACCATGCATAGAGCAGTACAATACTAACCTCCATCATCTGCTGTTTCAACTGTATTTGCAGCTGCTCTCTCTCCCCCCTCACTGCTTCAATCATCAGGTCTTTGTCCATGAGGTCCGCCCTCATCCTGCTGTGTTCCTCCCTGTCACTCTGTCCATCCTTCAGCAGTTTGTCTTTCTCTTCTGTCACTCTCTCCACAGTCCTCTTGGTCTCCTCCAGCTGAAGGCCCAGCTTGCTCTGAAATCAGCACACAACATGCACCATTACAGTCAAGTCAAGTCATCTCCTAGCGGGGTTTTCCGACACAACATGCACCATTACAGTCAAGTCAAGTCATCTCCTAGCAGGGTTTTCCGACACAACATGCACCATTACAGTCAAGTCAAGTCATCTCCTAGCGGGGTTTTCCGACACAACATGCACCATTACAGTCAAGTCAAGTCATCTCCTAGCGGGGTTTTCCGACACAACATGCACCATTACAGTCAAGTCAAGTCATCTCCTAGCGGGGTTTTCCGACACAACATGCACCATTACAGTCAAGTCAAGTCATCTCCTAGCGGGGTTTTCCGACACAACATGCACCATTACAGTCAAGTCAAGTCATCTCCTAGCGGGGTTTTCCGACACAACATGCACCATTACAGTCAAGTCAAGTCATCTCCTAGCGGGGTTTTCCGACACAACATGCACCATTACAGTCAAGTCAAGTCATCTCCTAGCGGGGTTTTCTGACACAACATGCACCATTACAGTCAAGTCAAGTCATCTCCTAGCGGGGTTTTCCGACACAACATGCACCATTACAGTCAAGTCAAGTCATCTCCTAGCGGGGTTTTCCGACACAACATGCACCATTACAGTCAAGTCAAGTCATCTCCTAGCGGGGTTTTCCGAAATACGGTACATCACACTTGACTTCATTCCCACCAAATGCCAGACATTCACTGCCAAGTGGCCTGCCATGTGTTTGTCTATTTTTAGAGCTTATGTCAATGATTTTTCCATTAGAACAACACATGGGCGCTTAAAAAAAATAGTTACCTCCCTCTTGTTGGATGAGAAGCAACAGACAACCAAGAACATCAAAAAATACATGGCGCTACAAGAGCTAAAGAACCAAAGGAAAACCAGTTGTGCAACACTCAGTGCTGAGAGAAAAGAGCTCTGCAACAGTCAACTACAATCCTCTTTGTTGTGCAACACTCAGTGTTGAGAGAAAAGAGCTCTGCAACAGTCAACTACAATCCTCTTTGTTGTGCAAACACTCAGTGCTGAGAGAAAAGTGCTCTGCAACAGTCAACTACAATCCTCTTTGTGCAACTCAGTGTTGAGAGAAAAGCGCTCTAAAGTTATATTACAGTTACTGTTACCGTCTCCACATATCACAACAGTCAACTACAATCCTCTTTGTTTTGCAACACTCAGTGCTGAGAGAAAAGAGCTCTGCAACAGTCAACTACAATCCTCTTTGTTGTGCAAACACTCAGTGTTGAGAGAAAAGAGCTCTGCAACAGTCAACTACAATCCTCTTTGTTGTGCAACACTCAGTGCTGAGAGAAAAGCGCTCTGCAACAGTCAACTACAATCCTCTTTGTGCAACTCAGTGTTGAGAGAAAAGCGCTCTAAAGTTATATTACTGTTACTGTTACCGTCTCCACATATCACAACAGTCAACTACAATCCTCTTTGTTGTGCAACACTCAGTGTTGAGAGAAAAGAGCTCTGCAACAGTCAACTACAATCCTCTTTGTTGTGCAACACTCAGTGCTGAGAGAAAAGCGCTCTAAAGTTATATTACAGTTACTGTTACCGTCTCCACATATCACAACAGTCAACTACAATCCTCTTTGTTGTGCAAACACTCAGTGTTGAGAGGAAAGAGCTCTAAAGTTATATTACTGTTACTGTTACCGTCTCCACATATCACAACAGTCAACTACAATCCTCTTTGTTGTGCAACACTCAGTGCTGAGAGAAAAGAGCTCTGCAACAGTCAACTACAATCCTCTTTGTTGTGCAACACTCAGTGCTGAGAGAAAAGCGCTCTAAAGTTATATTACAGTTACTGTTACCGTCTCCACATATCACAACAGTCAACTACAATCCTCTTTGTTGTGCAAACACTCAGTGTTGAGAGGAAAGAGCTCTAAAGTTATATTACTGTTACTGTTACCGTCTCCACATATCACAACAGTCAACTACAATCCTCTTTGTTGTGCAAACACTCAGTGTTGAGAGGAAAGAGCTCTAAAGTTATATTACTGTTACTGTTACCGTCTCCACATATCACAACAGTCAACTACAATCCTCTTTGTTGTGCAACACTCAGTGTTGAGAGAAAAGAGCTCTGCAACAGTCAACTACAATCCTCTTTGTTGTGCAACACTCAGTGCTGAGAGAAAAGTGCTCTGCAACAGTCAACTACAATCCTCTTTGTGCAACTCAGTGTTGAGAGAAAAGCGCTCTAAAATTATATTACTGTTACTGTTACCGTCTCCACATATCACAACAGTCAACTACAATCCTCTTTGTTGTGCAAACACTCAGTGTTGAGAGAAAAGAGCTCTAAAGTTATTAAAGTCTCCTCACACACTGCGACCAGAGTTGGACGGAAATGGTCGTGAGCTCTCTACAGACCTGTTTACCCGTATAATGAAAAACCCGGAATTTGCCACACAAAAAAACGGAATTTGAGAACAAAAACCGGAATTCACATGATCTGTACACGACTCGCGATAAAGCGGTTTCTTCTTCTTCTCCTTTCCGCGAACATCGGCGTCGATTTTCAATATTGTGATGATTTCTTGGCTCAATTTCGCCAGAAAAGTTTTATTAGTAAATTCAGTCACTAATTCTTAGTAAATTTTAGTATAAAACAAGCTGGAAAAAGCAAAATACCTGGAAATGTCCACGATCGGACAGAGAAAAATCACTCAGCCACGGATCGGCGGATGCCAAGTTGCAACTCGGCGCCATCGCGATCAATTTTCACTTCATTTTCCGTTGAAAACTTCAAAATTCTCACATCATCGTATTTTCCAGTGATAATATAATCTAAATTGACTCATTTCAAGCCCTAATTACAATCTCTACCATTAAAAAAATGCCTGGAAAGCTCTTCGAATCGACAGTAAAAGTCTGACCGCCATTTGCTCAGTCCCGAAATAGATCGACCAAAATAAAAACATTATTTCACCCCTTTAACCAATCAAAATGCAGCATTTAATGCATGTGACGTCAAGCACAACCCCTTTTCTGATGACGTAGTGTGTTAGGTACACGTTTCGGTCAACCCTTGCGTCTTTTACTACAAACGGAAACAAATAATAGACGGTTTTTCGAAATCCGGAATTTTCAGCGTTCACCCGGAATTTACTATTTTACCCGGAATTTTAGCAAATTTCCGGAATAATTCCGGCTAAACCGGAATGGTAAACAGGTCTGTCTCTACGACTGAAGTTGGACTGTGTGAGGACCACGTCGCATGAACATTCCAGTTGTGTGAATTTTCCTACGACTGTCGCACTGAACTGGCGACTGCAGCATTTCTGTAAAACAGTCGTGGGCAATCAGCCAATGAGAAACATCTCCACACTTACCCACTTCAAGAAGGCGACCCAATCATGACAATGGAAGCAAATTTGAATGGAGAAGGTGCAGGTGACTTTCTGGGCCTATTATAGAACAATAAAGAAACGCACACAGCTATCTATGACCTTATTTTAGTCGGAATATAACTTCAAATGGAATTTTACATTCGAAAGAGACCAAAGACGTCGGATTTTTACGTAAACATGCTCGTTTTTCACTACAAGAAGCCACTGATCCCGTGATCAAAATAAGCTATTTCGAAATTGTGTGTTGTAGGCTTGAAAGAGAACCCCAAACACTTTAAATTGTCTGTTCTTCTGACTGTTTGACTATGAATGGTCCGCATGAACAGCATAGTAGGGCCTACTCCAGTAAACTATTGATCTACCAAGCCCTACCTTGATTTGGTCATTGAAAATCGCAAGTTGCTGGTGCTTTTGATGTAGAGATCTAGAGATAGGAATAAAAAGCACACATAATCCTATCATATGATTGTTCTTTTAAATCAACTCAAAACACACAAAAGCAGCATCCAAGCTTCTAGATCTATGAGGCCTAAGTGGCGACAGTGATTTTTTTAGAACTACTAGAGCCTAGGTCAACACACCAACGCGTAATGCTTGTTGCATCATAATTTTACAAGTGACGTAATAATACAGAATAGGGGACGGTGGTGGTAGTTAGCTTAGGTGCGACTGGCTCTCTCTCCCTCACACATACACACACACGCACACATACACACTAATACACATACTGGTACAAACATGTCACAGTCTACACACACACACACACACATACTGGTACAAACATGTCACAGTCTACACACACACACACACACACACATAAAAACATTATTTCACCCCTTTAACCAATCACTCTACACACACATACACGTGGTGTAGAGTGGCACAGTGGTAGCGCGTTCGTTTCGTGTCAAGTAAACCCGAGTTTGAACCTGGGTACAGGGGATTTTTTCCTCTCATTCTGCACTAGGCCTTAACGGTCTGAACGTGGAGTCTTTCGGATGAGACGATAAACCGAGGTCCCGTGTGCCCATGCACTTAGCATACGTTAAACCCAGTGGCAACGAAAAAGTTGTCATTTGGTACAAATTTACCCCCCCCCCCCCCCCCCCCCCCCCATCAGTGACAAAAATCGCATGCAAAATTTTTTTTGTTTTTAAATGGGTGGCGCGCCTCTGGCTGCGACGCGCTCTCCAGGTGGGAGCAACCCGAATTTCACAGGGACGCCTCTGTGACTATAGAGTACCTAATACTAATACCTAATACTAATAATAATAATACTGGTACAAACATGTCACAGTCTACACACACATACACACACACACACATACTGGTACAAACATGTCACAGTCTACACACACACACACACCATGGTTCATGGGGACTTGGAAGAGTGCCAAAAAAGGACCTTAAAAGGACCTTTAAAGGACCAGCAAAATTTTGTAAAGGACCTATTTAAACCTTGTTTGTAGTTGTACTTGCAGACGTGGTGGGCGCAGAGCCAGACGCCGGCGATTGTGGCTGAGCAGATTCTATTTTTTTTTTTTTTTTGGCTGAGCAGATTCATTTGTTGTTACAGTAGTATTTCTGCTACTTGCAAAAAAAGTCGGTCACATTGCACCTCGATTCCGCCTTGTGCCTTCTTTCAGCTTTCTTGTGATTTTCAGTCTTTGCGTGTTGTTTCAGCACCGACTCTCCCATTGACAAGATGTTGATGGTTTTTTCACAATATGCACAACGAACTGCATGTTTGTTGTCCATCACTTTTCGACTCAGCCAACGATCCTGAAAACGAACACTTTCCAGGCATTTTTACACTTTTTACTTGAAAACAAGCACTGAAGCAGCCGCATCTGGGAAGAATTTCAACATGGCGCATAAGATATCTCGCCGAATCTCGCGCACGTGACCGGATTTACAGTGACTATTAAAATTAGATCGTCTGCTCGAAAGATACGAAGGCGATCGATTTTTGGCAAATTTTATGTCATTTAATATATTTTTTGGAGTTCATTTCTTATGACAAGGTACTTAGTTTTGTTTTTTGGCCCGATTAAAGGATTTAAACTGACCGCACCAATTTTAAAAGGACCTTTGACTGATTTGAAAGGACCTCCTTGCTGATATAAAGGACTTAACAGGCCTTTTGATGACCGATCAATTTCACAGCACTTTAAAGCACCTGAAAGGACCCCACGAACCATGCACACACACACACACACACACACACACATACTGGTACAAACATGTCACAGTCTACACAAACATACACACACACACACACACTGGTACAAACATGTCACAGTCTACACACACATACACACACACACACATACTGGTACAAACATGTCACAGTCTACACACACATACACACACACACATACTGGTACAAACATGTTACATGCGTGTGCGTGCACACACACACAGGCACTAGCATGCATGTGTGCGCTGTTTCGGTTGTTACTTTTTCCTGTCATATTCTTTTCTATAACCAGGGGTAGGGGATGGGGGCAGCGGGGTGGTGTGTGGGGTGGAGGGTTGATGATAAGGTGATCACACTAGAGCGTTAAGACGCTAGATCAACAGCCGCGTGGCAATATTTTCGGCTGCAGTGCTTCACCTCGCAGCTGGTAACGAACCTGACCTTGTTGACTTTTGTCAGTTTGACCAGTGATCTTCATCAAACCTGGCTCAGGTAACCTTAGTACCTATCCGCATGCAACATTTTAGAGTCCTAAATTCATCCATCCAAACATTATTATGCCAGCTAGGTGCTTGGAAGCATTTTCGGCTCCAGTGACCTTAACCTTTAGATTCCCTTAGAACCTATGAGCAAGCATTATTTGAGCATCCTAGATTCCTTCATTCAACATTACCATGTCATGTCCGGAGCTCGGCAGCATTTTTGGCTCCAGTGACGTCAGAGCTGATTCTATGATTTTGAAAAAGGGGGGGATTCCCCCCCTATGATTGAAAAAAGGGGGGCAGGTCCCCCCCTAAGAATGAAAAAAGGGGGGATAGGTGGCAGGTCCACTGGATACAAGGGAAAACGGTCATGACATACAAATTTATTTTTAAATTGTTAATTGAAAGCATTCATACATACAAATGAAAGACAGAGTGTGTTCGTTCGGTAGTTGCTGCAGCCCATGGGTGATGTAAATGCGTTCTTTTTCTTGTGCTTTAAACACACTTTGCACTGCATTCCGCCACTCTCCATCTTGGACAGCCATGGCCACTTCTTCAGCCAGTCGTCTTGGAACCGGTGTTCCCTTGCACTGGCGCTGTTATCTGGCTGTTTCTCCGAGTTTTTGGATGTAGTCGCCGTTTCTTCAAACTCTTCTCCACACTCTGACTCATGTGGCACAGACTGCTTTTTTTTCACTTTGCCTCCGCGAAAGTCATAATCAAGGAGCGTGGCTACGCGCTTCATTTGGGAAGAAATCCAATATGGCGGCTTAAACTCTCGCAAGTTCTCGTCGGTATTCAAGATGAATGAGATGAACGCGATTGATTGGTTGATCAGTTTGTGTAGCCTAGACAACAGGTTTTGCAGACGACGAACGCCATGCCCGCAGCGATCGGTGAAAATAGCGGGCAGTTCTGCAAATGTGCGGGAGTCGGCCCGCATTAAGACTCGATTATCGCGGGAAGGAACAGATTTTCAGGGGATTGTACCAATCCAGCGCTCTAGAATCAGCTCTGTGACGTTGACCTTAATCTATTACCTTCAATTTCAAGCTTGGTCTAGATACCCTTAGTATCTTTCTGCATGCAAAATTTGAGCCTTCTACGTCCTTCCATTCAAATGTTATCGTGTTAACCTAATCAGCCAGTTAGATAGCCAGATATTAACATAATTCTTTGAAAAGATTACCAGCTTCGCTGAGGTTTGCTACGCGGCTGGTAAAAATGAAGACACATGCCTTTAAGAGAGCAGAGAAAAGCAATCGAATATTAGTAAATTATTAGGGACAGGGCCTGTGTATGCAACTGCTACTGTATGCATCTTAGTGTAGCAACCAAATTAAATCATAGTTTCAGCTTTAGAAACACGTAATACAACATGCTTTATAACTTTCTTAGCCAAAAACAAATGCGCTTCAGAAGATCAGCTACTACTGGGATTCCATCTGTCTACAACGTTTCTAATAGAGGCAGGTCACAATTAGGACAAGGAAGAGCTGAACTAAGATCTGTAGGCTCCTGAGGCATTTTGGTTTCATTTTTGTTTTGTTTCTCCTCTCCGTTTCCTTCTTTCTTCTCCTTTGGTCACACCCCTAAGTGCGTACATTTACTTCTGTAAATAGAAGTTGGTCGCCACCACAGAAGAAGAAGGATGGTAGGCCTATATGATTGTTGTGTGCGATGCCACAAGAGAGATTGTGAATGATTTAAGCAGTTTCAGTTATAAATTGTGCAAGATTATTCTGTGTGTGCCCCTGCAAAAAAAGTGAAAGAATAAAAATGGCGCTGCGCTTGCGGATACGCGCTTCTCCCTCTCTCCCTACCTTCTCAGTGTTGGCAGCCTCCAGTTGCTGCCTGAGGTCGTGCAGTGTGGTGGTGTGGGTCTGCAAGGACTGGTCTCCCCCTCTCCCTACCTTCCCTCTCTCCCCCTCTCCCTACCTTCCCTCTCTCCCCCTCTCCCTACCTTCCCTCTCTCCCCCTCTCCCTACCTTCCCTCTCTCCCCCTCTCCCTACCTTCCCCCTCTCCCTCCCCTTCCCCCTCTCCCTACCTTCCCCTCTCCCTACCTTCCCCCTCTCCCTACCTTCCCTCTCTCCCCCTCTCCCTACCTTCCCTCTCCCTACCTCCCCTCTCTCCCCCTACCTTCCCTCTCTCCCTACCTTCCCTCTCTCCCTACCTTCCCTCTCTCCCCCTCTCCCTACCTTCCCCCTCTCCCTACCTTCCCTCTCTCCCCCTCTCCCTACCTTCCCCCTCTCCCTCAAGGACAGATTGTAAGAATAGGCATCGCCTAAAATCTTTATCCTTGTCAAATAAAGTTTTCCAGTGTCCAGTGTCCCCCTCTCCCTACCTTCCCTCTCTCCCTACCTTCCCTCTCTCCCCCTCTCCCTACCTTCCCTCTCTCCCCCTCTCCCTACCTTCCCTCTCTCCCTACCTTCCCTCTCTCCCCCTCTCCCTACCTTCCCTCTCTCCCCCTCTCCCTACCTTCCCTCTCTCCCTACCTTCCCTCTCTCCCCCTCTCCCTACCTTCTCAGTGTTGGCAGCCTCCAGTTGCTGCCTGAGGTCATGCTGTGTGGTGCTGTGGGCCTGCAAGGACTGGTCTCCCCCTCTCCCTACCTTCCCTCTCTCCCTCTCCACCCCTCTCCCTACCTTCCCTCTCTCCCCCTCTCCCTACCTTCTCAGTGTTGGCAGCCTCCAGTTGTTGCCTGAGGTCGTGCAGTGTGGTGGTGTGGGCCTGCAAGGACTGGTCGCTGACTGTTTTGCGATCCATCAGGTCTTTCTTGCACTGCTCCAGGGAACACACCTCTTTCTGCAGCCGACCCACCTCCCCTTGAAGACGCTGCTCCTCTGACTGACTCTGCACAACACAAATACACAGTGTTAAAGACCCACTAGACACCACACTGCTCCTCTGACTGACTCTGCACAACACAAAGACAGTGTTAAAGACCCACTAGACACCACACTGCTCCTCTGACTGACTCTGCACAACACAAAGACACAGTGTTAAAGACCCACTAGACACCACACTGCTCCTCTGACTGACTCTGCACAACACAAAGACACAGTGTTAAAGACCCACTAGACACCACACTGCTCCTCTGACTGACTGCACAACACAAATACACAGTGTTAAAGACCCACTAGACACCACACTGCTCCTCTGACTGACTCTGCACAACACAAAGACACAGTGTTAAAGACCCACTAGACACCACACTGCTCCTCTGACTGACTGCACAACACAAAGACACAGTGTTAAAGACCCACTAGACACCACACTGCTCCTCTGACTGACTGCACAACACAAAGACACAGTGTTAAAGACCCACTAGACACCACACTGCTCCTCTGACTGACTCTGCACAACACAAAGTGTTAAAGACCCACTAGACACCACACTGCTCCTCTGACTGACTCTGCACAACACAAAGACACAGTGTTAAAGACCCACTAGACACCACACTGCTCCTCTGACTGACTGCACAACACAAATACAGTGTTAAAGACCCACTAGACACCACACTGCTCCTCTGACTGACTCTGCACAACACAAATACACAGTGTTAAAGACCCACTTTGGCTGTCAGTTCGTTGTGCAGCTTGCTATATATAATCATTCTAATAATAATAACAATAATTATATCATCACTAACCTTGGCCAGTTCTTTCTCCAGGCAGGCCTTGGAGTTGTTCAGCTGTTGCTGTAGGAAGCTGTTGTGGTTCTCTCTGGCTGTCAGCTCGTTCTGTAGCTTCACTCTCTGTTGCTCCAGGGTCTCACACACCTCTGACAGGGAGGACATTTCTCTCTGCAGAGAAGACGTCTCTGATTTCGCCTCCTCCGTTTTCCGCTTTTGGTTCTGGAGCGCCTGTCAATCATAATAATAACAATTAATAATCATATGACTGCCAGTAATCCCATTCTCTGCAAAGGGATGGTTCTGATTTCCCTTCTGTCTTTCTCTTCTGCCCTGTAAACCGTTGACAACATGAAATGAAGGGTTCACGTACCAACAGCTTAGAGATGTTTTATGTTAGAGACGCTACAGGAAAACCTGTAGCCGGAAAACCTGCAGCCTGAATTAAACAGAGAACTAACTCAGGGCTGAACAGCTTCATGGCTTACACAGCATTGCTGAACAGGGAGGATGGAGGAAGACATGTAGCCTGAATTAAACAGAGAACCAACTCAGGGCTGAACAGCTTCATGGCTTACACAGCATTGCTGAACAGGGAGGATGGAGGAAGACATGTAGCCTGAATTAAACAGAGAACCAACTCAGGGCTGAACAGCTTCATGGCTTACACAGCATTGCTGAACAGGGAGGATGGAGGAAGACATGTAGCCTGAATTAAACAGAGAACCAACTCAGGGCTGAACAGCTTCATGGCTTACACAGCATTGCTGAACAGGGAGGATGGAGGAAGACATGTAGCCTGAATTAAACAGAGAACCAACTCAGGGCTGAACAGCTTCATGGCTTACACAGCATTGCTGAACAGGGAGGATGGAGGAAGACATGTAGCCTGAATTAAACAGAGAACCAACTCAGGGCTGAACAGCTTCATGGCTTACACAGCATTGCTGAACAGGGAGGATGGAGGAAGACATGTAGCCTGAATTAACCTTTTCTAAACGGATAAGACGTATCCGAGTGACAGGAATTCCCTTTCCTGCTGATGGATCACTCGCATATGTCGTATCCAAAATCCAAACGTGGAGACGGATCGTTCGTATACGTCAGACCTGACTTTACAAATTCCTTACCTTGTTTCTCTGTGGACTAAGGGAAGCAACCTCTACGAGAAGTTTTCGGGATATCTTGGCAAGATAATCGCCGCTAGTTCATACTCTAATAGTCTGTGCACCTGAAGGAATTTCGCTTTGGAATGTGAAACCGGCGATCTAGATTTCCCACATAGGTGCGTTGGAATTCTGGTACCAAAAAAAGATGTCTGCTAGACGAAATCGTGGTGCGAGTTTCTCTGCAAGAGAGGTGTTAGAAATAATGATTTCACGGTAAGATGAAGCTTTTTCGTCCCATGTTTTCCTTGTTTTGGTGTTGTACATATCAGAATCGAATGTAAACAAGTTTTTTTCTCTTCCCGTAACCTTAGCTACTTTAGGAGAACAGCGTGACTATATTTTATTAGCGATCAAATAAATTTTACCATAACCGATTAGTTCAGTGTTTACTCTTTCATTTCGTACCAAACACTAAGGTGTTGACGTTTGTTTACCTCGCGTAAAAAAAATCAGAAAAGTGCCAAAATATCCCGTCAGCAGGGAATAGGAGCTGTGTGGGCAATGCGTCACAGGGGAAGAGCAGCGCCGACGCAGCTGCAGGCTGGATAGTATTAAACAGAGAACCAACTCAGGGCTGAACAGCTTCATGGCTTACAGTGTTACACAGCATTGCTGAACAGGGAGGATGGAGGAAGACATGTAGCCTGAATTAAACAGAGAACCAACTCAAGGCTGAACAGCTTCATGGCTTACACAGCATTGCTGAACAGGGAGGATGGAGGAAGACATGTAGCCTGAATTAAACAGAGAACCAACTCAGGGCTGAACAGCTTCATGGCTTACACAGCATTGCTGAACAGGGAGGATGGAGGAAGACATGTAGCCTGAATTAAACAGAGAACCAACTCAGGGCTGAACAGCTTCATGGCTTACACAGCATTGCTGAACAGGGAGGATGGAGGAAGACATGTAGCCTGAATTAAACAGAGAACCAACTCAGGGCTGAACAGCTTCATGGCTTACACAGCATTGCTGAACAGGGAGGATGGAGGAAGACATGTAGCCTGAATTAAACAGAGAACCAACTCAGGGCTGAACAGCTTCATGGCTTACACAGCATTGCTGAACAGGGAGGATGGAGGAAGACATGTAGCCTGAATTAAACAGAGAACCAACTCAGGGCTGAACAGCTTCATGGCTTACACAGCATTGCTGAACAGGGAGGATGGAGGAAGACATGTAGCCTGAATTAAACAGAGAACCAACTCAAGGCTGAACAGCTTCATGGCTTACACAGCATTGCTGAACAGGGAGGATGGAGGAAGACATGTAGCCTGAATTAAACAGAGAACCAACTCAGGGCTGAACAGCTTCATGGCTTACACAGCATTGCTGAACAGGGAGGATGGAGGAAGACATGTAGCCTGAATTAAACAGAGAACCAACTCAAGGCTGAACAGCTTCATGGCTTACACAGCATTGCTGAACAGGGAGGATGGAGGAAGACATGTAGCCTGAATTAAACAGAGAACCAACTCAGGGCTGAACAGCTTCATGGCTTACACAGCATTGCTGAACAGGGAGGATGGAGGAAGACATGTAGCCTGAATTAAACAGAGAACCAACTCAGGGCTGAACAGCTTCATGGCTTACACAGCATTGCTGAACAGGGAGGATGGAGGAAGACATGTAGCCTGAATTAAACAGAGAACCAACTCAGGGCTGAACAGCTTCATGGCTTACACAGCATTGCTGAACAGGGAGGATGGAGGAAGACATGTAGCCTGAATTAAACAGAGAACCAACTCAGGGCTGAACAGCTTCATGGCTTACACAGCATTGCTGAACAGGGAGGATGGAGGAAGACATGTAGCCTGAATTAAACAGAGAACCAACTCAGGGCTGAACAGCTTCATGGCTTACACAGCATTGCTGAACAGGGAGGATGGAGGAAGACATGTAGCCTGAATTAAACAGAGAACCAACTCAGGGCTGAACAGCTTCATGGCTTACACAGCATTGCTGAACAGGGAGGATGGAGGAAGACATGTAGCCTGAATTAAACAGAGAACCAACTCAGGGCTGAACAGCTTCATGGCTTACACAGCATTGCTGAACAGGGAGGATGGAGGAAGACATGTAGCCTGAATTAAACAGAGAACCAACTCAGGGCTGAACAGCTTCATGGCTTACACGGCATTGCTGAACAGGGAGGATGGAGGAAAATGAGGGTTCAGGCTTAGCAACCACTGCATCAGAATAACCATCTGTACATTTTGGACCATTATTTCTTCAATTTATCTAGATTTCATGAAAATCTGTTCATAATTTTTCTGGCAAACAATGTAGATAAAAAAAATCAGCTATGGAATGGTAACCCTGACTAACTAGACATGTTCATGGATGCAACTGTGGGAATTCAAAAACAGGCAAGGCAGGGGTCCAGGAGCCACCCAGGCCCCTGGCAGGGTACAGGGGCAGCACCCCTGTTGGGGAAAAAAGTAAAAAAGTAAAATCATACTCAATTTGAAGCTTATTCCAGGCTTGTACAGTCAGAATTCAATACTTTTCCCCCTTGAAATGAATGGTAGAACTAGAATTGTCAATATTTAAAAAATAAAAATTTTTAAACACATTACAATTGACAGAACAATATTGTACAGAAAAACAGAGTAAAAATGTTTCCCTTCTATCATTGAACGAACTCAATCATGCATTTCTGACATCAAGACTTGGATGACTGACAACAAACTCCTACTTAACAACGACAAGACTAATATTATTTTCATTGTCCCCAAGAGACTTTTGTCTACAAACTCACTCCCTACTTCTATCCAACTAGAGAACTCTCTCATTCAGACTTCTGGAAGCGTGCGCAGTCTTGGCTTCACACTGGACCAAACACTTTCTTTTCAAACTCAAATTTCCTCTGTCTGTCGTGCTTGCTATCTGGAACTCCGTGGCATTGCTTCTGTTCGTCATCTTCTCTCTGAAGACGCCACCAAAGCTCTTATCTCTGCCTTTGTTCTCTCTCGCTTAGACTGCAATTCCCTTCTTGCTGGTTGCCCACAAAATCTCCTCGCTAAATTGCAGAAAATTCAGAACAATGCTGCTCGCCTTGTACTGAGGTGTTCCAAATTCTCTCACTCTACCCCAATGCTTGAATCTCTTCACTGGCTTCCTGTTGGAAGGCATATCGAATACAAGCTCTCTCTGCTCTGTTACAAATCCCTGAATGGTCTGGCTTCTTCTAATCTTATCTCGCTGATCTTCTGAACCTTTACACACTTCTTAGACAGTTACGCTGTTCCTCTGACACTTCTCTCCTCCAGATCCCTCGTTACCACACCAGGACCCTTGGCGAACGCTCCTTCTCTTTCCAGGCTCCCTCCACTTGGAATAAACTCCCTTTACCTCTCCGTTCTGCCAACGCCCTTTCTTCATTTAAGTCTTCTCTCAAAACTACTGTGTTCAAATCATAGCCCGCTATATTTCTTTTCAAACTACTGTGCCCCTTCCATCTGCATGTGTTTGTGTGCCTGCGTGTTGTTTGTGCGTGTGTGGTTTCTGTTTGTGTATTAGTCGAAGGGGTATCAACGGAAACTAGGGGAGAGCACCTATACCTATTCCCTAATCTGATTATCTTTTTATTCTTGATCTTTTCTTCTTGTTCCTGATCTTTCTTTCTTCTTGATTCTTCCTTCCTCTTGTTTTCCTTTTTTGATCTTTCATTCCTCATTCTTTTTTCTCTTGGTCTTTTTCTGTCTTCCTCCTTCTTCAGGCATTTCCGTAGATCTTGTTGCTCTGTCGATGGGGTGGGGGTGGAGGAAAATGGGGGAGAATGGGGTGAGGGGTGGGGATTGGGGGAAGGGGGTGGAAGGGTGTTGTTTACATCTGGTTAGGGGTCTGGTGGAGGAGGTTCTTAACACAATCCCGCCGGCAGCAGTGTCAGACTTACACTTCCCGTGCGCCGCGCACCCACAGCTGGCGCCTGTTCCCTGTAGACGGCTGATTTCAGCACTTTTCTGAAAAAATTTGTCGATAGATAAACAAACACTAACAATAAAGTGTTTGGTATCAACAGAAAGAGCAAACACTATGGTAGAAATAAATCATTAGCGACTGTGTGGCCATGCTTGTCGCTGAAAGTAACATGGGTAACAGAGTAAAAAAATTACTCATTTCCGTTTTTGTAATACCAACCTAAAGGTAAAACGGGAAACAAATGTTGATGCTTATTTCTTTATTTTAGTCTTCTCTATAATTATTTATCACTTTTTACTTCGTCTTATAACAGGGACGGATCATAGGGGGTTTCCTGGTAGCGTGGAACCCCCACCCCCACTTGCATAAAACAAAACAAAACGCAATCTCTCTCACACACACAGAGGCGCGCATGAATGCACACGCGCGCGCACGCACACACACATACAGACTGTATTGTTCATCCATGACAATTTTTCGTAACTGTAAAGTACTTTGAAATCTGCTGGAAATCCCCCTTGATACACAGCATAATCCGCCCCTCTAAAAATCTGCCCCACACTCATAGTCACTTAGTTCACTTCATTTACTTTATGGGTGAAAGGAGAGACGCATCCTGTTTATATTATTTCTGAGAATTCCTCTTCCAGTCAGCTAACTGCTTAGAGGGGAAAAACGGATTCCGGGTTCAGCATTCCAAAGTCACATTTTTTCACGTGCAGGGGTTGTTAGAAACATCCAAAATAGCAACGGCAACCTTGCTAAGACATCCATAAAACTTATAACAGAGGTTGTTTCTCTTACAACGAAAATAGGAGAGAATGAGAATTTTTTAGAACTTCAGTCAGCCAGTAAGGGCTGCAGCGTCTGCAGATTCAGATCCTGCAGCAGCCAAATATAGCTGCATCGTCTGCGGGTTATGAACCAGCCTACAGCAATATGCGACCAATTCATCAAGAAAAGGTTAAAAGCCTCCAGCGACCCAGCGGAAACAACACTGTCGCTGAGAGCATTCCATTCCCTGCTTGTTCTGGGAAAGAAGCTGGGTGTGTGGGTGTGGGTGTGGGTGTGGGTGGGTGTGTGTGTGCGTGCGTGTGTGTGTGTGTGTCTGTGTGTAGTGCGTGAGTGTGTCTATGTTTAGTGCGTGCGTGCATGTGTGTATAATATATTTTTGTCGTTTATTTATATTGCTTGGTTTATTCATTTATTATTGTAAGTGCTTAGTTGTTGTTTTTTAAATAAGGCGCTATAAATGCTAATTATTATTATTATTAAAGGGCAGCGTTTACATGAAATTTACTTTTCCAGTGGGAGGCAAATGGAACACCTGTTGTCACAACATGTGCAGAGCACGGGTATAGCTAGTATATCCAGGGTTCGTACAGATCTGTGTCAAAAAAATTCCAGGACTTTTCCAGGACCAGTTTACTAAATTTCAAGCACTCAATCTGGCATACCGGTCAATGTTGGTTTCGTTCCCGCCTGAGTTGCTTGTGCTTCTGGCCTTGACAATGGCTTTTTACAGCACTCTCGTCCATGCTGGTGATGTCAAAGTTCTTTTTGCACACTGTGCAGCTAGCTTTCAGTTTTGAACTATCTGTTGACGGAGCTAACCAGCTCTGATATTCTTTTTTTTTGCAGCCAAACATCGTTGGAAATGAAGTCTCCATTTTGTTGGAAAACGGAAGTACGGTAAAGGGAAGTAACTTCAGCGGCAGACAACTCGCGCAAATGTCATCTGCTATGATCGCGATATCTGTATGACCTTTAAAAAAAATTAAAAGTTTTTTTAATTTGAATTTAGCTTTAATCTTCAATTATTTTTTGTGGAGTAGATTTTGACTTTGATGGATTCAGATTAAGGACGTGGTCAGACGATTTTGAAATTCCAGGACTTTTCCAGGAGTCTTGGGGCCTTTGCTGTTTTTCAAGCCTTTTTCAAGCCCTGGAAAAGGCCATGTCAATTTTTCAGTACTTTTCAAGGTTTCAAGGACCCTGTACGAACCCTGTATATCATTATACAATATACCTGCTCCAGGCTGTCCATCTGACACTGCTTCTGGTCTCTGTCCCTGCGCAGTTTGTCCCTGCACTGTTCAGAGGGTTCTATACATCATAATACAACACACCTGCTCCAGGCTGTCCATCTGACACTGCTTCTGGTCTCTGTCCCTGCGCAGTTTGTCCCTGCACTGTTCAGAGGGTTCTATATATCATAATACAACACACCTGCTCCAGGCTGTCCATATGACACTGCTTCTGGTCTCTGTCCCTGCGCAGTTTGTCCCTGCACTGTTCAGAGGGTTCTATATTATATCATAATACAACACACCTGCTCCAGGCTGTCCATCTGACACTGCTTCTGGTCTCTGTCCCTGCGCAGTTTGTCCCTGCACTGTTCAGAGGGTTCTATATTATATCATAATACAACACACCTGCTCCAGGCTGTCCATCTGACACTGCTTCTGGTCTCTGTCCCTGCGCAGTTTGTCCACTTGTTGCTCCAGCTGGTCCATCTGTTTGAGGGCAGAGGGGGACAGCTCCTCCTTCCAGGACACCGACGACCACTTGCCGGGGTCCCCTATCTTATTGGACATCTGACCACAAATAAGCACCAACATTAGCATCATTAAGGACATCACTATCTGTTTAAGACATCTGACCACAAACTATCATCAACATTAGGATCATTAAGTGTGTGTGTGCGTGCGTGTGTGTTAAAGAGAGAGAGAGAGAGTTGCTTTGCATATGCGCTGTTGGTGGTTGGTGTCACTCTTGAATCTTGTTTTTTGTTATCTGTTGATGAATAATTGATTGTAAAGCGATTTGGGCTCATCTGAGGTAAAGCGCTATATAAATGTACTGTTATTATTATTATTATTATAAGCTTTAAGAACATCACTATCTGTTTAAGACATCTGACCACAAACTATCATCAACATTAGGATCATTAAGGACATCACTATCTGTTTAAGACATCTGACTACAAACTATCATCAACATTAGGATCATTAAGGACATCACTATCTGTTTAAAACATCTGACTACAAACTATCATCAACATTAGGATCATTAAGGACATCACTATCTGTTTAAAACATCTGACCACAAATAAGCACCAACATTAGGATCATTAAGGACATCACTATCTGTTTAAGACATCTGACCACAAACTATCATCAACATTAGCATCATTAAGGACATCACTATCTGTTTAAGACATCTGACCACAAACTATCATCAACATTAGGATCATTAAGGACATCACTATCTGTTTAAAACATCTGACCAAACTATCATCAACATTAGGATTATTAAGGAGATTACTATCTGTTTAAAACATCTGACCAAACTATCATCAACATTAGGATTATTAAGGAGATTACTATCTGTTTAAGACATCTGACTACAAACTATCATCAACATTAGGATCATTAAGGACATCACTATCTGTTTAAGACATCTGACCACAAACTATCATCAACATTAGGATCATTAAGGACATCACTATCTGTTTAAGACATCTGACCACAAACTATCATCAACATTAGGATCATTAAGGACATCACTATCTGTTTAAGACATCTGACCACAAACTATCATCAACATTAGGATCATTAAGGACATCACTATCTGTTTAAAACATCTGACTACAAACTATCATCAACATTAGGATCATTAAGCATTAAGGACATCACTATCTGTTTAAGACATCTGACCACAAACTATCATCAACATTAGGATCATTAAGGACATTACTATCTGTTTAAGACATCTGACCACAAACTATCATCAACATTAGGATCATTAAGCATTAAGGACATCACTATCTGTTTAACGGTTGTAGGACACAGACGACCACTTGCCATGGTCCCCTATCTGATTGGACATCTGACCACAAACAATCATCAACATTAGGATCATCAACGGTGTTAATTGTGTCTGTGAACTTAACACTGATCACCCAATAAGCTCCTCCTTCCAATCCTCCACACAGAGGACCATTTGCCGTGGCCCCCTGTCTTGTTGGTCAGCTGACAGAATGCGATAATTAACGTACATTATCATCAGTAAGGTCACAGGGAGTTTTCACCAACCAACTGCGCGTGTCTGCACCTTGACTGACTGAGACGTCGTCCTTTGTGGTGTAAGAAATGCTCGGCAGAGGGTTGTAGGTGGGGGGTTGGGGGGGGGGGGGGGGGGGGGGGGGCAAGTCAAGTCATGCCCTATGTCTCTGTTCATGCTTGTTTGGGTTTGTTGGGTTTCTTCAAAGAGAGAAAAAATGTGAAAAACTGAACCATTGTAGCCATTTATATGTAACTGTATGATTAAAACACCATCTGAAATTTATGAAGCAACCTAGATTGAAATCAATGACCTCCCTGTGGGAATACCGGGGAGTCTTCTGTACAAATAGTTCCCCCACCTTCTGGAAGTTCTGTGCTTGTAACATCCTCTAATCTGTCTCTCTCTTTGACTGCCTTTTTCCTTGCTTTGTGTCATCTACTATCTTTCTGACTTGTGGCCAATTCTTCTGCCTTTTTTCCAAAATATCTTCCATATAGTTTTCTCCTTTGAGTTCCTCAAAAATCGGAATGTGTCGACTGAATGCAGCGAGGACACCAGTGAAAACTGGAAAATGGACACATACGCACTCATACGCAGAAGAAGAAATCAATGCCAATCAGTAAAACAGACATACTGGACAGATACACTTTTTAAGAACCGTATCTGGTTAAAACAAGGCAAAAAGGGCAGTACCTTCTCAAACGTCTACCACCAAATGATCAACAGCAAGCATTCAATGAACAGGCCCTACGTCATTTCAAATCAAGCCATGTCAAAACGATGAAGAAGGGTGCAAGAAAACAAGTGGAACATCACTGAAACCAATGGCTAAAACAAGCCACACACGCACCAGCCCACTGCATGCATGTACCTCATTTCACAATAAGGTGAATCCAATCATACTAGGCTCACATTACTATAATAACACTATAATAACACTGCATGCATGTCCCTCATTTCACAATCAAGTGAATCCAATAATACTAGGCTCACATTACTATAATAACACTGCATGCATGTCCCTCATTTCACAATAAGGTGAATCCAATAATACTAGGCTCACATTACTATAATAACACTGCATGCATGTCCCTCATTTCACAATCAAGTGAATCCAATAATACTAGGCTCACATTACTATAATAACACTGAATGCAAGGCCCTCATTTCACAATCAAGTGAATCCAATAATACTAGGCTCACATTACTATAATAACACTGCATGCAAGGCCCTCATTTCACAATCAAGTGAATCCAATAATACTAGGCTCACATTACTATAATAACACTGAATGCAAGGCCCTCATTTGACAGGCAGCTTTTCAGGGAGACAGGGCCTCTAATCAAGTGCAATGTAAATCCAATAATACTGTTAGTATTACCTGGCTCACATTATTAAGGCTTATATTATATGTTGCTACCTCTAAAAAGATAGTGATAAGTAAACTAGAAGTTTAAAACAGAAAACATTACAATTCTACCACCTAAAATGAGTGATATGACACTATTATGACAGTACAAAAAGTCAAACGAAATATAAGTGGTGGGGGAAATCCAAACAAACACAAACATCCACATTCCAAGACAAAGCCCTTTTTACACACACACAATAATGCATTGGATATAAAGCTGACAAGAGTTGACCCCCTTAAATGGCTATACCCTTTGGTACTTAACTAATCCAAGTCACTTTACCACGTCTTGTAAAGCTCAGAAGACTAATTGCAATTTATATGAAATAATAGCAATCTACTAACCCTGAACACCACACAAAGTTGCTTTCTCTCAGAGCGGTGCTACTGCTGTGTTGTATCTATTATATATAGAGTACTAATAGTAATATCCATGAAATCACTGTAGTGTACTAACAGTGGAGGTGGAGGAGTTGCTTTCTCTCAGAGCGGTGCTACTGCTGTGTTGTATCTATTATATATAGAGTACTAATAGTAATATCCATGAAATCACTATAGTGTACTAACAGTGGAGGTGGAGGAGTTGCTTTCTCTCAGAGCGGTGCTACTGCTGTGCTGTTTGTTGAGGGCGGCCAGTTTCTCGCCCAGCTCTTTGTTCTCTTTGTTCAGCCGCTGCAGCTCCTGCTCTTTGTCCTCCAGCTGACTGCGCAGCTGCTGGCTCACCGCCTGCGCCTGTGACCAATCACAGCCCTAAATAGTCACCATTAGTCCAGGACATTATATTATCCATATAGAGAATGAGAAATTAGGGTCAATGAATAGGCACATTTCACCAGTGTCTTCCCCAACAGTATAAGGTCTGTGACCAATCACAGCCCTAAATAGTCACCATTAGTCCAGGACCTTATATTATCCATATAGAGAATGAGAAATTAGGGTCAATTAATACAGGCACATTTCACCACTGTGTCTTCCCCAACAGTCTAAGGTCTAGGATTAAGCAGAGCTCTTTCATACTCATGTTCAGACTTCAGCCAGCCTAGTAAAATTCAAATTTGTATGTCAACATTATCTCACACTAGTTAGTTACAACACATGAACCCTCTGTTGTTCCTATCTGGCCACTACTAGCGATAGCAATGGTTCCTCATCATAATACTAGCGATAGCAATGGTTCCTCATCATAATACTAGCGATAGCAATGGTTCCTCATCATAATATACTAGCAATGGTTCCTCATCATAATACTAGCGATAGCAATGGTTCCTCATCATAATACTAGCGATAGCAATGGTTCCTCATCATAATACTAGCGATAGCAATGGTTCCTCATCATAATACTAGCGATAGCAATGGTTCCTCATCATAATACTAGCGATAGCAATGGTTCCTCATCATAATACTAGCGATAGCAATGGTTCCTCATCATAATACTAGCGATAGCAATGGTTCCTCAATCATAATACTAGCGATAGCAATGGTTCCTCATCATAATACTAGCGATAGCAATGGTTCCTCATCATAATACTAGCGATAGCAATGGTTCCTCATCATAATACATAATACTAGCGATAGCAATGGTTCCTCATCATAATTAGATAGCAATGGTTCCTCATCATAATACTAGCGATAGCAATGGTTCCTCATCATAATACTAGCGATAGCAATGGTTCCCTCATCATAATATGGTTCCTCATCATAATACTAGCGATAGCATATGGCAATGGTCCTCATCATAATACTAGCGATAGCAATGGTTCCTCATCATAATACTAGCGATAGCAATGGTTCCCATCATAATATCATAATACTAGCGATAGCAATGGTTCCTCATCATAATACTAGCGATAGCATACTAGCGATTCCTCATCATAATACTAGCGATAGCAATGGTTCCTCATCATAATACTAGCGATAGCAATGGTTCCCTCATCTAGCGATAGCAATACTAGCGATAGCAATGGTTCCTCATCATAATACTAGCGATAGCAATGGTTCCTCATCATAATACTAGCGATAGCGATAGCAATGGCAATAGCAATGGTTCCTCATCATAATACTAGCGATAGCAATGGTTCCTCATCATAATACTAGCGATAGCAATCATCATAATACTAGCGATAGCAATGGTTCCTCATCATAATACTAGCGATAGCAATGGTTCCTCATCATAATACTAGCGATAGCAATGGTTCCTCATCATAATACTAGCGATAGCAATGGTTCCTCATCATAATACTAGCGATAGCACTAGCCATATGGTTCCTCATCATAATACGATATCATAATACTAGCTATAGCAATGGTTCCTCATCATAATACTAGCGATAGCAATGGTTCCTCATCATAGCAATGGTTCCTCATCATAATACTAGCGATAGCAATGGTTCCTCATCTAGCGATAGCAATGGTCCTCCTCAATGGTTCCTCATCATAGCAATACTAGCGATAGCAATGGTCCCTCATCATAATTAGCGATAGCAATGGTCCCTCATCATAATACGAGCGATAGCAATGGTCCCCTCATCTATTAGATAGCAATGGTTCCTCATCATAATACTAGCGATAGCAAATACTAGCGATAGCAATGGTAGCATAGCAATGGTTCCTCATCATAATACTAGCGATAGCAATGGTTCCTCATCATAATTAGCGATAGCAATGGCGATAGCAATGGTTCCTCATCATAATACTAGCGATAGCAATGGTTCCTCATCATACTAGCGATAGCAATGGTTCCTCATCATAGCGATAGCAATGGTTCCATCATAATACTAGCGATAGCAATGGTTCCTCATCATAATACTAGCGATAGCAATGGTTCCTCATCATAATCTAGCGATAGCAATCATAATACTAGCGATAGCAATGGTTCCTCATCATAATACTAGCGATAGCAATGGTTCCTCATCATAATACTAGCGATAGCAATGGTTCCTCATCATAATACTAGCGATAGCAATGGTTCCTCATCATAATACTAGCGATATAGCAATGGTTCCTCATCATAATACTAGCGATAGCAATGGTTCCTCATCATAATACTAGCGAGCTCATAATACTAATGGTTCCTCATCATAATACTAGCGATAGCAATGGTTCCTCATCATAATACTAGCATAATACTAATAGCAATGGTTCCTCATCATAATACTACCAATAGCAATGGTTCCTCATCATAATACTAGCGATAGCAATGGTTCCTCATCATAATACTAGCGATAGCAATGGTTCCTTACCACACTATCTATTTGGGGCTAACGGGGCTCCAAACGGGGCTCTCTAACAACCCACATGCACCCAGTGTCAGCCTGGTGACAACCACAACTCAACCCGCAAGCTTCAAACAGGGATGCACATTCAGTCGCACATTCATAAACTGATAAAGCAGTGATGCACAGAGGTTCGAAAAGTGATAGGATCAATTTTGTTGAAACAATAACATGAATAGGACAAAATGTCCTGGTTATTGCAGAAATCTAAAGGACAAAGTTCAAAATATTTAATAAGATATCAATAGGACAGTTAAGTTGACAGGGGGAACACAACAGAACATGTTCAGTTTCCATAAAACTGTATCCTATGAGTCTGACCTGGGCCTCAGCACATCACTGTACTGTACAACAGCACCACAACATTCACCAACAACAAACTGTATCCTATGACCTGGGCCTCAGCACATCACTGTACAACTAACAGCACCACAACATTCACCAACAACAAACTGTATCCTATGACCTGGGCCTCAGCACATCACTGTACAACTAACAGCACCACAACATGCACCAACAACAAACTGTATCCTATGACCTGGGCCTCAGCACATCACTGTACAACTAACAGCACCACAACATTCACCAACAACAAACTGTATCCTATGACCTGGGCCTCAGCACATCACTGTACAACTAACAGCACCACAACATTCACCAACAACAAACTGTATCCTATGACCTGGGCCTCAGCACATCACTGTACAACTAACAGCACCACAACATTCACCAACAACAAACTGTATCCTATGACCTGGGCCTCAGCACATCACTGTACAACTAACAGCACCACAACATTCACCAACAACAAACTGTATCCTATGACCTGGGCCTCAGCACATCACTGTACAACTAACAGCACCACAACATTCACCAACAACAAACTGTATCCTATGACCTGGGCCTCAGCACATCACTGTACAACAGCACCACAACATTCACCAACAACAAACTGTATCCTATGACCTGGGCCTCAGCACATCACTGTACAACTAACAGCACCACAACATTCACCAACAACAAACTGTATCCTATGACCTGGGCCTCAGCACATCACTGTACTGTGTACAACAGCACCACAACATTCACCAACAACAAACTGTATCCTATGACCTGGGCCTCAGCACATCACTGTACAACTAACAGCACCACAACATTCACCAACAACAAACTGTATCCTATGACCTGGGCCTAAGCACATCACTGTACAACTAACAGCACCACAACATTCACCAACAACAAACTGTATCCTATGACCTGGGCCTCAGCACATCACTGTACAACAGCACAACAACATTCACCAACAACAAACTGTATCCTATGACCTGGGCCTAAGCACATCACTGTACAACTAACAGCACCACAACATTCACCAACAACAAACTGTATCCTATGACCTGGGCCTCAGCACATCACTGTACAACAGCACCACAACATTCACCAACAACAAACTGTATCCTATGACCTGGGCCTCAGCACATCACTGTACAACAGCACCACAACATTCACCAACAACAAACTGTATCCTATGACCTGGGCCTCAGCACATCACTGTACAACTAACAGCACCACAACATTCACCAACAACAAACTGTATCCTATGACCTGGGCCTCAGCACATCACTGTACAACAGCACCACAACATTCACCAACAACAAACTGTATCCTATGACCTGGGCCTCAGCACATCACTGTACTGTGTACAACAGCACCACAACATTCACCAACAACAAACTGTATCCTATGACCTGGGCCTCAGCACATCACTGTACAACTAACAGCACCACAACATTCACCAACAACAAACTGTATCCTATGACCTGGGCCTCAGCACATCACTGTACAACAGCACCACAACATTCACCAACAACAAACTCAGCAACCAAACAGGTGTCTTCGCAACACTACAAGTACAAGCAACATTTACACATCCAAAAAGTAGCCCCACAGCCTCCCTCCATCATCTGGTGTGCATGATAATAATAATGATGACGACGATGATGATGGATGATGATGATGATGAATACAGCAGTCATTGGCTCTCACCTTGCCGTTGTCCCCCTCCATCATCTGCTTGCTCCTGGCCAGCTGTCCCTCCAGGCTACAGATGGTGCTGTCTCTGCTGTGCAGGTCGTGCTGCATCTTGGACGTCTTTTTCTGGAATTCCTCGCAGGACTCGGACAGCTGCTTATTGTCTCTGGTCAGCTGGACCACCGTGCTCTTCTCTTCCTCCATCCTCTTCTTCTGGTTCTGCAACGCCTGTATGTAACCACAGTGACAGTGACAGATTTTAACATTATCATTGATATAATGTGCTCTTCTCTTCCTCCATCTTCTTCTGGTTCTGCAACGCCTGTATGTAACCACACAGTGACAGTGACAGATTTTAACATTATCATTGATATAATGTGGTCTTCTCTTCCTCCATCCTCTTCTTCTGGTTCTGCAACGCCTGTATGTAACCACACAGTGACAGTGACAGATTTTAACATTATCATTGATATAATGTGCTCTTCTCTTCCTCCATCTTCTTCTGGTTCTGCAACGCCTGTATGTAACCACACAGTGACAGTGACAGATTTTAACATTATCATTGATATAATGTGCTCTTCTCTTCCTCCATCTTCTTCTGGTTCTGCAACGCCTGCATGTAACCACAGTGACACTGTGACAGGTTTTGACATTATCATTGATATTAATATAATATGTGGTCTTCTCTTCCTCCAACCTCTTCTTCTGGTTCTGCAACACCTGCATGTAACCACAGTGACACTGTGACAGGTTTTGACATTATCATTGATATTATAATATGTGCTCTTCTCTTACTCCATCCTCTTCTTCTGGTCTGCAACGCCTGCATGTAACCACAGTGACAGCAGTGTTTCCCATAAGGGTGAAATCTGAGAGTCCCAGGGAGAAAAGACTGTTGGTAGCACCCTAACATTAAAGCACGGTTTGCAAAACATCTACAGTGGAACCTCCTTTCAAAGTTTGAAAAACAGGCGCCACCTCATATCTGAGGCAAGGTTGTATCCATGGTGATATAAATTATAACACACACAGTGACAGACACAGACACTGAGTGATTAACACACACAGTGACACACACAGACACTGAGTGATATAACACACACAGTGACACACACAGACACAGAGTGATATAACACACACAGACACAGACTGATAGACACACACAGTGACACACACAGACACAGACAATGAGTGATATAACACACAGTGACACACACAGACACAGACACTGAGTGATAGACACACACAGTGAAACACACAGACACTGACACTGAGTGATAGACACACACAGTGAAACACACAGACACTGACACTGAGTGATAGACACACACAGTGACACAGTGAAACACACAGACACAGAGTGATAGACACACACAGTGAAACACACAGAGACACTGAGTGATATAACACACAGTGAAACACACAGACACAGACACTGAGTGATAGACACACACAGTGAAACACACAGACACTGACACTGAGTGATAGACACACACAGTGAAACACACAGACACTGACACTGAGTGATAGACACACACAGTGACACAGTGAAACACACAGACACAGAGTGATAGACACACACAGTGAAACACACACAGACACTGACTGAGTGATATAACACACAGTGAAACACACAGACACAGACACTGAGTGATAGACACACACAGTGAAACACACAGACACAGACACTGACTGTGACTGAGTGATAGACACACACAGTGAAATACACAGACACTGGGTGATAGACACAGTGAAATACACAGACACTGAGTGATAGACACACACAGTGAAATACACAGACACTGAGTGATAAACACACACAGTGAAACACACAGACACAGACACTGAGTGATAGACACACACAGTGAAACACACAGACACTGAGTGATAGACACACACAGTGAAACACACAGACACAGACACTGAGTGATAGACACACACAGTAAAACACAGACACTGAGTGATAGACACACACAGACACAGACTGATAGACACACACAGTGAAACACACAGACACAGACTGATACTGATAGACACACACAGGCACAGACATTGAGTGATAGACACACACAGTGAAACACACAGACACTGAGTGATAGACACACACAGTGAAACACAGACACTGAGTGATAGACACACACAGACACAGACTGATAGACACACACAGTGAAACACACAGACACAGACTGATACTGATAGACACACACAGACACAGACATTGAGTGATAGACACACACAGTGAAACACACAGACACTGAGTGATAGACACACACAGTGAAACACAGACACTGAGTGATAGACACACACAGACACAGACTGATAGACACACACAGTGAAACACACAGACACAGACTGATACTGATAGACACACACAGACATTGAGTGATAGACACACACAGTGAAACACACAGACACTGAGTGATAGACACACACAGTGAAACACACAGACACTGAGTGATAAACACACACAGTGAAACACACAGACACTGAGTGATAGACACACACAGTGAAACACACAGACACAGACACTGAGTGATAGACACACACAGTGAAACACACACACTCAGTGACACTGATCCAGGGGGACTTAGCGGTCGTGCATGAATTACTTAACTTTCTTATCCACCTCACATCTTCAAAATATTCTACCAATTTCCCTACTATTTCAAATCCCGAAAGTTAATTATATGTTTCTAAATACATACCAATTCTGCTCCTATTTCAAATATCTTAATTATATCTTTAATCTTCTAAATAGTAAATACTTTCTCTATCTCAATCTTATCCCGTGCAGCGTATCTTCGTCTTGAACCCCTGTATATGTCAATAATTGCCGATAAACGGCAGGTGGACATTACTGGAAGAAGACACAGACACCAGTGATGCACATTTGTTGGACCCCCAACAGGACAATGTGTCCTGGCTCAGCATCATCAGTAGGACAAATGTCCTGAACTTACTGTTTTAATAGGACAATGTGTCCTGGCTCAGCATCATTAGTAGGACAAATGTCCTGAACTTGCTGTTTGAATGGGACAATGTGTCCTGGCTCAGCAGCATCAGGACAAATGTCCTGAACTTGCTGTTTTAATAGGACAATGTGTCCTGGCTCAGCATCATCAGTAGGACAAATGTCCTGAACCTGCTGTTTTAATAGGACAATCTGTCCTGGCCCAGCATCATCAGTAGGACAAATGTCCTGAACCTGCTGTTTTAATAGGACAATCTGTCCTGGCTCAGCATCATCAGTAGGACAAATGTCCTGAACCTGCTGTTTAAATAGGACAATGTGTCCTGGCTCAGCATCATCAGTAGGACAAATGTCCCGAACCTGCTGTTTGAATAGGACAATGTGTCCTGGCTCAGCATCATCAGTAGGAGTAGGACAAATGTCCTGAACCTGCTGTTTTAATAGGACAATGTGTCCTGGCTCGGCATCATCAATAGGACAAATGTCCTGAACTTGCTGTTTTAATAGGACAATGTGTCCTGGCTCAGCATCATCAGTAGGACAAATGTCCTGAACTTGCTGTTTTAATAGGACAATGTGTCCTGGCTCAGCATCATCAGTACTAGGACAAATGTCCTGAACTTGCTGTTTTAATAGGAGTATTAGGACACAAGAGACACGGCCCACTGATAAAGTAACTTTTTATACAGCCAAGAAAAGTTGTCAAATCAAAAGTACACTTTTTTCTAGCAATTTGTCATGAATTTTATATTTGAAATAGCATTGACTGTTTATCTGAAACTTCATGTCATTCAGTAAATGACATGATGGTAAAGAATTAAAAAGAGAAAGAGCAGCCAAGTCTTAATAGTTAATAGATTATGTACTTTTATTATTTAAAACAAAATGACTTAATTTAAGTCTTTGCGTAACTCAAAAGAAAACGAAGATGTCATATAAGCCTAAAGCCATTTTGATATGTTATCAGTTTATACACACAGTTCACAATTGTTGATTGCTATGGATGAAATTCTTAACAAAACAAGGGCTGTACAGAGAGAGAGACAGAGAGAGAGAGAGAGAGAGAGAGAGAGAGAGAGAGAGAGAGAGAGAGAGAGAGAGAGAGAGAGAGAGAGAGAGAGAGAGAGAGAGAGAGAGAGAGAGAGAGAGAGAGAGAGAGAGAGAGAGAGAGAGAGAGAGAGAGAGAGAGAGAGAGAGAGAGAGAGAGAGAGAGAGAGAGAGAGAGAGAGAGAGAGAGAGAGAGAGAGAGAGAGAGAGAGAGAGAGAGAGAGAGAGAGAGAGAGAGAGAGAGAGAGAGAGAGAGAGAGAGAGAGAGAGAGAGAGAGAGAGAGAGAGAGAGAGAGAGAGAGAGAGAGAGAGAGAGAGAGAGAGAGAGAGAGAGAGAGAGAGAGAGAGAGAGAGAGAGAGAGAGAGAGAGAGAGAGAGAGAGAGAGAGAGAGAGAGAGAGAGAGAGAGAGAGAGAGAGAGAGAGATGAGAGAGAGAGAGAGAGAGAGAGAGAGAGAGAGAGAGAGAGAGAGAGAGAGAGAGAGAGAGAGAGAGAGAGAGAGAGAGAGAGAGAGAGAGATATTCTCCCCTGCTGAATGATTTTTGATCAACCAGGGCACAAGAGGAAAACAAGATTCTTTGCTGTCCACTTTCTTACAAAATAATGACACAAGTCCGCCTCCTCAATGATAAAATAGGACAATTGCATGGGTGCTCTTGGGAAATTTCAACAATCCTGCAAAGGGGGGCCCCGGCAGAGTGCAGGGGCAGCACACACACACTTACTGCTCTTTTTTCACCCCTCTAGACTAGTACAAGTGCTGCATTCCTTTGAATTATAGCAAATGATTATTATAATATATAGGCCCATTTTATTGTACAAGTCAAAATTGAAGTGTGTGTTAAGAAAATCGTTGCTTCTCAAAGTCTCATAATCCGGCAACGCCAGCTCAAGGCAATTTAAAAATCCTGCAATTCAGGACACCCTGCAAGGAGCATCCATGCAATTGTCCTGTCAGGGGTCAGGATAATAGGACATTTACAATTTTAATAGATCAATGTCCTTAAAATGACAGAAATGTGCATCACTGAGACACACAGTGAACAGACACAGTGACTGACCACTTCAAGGCTTTCCAGCTGACACTGTTTCTGGTCGCGCTCCTTCCTCAGCTTGTCCAGGTTGGTCTCCAGATGACCGATCTTCTGCAGGGCCCCGGGGGGCAGACCCTCCTTCCATTCATCCGCCGCCCAGCTCATGGTGATCACACACCTCTACGACTCTGGGCCTGAAATCAGAGATCAGTGTCCATCATCTCAGTTCACCCTACACTGCCAATGATGATTTGCTATATGTAAGGATAATTTTGTGGGATAGATTTATAGAAATCAGTCAAATATTGGGGGGGGAGACGTGTGAGGGAAAGACGAGTTAAAAGTCAAACACGACTGTTAAAACTTAAATGCCCCGGTCTAGCCGGAGACACCCGGGCCCCGCATGATGCATGCAGAGTGTGTCATGCACGACCGTTAAGTCCCCCCGGATCAGCCGGGGACACTCTGGCCCCACATGATGCATGCAAAGGAGTAGGGGGCATGTGTGACAGTAAGGCCACACATGTTGCGTGCAGAGAAGGACCACAGACCTTTCGCAGTATCTAGGCAGGACCAATCTGGCTACCGTAGCGGCCCCCGGTGTCGAACCCCGACCGGCACAGCTGAGAGCTCCAGCCCTCATTTACCACTTGATCTATGGCCCCTAGTTCCCTAATTTAGTTTTGATGGGAGGTTTGGGTAAGGGGGGGGGGGGGGAGGTGACTGAGACAGGGTGGTCTGGTGGAGGTGTTTATGGAGGGCTGTTTTGAATGCATCCAGTGACTGACTGGAGGGCAGGCAACTTGCTCGGGGAGACTGTTCCACTGAGGGATAGTGCGGGGAAAGAAGGTGGATTTTCTGTACTGAGTTCTATGGCTGGGGATGTCATATGATGCTGAGTGGGATTGACGGAGACTTTTATTCCTGCTATACATCAACGATCTCCCCCAAAGTCTCACAGCAACAACCCGCCTGTTTGCCGACGATACTCTGTGCCACAAGAACGTCGCCACCCCCTCTGATCAACAGGCTCTCCAGCACGACCTCCACAGACTGGGAGACAAAATGGCACATGGAATTCCATCAGGACTGACAAGTGCCAGCCCATCCAGTTCACAAGAAAACGCAACCCCACAGTGAACCAGTACAAGACTACAACCTTCATGGCCACACCCTCTCTAACACCAAGGAGATAAAGTACCTAGGAGTCACCATCTCCAATGATCTGCGATGGGACTCCCACATCTCCAACATCGTCAATAGAGCCAACAAAACTCTGGGCTTTATTACAAGAACTCTGATTCTGAAGGTCTGGAGTATTCAGGTCTGGAGTATCAACATCAAAGAAAGGGCCTTCCTAGCTCTAGTACGACCAACACTAGATAAGTAGTCTTCTTCTTCTGTGGTGGTGACCAACTTCTTTTTATAGAAGTAATTGTACACACTTTAGGGGGTGACCATAGAAAAAGAATCAGGAGAGATAGGAACAAAAAGTGAATACACATACATGTATACAAACTGTTTTTAGTCCCTAGTAACCTAACCTAACCTAACCTAAAGCCTCCCACCAGAATCTGATCAAAAGATCAGTAGCATAGAAAAGTTTTTAGTGTAGTAGTGACTAGTACAGGTCAAAAGACCTGTTAAGTTTTAAAAAGTGATTCAATGTGATACTGATACAGAGGATCGACACAGATCGGCAAAGGCGGAACCGCCTAATCTGGAGCCGAAATACTATACTATACTATGGCTGGTACCCACGTGTCGTCATATCCGGCCACAAGGAGCGCCATATTATGGGAGACCGCCATCTTAGTCATTAAAATGAAAAATGCCAGATCGATGCTGCGTATTTGGCTGTTCCAATTCGAAACTTATTTAAACTGTATTTATAACATCTGTATGTTTTCTTTACACATTTAGATAACATTTTCACTTTGTAAGTTTGTTTACACACAAATAAGGACTAAGATGGCGACACTTCCGTTGGAAGGGTCGAGATGCGCACGCAGGTGGGGGGTGTCGCATGAAAAAAGGTAGCTCGTAAAAATAAAAAGCTCGCTACTATGAGTCTGTATTTGCGACAATCACAAATTTCACTTTTTCTGTACTTTAACCATTTAACTAACTCTAAGTCTAACCCTAGAAAAAAGTGAAATTTGTGGTTCATGCTCAATGTCGCAAATATACACTGTCATAGGTAGCGAGCTTTTTATTTTTACGAAAAGTGACCATGAGGTACTAATTTTTTATCTATATATATATATGTTAACACATCTACAAAAAAATGAGTGTAAAGAAGATTTGTATAGATTTTATTGTAAAAGAGGTCGCTTTGACAAAATGAGGGAGGATTTGAGCCAGGTAGATTGGTCAGTCTTAGATTTTGCTGATGTTGATGAAGCATGGGTCTAAAACAAAAATAATTCAGTCTATGGAACAGAATATCCCTAAGGTTAAAGTAAATCAAAGGGAGAAACCCAAACCCATTTGGTTTGATAAATCAGTGTGGAGGATAATAAAAAAGAAATATTATGTATTTAAAAGATTCTTAGAAACTAAAAGTGGAAACGATTACCTTCATTATATAGCAATAAGAAACAAAACAAATAAAGAAATAAAAAAGGCAAAGAAAGAACACGAAAAAAACATAGCAAAGGAATGTAAATCGAATCCAAAAAGATTTTGGAAATATGTACGTACAAAGACTAAAGCTAACAGGCATAAGTCCATTAAAAAAAAAATATGGTGATATTGCGTCAACAGACAGTGAAAAGGCAAATACATTTAATGAATACTTTACAAGTGTGTTTACAAAGGAGAATTTAGATAACTTACCCCCAGTAAACGAAGCTATTTGGTCAGAAGATAAAACTTTAACTGAAATTTTGGTTACACCAAAAGCTGTTGAAATCAAATTAAAAGAACTGGATGTAAATAAGGCCCAGGGACCAGACAACATACCGCCTAGAATATTAAAAGAATTAAGTAAAGAGTTATCTGTACCCCTAAGTATTCTTTTTAATAAATCAATGGATAATGAAACTGTCCCTAGTGATTGGAAAGTGGCAAATGTTATTGCTTTACTTAAAAAGGGAACAAAAAGTGATCCAGGAAATTATCGGCCTGTAAGCTTGACATCTGTTACTAGTAAGGTTTTTGAGTCTATAATTCGAGAAGTAATTGTTGATCATATGTTAATTAATAATCTTTTTACAGGGTGCCAGCATGGTTTTAGAAAGCATAGATCTTGTGTTACACAACTACTGCAAGTGATGGAAGACTTTACAAAACTATTAGATAAAGGTGAAAATATTGATGTAATTTACTTGGATTTCAAAAAAGCATTTGATACTGTACCGCATAAAAGATTAATTATTAAATTACAATATTACGGAATAACAGGTAAAGTTTTAGCATGGATTGAAGATTTTTTAAAAGAAAGACAACAAACTGTAAGGGTGGGAAATGCATACTCTCAAAAAACAAATGTGTTAAGTGGAATACCTCAAGGGAGCATTCTTGGCCCAGTTCTTTTTACAATTTTTATAAATGACTTACCTGAAGAAATAAAAAGCTATTGTAAAATTTTTGCAGATGATACGAAAATGTATAATATAACGAAAAATCAAGATGTATTACAAAAAGACTTAGATTCATTGGTTAGGTGGTCAGAAACATGGTGTCTGTTTTTTAATGCTTCAAAATGTAAAATCATGCATTTGGGAAAAAGTAATCCACGCACAGACTACAAAATGCATAACAATGGTGTAGAAAACGTCATTATGAAATGCTCTGAGGAAAAAGGACTTGGGAGTAATATTTGATGATAAACTGAAATTTGATGAAACACATTCACAGTGCTGTAAGTAAAGCTAATCAGAAAATTGGTATAATTAAACGAACGTTTTCTTTCTTGGACAAGGACACTTTTTTATGCTTGTACAAAGGTTTAGTAAGACCTCATTTAGAACTCCAAATTGTATTTGGTATCCAGGTTTAAAGAGACAGTCAGCTTTGATAGAAAAAGTACAGAGACGAGCAACTAAGTTAGTACAAGGTCTTCAAAATGTTTCTTATTCAGACAGGTTGAAAGAATTAAATTTACCTACATTAAAGGCAAGGAGAATTAGGGGTGACCTAATTCAAACTTATAAAATATTTAATAGTGTAGATGACCTAAATGTACATGACTTATTCACAATATCAGATTTTGACAAAACAAGGAACAGTACCGACAAAATATTTATTCAACATTGCAGGACTAATAATAGAAAATTTTATTTTACTAACACTGTAGGGTGGTTATAAAATTTAAAAAAAAAAAATACTTTTTGTCAAATCCTAATGAAATTTATGTCATTGGAAAGAGCCCGACAAGACCTTTATAAAACAGCCATAACTTTTTCTTTTTTTTACCAATAAACAAAACATTGGTACCAAAATAAAGCTTATTCAAAGGGGCAACATCAACCCCAAACATTAGACAGATTAGGCCTAAGCTTTTTGTGCGACTCACAAGATCGCAACATCAACATGCACGTGACAGAAAACATGTCAGACAGTCTTCGACGTAACACCTCCCGACTTGTGGAGACCTTGAGCAGCATTGAGATTTATTCTAGATGCACCAAATTTGGTGCGTACTTGTAGAAAAATAATTAAATGTAACTGCGCATTTGTTTTAAAGAATTATATAATTACCGTTCAGAAATGATAAACGAATGAATTGGACCCAAATATTGGATCGCTTGTCTCTCGCGATCGGCCGTCTTAGCGTAAAAAAAGATCGTTCCCGAATGACCGAGTAGGTGTCTGCTTCCCGAAAGAAAGAAACTCGGATGGTCAGCGCCAAGAATAACCACCAATAAAAACAAGCAAAGGAAGTGACCGTTTGGCACATAGCCAAAATCGCGGTTCGGATTTTCAACGAGAAAAATCGCTGCGGCTTGACCTAATTCCGTCGTTCCTACTAACAGAGTTGCACCTGTATGGAATAAATTACCACCTAACATGAAAAGAGCACAGAATACTAACATTTTTTAAAAACCTTCTCGACGAATGGAATGACTATAAGGCAGTTATGTATGATTACGATGAATAATATTAATAAAAAACTGAGTGTGCGACAGACCGAGACAAATAACTAAATAAAATAAAAGATGGGACAGGAAAGCCTTGTCGCATTAAAAAAGGTAGCTCGTAAAAATAAAAAGCTGGCTACTATGAGAGTCTGTATTTGCGACAACCACAAATTTCACTTTTTCTGTACTTTAACCATTTAACTAACTCTAACCCTAACCCTAGAAAAAAAGTGAAATTTGTGGTTCATGCTCAATGTCGCAAATATACACTGTCATAGGTAGCGAGCTTTTTATTTTTACGAGCTACCTATTTTCATGCGACAAGCCTTACGGCTATGTTTTGAGTCCCTAAATCCTAATCCTACGAGCTACCTATTTTAATTTTCATGCGACAGTCAGTAGTATACGTGTCACTGTCAGTAGTTGCAAATTGAATTTAAAAATTAAAATCTCATGCTGGCGTGTAAAAACTGAAATCTGTCTACATTAATTCATTGATTTCAATAGAAAACCTACCTTAAAACTATCCAGTAAATCACTAAATGTAAGATAATTCCCACAAGATCGTAAACTTCGCAGACGAGAGGGTTTGCGAATTCAAACTTCCCTCAGTTAACCGAATTGCTATTGCGCATGCGCAATGTGCCAACAATCGTTCTGTGGCGGTGTATTTTTACGTCTATGAGATTTTTACCTCAAGCCGCGTAGCCAATCAGAATCGTTTGTTTGTCCGCCATTGTGAATCATTACGAAACTAAGTGCATGGCTTTGTACATCGATTTCTCTGCAAATATGTAGATTTACACTCTCCTGCTCTATTTCTTGGTTCTTTCCGTTGTTTCAACTTCGTTAGGGATAGGGTTAGGGTTAGGGATAGGGTTAGGGTTAGTAGTAATCACGCGAGATAAGTAACTTCTAATGCGCATGCGCAGAGGTAAACATTTCATACAACTACTTATTTATCGTAAATCACTTTCACACGCATGCGCGTTTCTGGTTTTATTTTCATTTCCGCTTGAGCAAAAGCGAAAGTAGCGATTTTGTATCTAGTATATATAGTAGAATAGAGACTAATCAAGCCGTCGATTCTGATCGCTTCTCGGCCTTTTGGCTGGGACAGTGATTCAGGAACATACATTTTTGTTTATACCCTGGTTGGTTTGTTCAGCCCGTCGTACATGGCGAAAGCCGATACGCGACGTTAAACTGATAAACTTCCATCCATAATCTGATAATGATAATCAAGCCGTCAAGTCCCATCAATATCCAATTTGATTGTGTTAGCGGTCAAGGTTTTACGGTTGAATTTTCCTATAATACAAAAATTAATAATCAATGCTTCTAAATACATTTACTAATTTTGGAGAATTTTCAAGACGATTTTTGAATATATTAATATTAGGTGCACATTATTCCAACAATTAGCAACTCTGTTAGTAAAACAATTTTTTCTCGTGTTAGTTTTACATTGCTTAATAAAAACTTTACCGTATGAATTTCTTGTTGTACTGCATTGAGGTGATTTAAATATGTTATTCCAAGATACAATCGAACCCGTTTATAAGAAACCCGCTTATAAGAAAACCCGCTTATAACAAAGCAATTTTTTTCCCCCGGCCGAACTCCTTCTTTCTTATGTATTATCAAAACTCGGATATAAGAAAACCACTTATAAAAAAACTCGGTTATAAGGAAGCAAATTCGTTCTCCCATCCGCGATGTAAACTCGGATATAAGAAAATGATTTCATACAAGGGAGTTGGTTTGCAGTTCATTTTCTTATAAGCGAGTTTGATTTTCTTATAAGCGATTTTAAAAAAATTAGGGCATGAATTGAAAGGATGTTCCAGGATGTCACTGAATAGGCCTATAAAGATAAGAGTGACATTGCATACAACATGTCACTGAATATAAAGATAAGAGTGACATTGTATACAACATGTCACTGAATATAAAGATAAGAGTGACATTGTATACAACATGTCACTGAATATAAAGATAAGAGTGACATTGCATACAACATGTCATTGAATATAAAGATAAGAGTGACATTGCATACAACATGTCATTGAATATAAAGATAAGAGTGACATTGTATACAACATGTCACTGAATATAAAGATAAGAGTGACATTGTATTTTCAGGCCTGTGTTTTAAGCCGACTCGTGCGCATGTATTGACACGGGCACGTGGAAGGCTCCGTTCCTTTGATGTTCAAAGAGAAGAATGTAGCATGCATTGACACGGGCACGTGGAAGGCTGTTCCTTTGATGTTCAGAGAGAAGAATGTAGGTCATTCACTAACTGTGGTCGAGTTATTTTTTCTCGTGCGTGATGCATGTACAAGTTCATTTAGTTGATAAGAGAGAAAAGAGAAAGAAAATAGTTCACCTTATAACATAGCCCACCTCCGTGTGTGTGTGTGTGTGTGTGTGTGTGTGTGTGTGTGTGTGTGTGTGTGCGTGTGCGTGTGCGTGCGTGTGCGTGCGTGCGTGCGTGCGTCCGTGCGTGCGTGCGTGCGTGCGTGCGTCTTGTTTTGCTAATATTACATTTGCAACATATTTTTGAGGTATCCTATTCTCTCTTCAGATGTGTTATTCAGTAGAACACATTGACCTGTCACTCTGTCCGCCAGTGACAGTCAGAAGAAGATAAACATTTTAAGATTTGTTTTCTTTTCCATTGTGTGGTAAGCATTTGTTAGGTTTTTTTCTCTTTATTTTTTTCTTTCGTTTCTCTTTTTTTGTTTCTTTTTCTTCTCTTTTTGTGTGAAGTTCGCTGATTGCTGTTGATGATGCTGAATATGGGTTTTCTTTTGTCATATCTCTCACATGTTATATTACTGATTGCTGTTGATGATGCTGAATATGGGTGTTTTTTTGGTCATATCTCTCACATGTTATATTGCTGATTGCTGTTGATGATGCTGAATATGGGTGTTTTTTTGGTCATATCTCTCACATGTTATATTGCTGATTGCTGTTGATGATGCTGAATATGGGTGTTTTTTTGGTCATATCTCTCACATGTTATATTGCTGAGTGTTAACACTTGTTGGCCTACGATTATAAGTTCATTTTTCGATTGGATCACCATTGTATATATTAGTTGGTACAATGATTCTGACCCACGTTGCGAAAATAATATTCAATATAATGTGCATAGTCCAAACTTGTTGATGTGTTTGATTTACCTAACTAAAGATGGATAACAATGTATCTCTTATGTCAATTAATTGTCAAGGCCTTAATAATTCAAAGAAAAGGCGCGATGTTTTCCATTAGGCCTACCTCAGAAGTAAAAAACATTCTATCTACTTTCTGCAAGATACTCACTTTGAAAAGAGCATGAAAAAATGTGTCTATGAGAATGGGGTTAGGCTTATTTTTCTAGTTTTTCTTCTAATGCTAGAGGCGTTGCCAATACTCACTTTGAAAAGAGCATGAAAAAATGTGTCTATGAGAATGGGGTTAGGCTTATTTTTCTAGTTTTTCTTCTAATGCTAGAGGCGTTGCCATTCTATTCAATAACAATTTTGAGTTTAAAGTTGTCATGGGCAACACCCGTGTCTGAGCGCACCCCAGTTTTCCCCTCTTCCAGCTCTACTAGTAACCTCGTGTTTGATCCACCTGATCTTCGCCGGCAACGAGGGCAACGAGGGCAACGAGCGTATGGAGTAGGGCTGCCCGGAGGGCTCAGTTGGTGGTTTGTCAACCCATGGGAGCGGATCACCTGCAGGTTTGGTCAGATTAGGTGCTAACAAGGGGGTCACAGAACATGAGGATAGGGGTGAGAGTAGAAGCGTGTCTTATGGGGTATCTTGTGAGAGTAGAAGCGTGTCTTATGGGGTATCTTGTGAGAGTAGAAGCGTGTCTTATGGGGTATCTTGTGAGAGTAGAAGCGTGTCTTATGTGGTATCTTGTGAGAGTAGAAGCGTGTCTTATGGGGTATCTTGTGAGAGTAGAAGCGTGTCTTATGGGGTATCTTGTGAGAGTAGAAGCGTGTCTTATGGGGTATCTTGTGAGAGTAGAAGCGTGTCTTATGGGGTATCTTGTGAGAGTAGAAGCGTGTCTTATGGGGTATCTTGTGAGAGTAGAAGCGTGTCTTATGGGGTATCTTGTGAGAGTAGAAGCGTGTCTTATGGGGTATCTTGTGAGAGTAGAAGCGTGTCTTATGGGGTATCTTGTGAGGAACTTACTGTTAGTGATGGAAACGGTTGTGGGCGTAATGGCGTGAACCCAAATGTCTTTTGTGGCGATAGAAATGTTGTTCATAGTAGGCGGGATTGTGGGTGTTCTAATTATAATTCTAAGGACTTTACGCCTGACGAGAAAACCTCAACACATAGACATAAAGATCATGGTAATGAGAGTCTTGACAATGTGGGGCACGTTGATGTGGATCCTGAACAGAATGGGATTGATCAAATGGCTTTTCAAGAAAGAACAAATACTAAGCAATCAATTTTTTTCAGAAATCAGAAGGTGAATAACCAGAAAGGTTGGAGGAAAACTACACCAAATGGGATTTGTGGTGTGTCACTGCCATGACAAGAATGATATGGGTGTTGGCGGTTTGAATCATGGAGATGAATGTCATGGTGAAGTGTTTTATGATGTGTGCTATAACCATAACAAAGTGTGTCATAGAAATGTGTTTCATGATAGTGTGGGTTATGAGGATGTTGTGGGTTATGATGTTGGTCACAGTGATGATTGTCATAGTGATGATTGTCATAGTGATGATTGTCATAGTGATCATGATGGGTCATGGTGGTGTGGGTCATGGTGATGTGGGTCATGGTGGTGTGTGTCGTGGTGATGTGGGTCGCGATGATGTGTGTCATGGTGATGGGTGCCACGGCGATGTGGGTCATGGTGGTGTGTGTCATGGTGATGTGGGTCATGGTGATGTGTGTCGTGGTGATGTGTGTCGCGATGATGTGTGTCATGGTGATGGGTCTCATGGTGATGTGTGCCACGGTGATGCGTGTCATGGTGATGTGGGTCATGGTGGTATGTGTCATGATATGTGTCATGAATATAGATTGCATGGTGATGTGGGTCATGGTAATATGGGTCATGGAGATATGTGTCTTGGTGATGTGGGTCATGGTAATGTGGGTCATGTTGATGTGGGTGATGTGAATCATGGTGATGTGGGTCGTGGTGATGTGGGTCGTGGATATATGTGTCATGATAATGTATGTCGTGGTGATGTGGGTCATGATGATGTGTGTCATGGTAATGTGGTTCATGGGGATGTTGGGCATGGTGGTAGGGGTCATGATGATATGTCCTATGATGTTGTGTGTCATTATCTTTGTAATGTTTATGTGAGTCATGATGATGTGTGTCATGGTGATGTGTGTCATGATGATGTGTTTCATTGTAATACGTGTCATGATGATATGGGTCATGGTGTGGGTCATGATGTGGATCATAATGTGTGTCGTGGCGATGTGGGTCGTGATGATGTATGTAATGGTGATGTGGGTCATGGTGATGTATGTCATGGTGATGTGAGTCATGGTGATGCATGTTGTGGTGATGTGGGTCGTGGTGATGTAGGTCATGGTGATGTATGGCATGGCGATGTGGGTCATGGTGATGTAGGTCATGGTGATATATGTCAAGGTGATGTGGGTCATGGTAATGTGGGTCATGGTGATGCATGTTGTGGTGATGTGGGTCGTGGTGATGTAGGTTATGGTGATATGGGTCATGGTGATGTGGATCATGGTGATGTATGTTGTGGTGATGTGAGTCATGATTATGTGGTTTTTGGTGATTTGGATCAAGGTGAGGTGTGTAGTGGTGATGTGGATCATGGTGATGTATGTTATGATGATGTGTGTCAGGATGATGTATGTGGTGATGGTGTGGGTCATGGGTATATGGATCATGATGATGTATGTCGTGGTGTTGTGGGTCATGATGATGTATGTTATGGTGATGTATGTCGTGGTGATGTATGTTGTGATGATAGATGGTGTGATGAAGTGTGTCATGATGGTGTATGTTGTGGTGATGATTGTCGTGATGATGTGGGTCATGGTTATGTGAGCCGTAGGTATATGTATCATGATGATGTATTTCGTGATGATAAGGGTCATGATTATGTATGTCGTGGTGATGTGGGTCGTGATGATGTATGTCGTGATGATGTACATCGTGATGATGTATGTTGTGGTGATATATGTCGTGGTGATGAGGGTCATGAGGTTGTATGTCGAGATGACGCGGTTCGTGATTATGTATGTTGTGGTGATGAGGGTCATGATGTATGTCGTGGTGATGTGGTTCGTGATGATGTATGTCGTGATGATGAAGGTCAAGTTGATGTATGTCGTGATGATGTGGTTTGTGATTATGCATGTTGTGGTGATGAGGGTCATGATGATGTATGTCGTGGTGATGAGGGTCATGATGATGGATGTCGTAGTGATGAGGGTCATGATGATGTATGTCGTGGTGATGAGGGTCATGATGATGTATGTCGTGGTGATGAGGGTCATGATGATGGATGTCGTGGTGATGTGGGTCATGATGATGTATGTTGTGGTGATGAGGGTCATGATGATGTATGTCGTGGTGATGAGGGTCATGATGATGGATGTCGTAGTGATGAGGGTCATGATGATGTATGTTGTGGTGATGAGGGTCATGATGATGTATGTCGTGGTGATGAGGGTCATGATGATGTATGTCGTAGTGATGAGGGTCATGATGATGTATGTCGTGGTGATGAGGGTCATGATGATGTATGTCGTGGTGATGAGGGTCATGATGATGTATGTCGTGGTGATGAGGGTCATGATGATGTATGTTGTGGTGATGAGGGTCATGATGATGTATGTCGTGGTGATGAGGGTCATGATGATGTATGTCGTGGTGATGAGGGTCATGATGATGTATGTTGTGGTGATGAGGGTCATGATGATGTATGTCGTGGTGATGAGGGTCATGATGATGTATGTCGTGGTGATGAGGGTCATGATGATGTATGTTGTGGTGATGAGGGTCATGATGATGTATGTCGTGGTGATGAGGGTCATGATGATGTATGTTGTGGTGATGAGGGTCATGATGATGTATGTCGTGGTGATGAGGGTCATGATGATGTATGTCGTGGTGATGAGGGTCATGATGATGTATGTTGTGGTGATGAGGGTCATGATGATGTATGTTGTGGTGATGAGGGTCATGATGATGGATGTCGTGGTGATGAGGGTCATGATGATGGATGTCGTGGTGATGTGGCTCATGATGATGGATGTCGTGGTGATGAGGGTCATGATGATGTATGTCGTGGTGATGAGGGTCATGATGATGTATGTTGTGGTGATGAGGGTCATGATGATGATGTTGTGGTGATGAGGGTCATGATGATGGATGTCGTGGTGATGTGGCTCATGATGATGGATGTCGTGGTGATGGGGGTCATGATGATGTATGTCGTGGTGATGAGGGTCATGATGATGTATGTCGTGGTGATGAGGGTCATGATGATGTATGTCGTGGTGATGAGGGTCATGATGATGTATGTCGTGGTGATGAGGGTCATGATGATGCATGTCGTGGTGATGAGGGTCATGATGATGGATGTTGTGGTGATGTGGGTCATGATGATGTATGTTGTGGTGATGAGGGTCATGATGATGTATGTCGTAGTGATGAGGGTCATGATGATGGATGTCGTGGTGATGAGGGTCATGATGATGTATGTTGTGGTGATGAGGGTCATGATGATGTATGTCGTGGTGATGAGGGTCATGATGATGTATGTCGTGGTGATGAGGGTCATGATGATGTATGTTGTGGTGATGAGGGTCATGATGATGTATGTCGTGGTGATGAGGGTCATGATGATGTATGTTGTGGTGATGAGGGTCATGATTATGTATGTCGTGGTGATGAGGGTCATGATGATGTATGTCGTGGTGATGAGGGTCATGATGATGTATGTTGTGGTGATGAGGGTCATGATGATGTATGTTGTGGTGATGTGGGTCATGATGATGGATGTTGTGGTGATGAGGGTCATGATGATGTATGTCGTGGTGATGTGGGTCATGATGATGGATGTCGTGGTGATGAGGGTCATGATGATGTATGTCGTAGTGATGAGGGTCATGATGATGTATGTTGTGGTGATGTGAGTCATGATGATGGATGTTGTGGTGATGAGGGTCATGATGATGGATGTCGTGGTGATGTGGCTCATGATGATGGATGTCGTGGTGATGAGGGTCATGATGATGTATGTCGTGGTGATGAGGGTCATGATGATGTATGTCGTGGTGATGAGGGTCATGATGATGTATGTCGTAGTGATGAGGGTCATGATGATGTATGTAGTGGTGATGAGGGTCATGATGATGCATGTCGTGGTGATGAGGGTCATGATGATGGATGTTGTGGTGATGAGGGTCATGATGATGTATGTTGTGGTGATGAGGGTCATGATGATGTATGTCGTAGTGATGAGGGTCATGATGATGTATGTCGTGATGATGTGGTTCATGATGATGTATGTTGTGGTGATGAGGGTCATGATGATGTATGTTGTGGTGATGTGGGTCATGATGATGTATGTTGTGGTGATGAGGGTCATGATGATGTATGTCGTGGTGATGAGGGTCATGATGATGTATGTCGTGGTGATGAGGGTCATGATGATGTATGTCGTGATGATGTGGTTCGTGATGATTTATGTTGTGGTGATGAGGGTCATGATGATGTATGTTGTGGTGATGAGGGTCATGATGATGTATGTCGTAGTGATGAGGGTCATGATGATGTATGTCGTGGTGATGTGGTTCGTGATGATGTATGTTGTGGTGATGAGGGTCATGATGATGTATGTCGTGGTGATGAGGGTCATGATGATGTATGTCGTGGTGATGAGGGTCATGATGATGTATGTAGTGGTGATGAGGGTCATGATGATGCATGTCGTGGTGATGAGGGTCATGATGATGGATGTTGTGGTGATGTGGGTCATGATGATGTATGTTGTGGTGATGAGGGTCATGATGATGTATGTCGTGGTGATGAGGGTCATGATGATGTATGTCGTGATGATGTGGTTCGTGATGATGTATGTTGTGGTGATGAGGGTCATGATGATGTATGTTGTGGTGATGTGGGTCATGATGATGGATGTTGTGGTGATGAGGGTCATGATGATGTATGTTGTGGTGATGAGGGTCATGATGATGTATGTCGTGGTGATGAGGGTCATGATGATGTATGTCGTGATGATGTGGTTCGTGATGATGTATGTTGTGGTGATGAGGGTCATGATGATGTATGTTGTGGTGATGTGGGTCATGATGATGTATGCCGTAGTGATGAGGGTCATGGTGATGTATGTCGTGATGATGTGGTTCGTGATGATGTATGTTGTGGTGATGAGGGTCATGATGATGTATGTCGTGGTGATGTGCGTCATGGTGATGTTCGTCGTGGTGATGTTGGTCAAGGGGATAATGGTCCTGGTGATGTTCGTCGTGGTGATGTTGGTCAAGGGGATAATGGTCATGGTGATGTATGTCGTGGTGATGTTGGTCAAGGGGATAATGGTCATGGTGATGTTCGTCGTGGTGATGTTGGTCAAGGGGATAATGGTCATGGTGATGTATGTCGTGGTGATGTTGGTCATGGTGATGTTCGTCGTGGTGATGTTGGTCAAGGGGATAATGGTCATGGTGATGTATGTCGTGGTGATGTTGGTCATGGTGATGTTCGTCGTGGTGATGTTGGTCAAGGGGATAATGGTCATGGTGATGTATGTCGTGGAGATGTGGATCGTGATGGGGTATGTCATGATGATGTTGGGCATGGGGATGTGGGTCATGGGGATGTGGGTCATGGGGATGTGTGTCACGGTGATGTGTGTCACGGTGATGTGTGTCACGGTGATGTATGCCATGGTGATGTATGCCATGGTGATGTGGGTCATGGGGATGTGGGTCATGAGTATATGGGTTATGATGATGTGCGTCATGGTGATGTGTGTCACGGTGATGTATGCCATGGTGATGTATGCCATGGTGATGTCGGGCATGGTGATGTGGGTCATGGGGATGTGGGTCATGGGGATGTGGGTCGTGGGGATGTGGGTCGTGGGGATGTGGGTCGTGGGGATGTGGGTCATGGGGATGTGGGTCATGGGGATGTGGGTAATGGGGATGTGGGTTATGATGATGTGCGTCATGGTGATGTGTGTCACGGTGATGTATGCCATGGTGATGTATGTCATGGTGACGTGTATCATTGTGATGTATGGCATGGTGATGTGTGTCATGGTGATGGGTGTCACGGTGGGGGGTGTTATGATGAGGTGGATCATGATGATATGTTTCATGGTGGTGTGTGTCATGGTGATGTGTGTCATGGTGATGTGTGTCATGGTGATGTGTGTCATGGTGATGGGTGTCACGGTGGGGTGTGTTATGATGAGGTGGATCATGATGATATGTTTCATGGTGGTGTGTGTCATGGTGATGTGGGTCACTGTGATGTATGCCATGGTGATGTATGGCATGGTGATGTGTGTCATGGTGATGGGTGTCACGGTGGGGTGTGTTATGGTGAGGTGGATCATGATGTATGGCATGGTGATGTGGGTCATGGTGATGGGTGTCATGGTGATGGGTGTCACGGTGGGGTGTGCTATGGTGAGGTGGATCATGATGATATGTTTCATGGTGGTGTGTGTCATGGTGATGTGGGTCACTGTGATGTAGGTCATGATGATGTAGTTTCTGGCGATACGGGTCATGGTGATGTGTGTTGTGATGATGTGGGTCATGATGATAATGTGTATTATAGGGATGCTGGGTATGATGATGTGGGTCATGGCGATGTGGGTCGGGATGATGTGAAGCATGATGACATAGATCATGATAATGTGAGTCATGGTGTGGATGTTAGTAATGGTAATAGGGGTCAAAATGTTGATGTGGGTCAAAATGTCGTGGCAAGTCATGGGTGCGTGGCTCATAATGTTGATATTGGAAATCAGTTGTTTGACAACCATCTGGATCATACAGCAAAGTTGAAAGTTGAGGGTGTTTATAGGCACCAGGTACCAGTGGACACAGATGAGAGTAAAAGGGTGATAATTGGGCATAATTCTAATGGGGATGGTGTAAACAGAGATGTGGGCACTGCTTCTGGTTGTGTCTCATCCAATGGTCAAAATGAGGATGACAGTTACATGCAGAATAGTTTTACAACCCGAAATACCCCACAGACCTGTACAGAGTTAACACAGAAGCCTTTAAGGATAGTCTCTTTAAACGTTTGTGGACTACTTTCTAAACTTAAGTACCCAGAATTCATTGAACTAATTTCGAATAATGATATTGTTTGCTTGAGTGAAACCAAAATGAGTGATCTTGATACAGTAGAGATTAATGGCTTTACTTTCATCCCCAAAAACCGAAAGAAATTTAGAAGAAAATCGGGAGGGGTTGGAATTCTTGTGAGAGAAAGTGTCACAAAACAGATTAAAATAATTGAACAAAAAAATCAGGAGAATTTGGTAGACCCATCTTTACATAAATTCTACAAGTTTGTAGACAGTGTAGTCTGTAAAGAATGTCTTTGCATTGAGTTTTCTCCGGAATCTACAAACTTACCCGTTGCATCAGTATTACTGTGTGCATTGTACCTGCCACCAGAGGGTTCACCTTATTATAATAATAACGCCTTTCAAGACCTAGAAGAAATGTTTATGCATTTAGACTTTGATAATATTGTTCTCCTTGGCGATTTAAATGCCAGAACCGGTTCAGTTAGAGACTTTATGTTAGAAGCTCCCATTATTGATGAACAATTAGGTGAATCTGGAATGGTTGAGTTGATGAAAATTTATAAGGTTAGGCAACATCGACAATCACAGGACAGGACAATAAACAACCAAGGCCATTCGCTCATTGATTTTTGTAAAACTTATGGTTTACTTATTGTGAATGGGCAAGTTGGTGATGATGCGGATATTGGCGAAATGACTTGCAAAGATGCTAGTATCGTTGATTATGCTGTAGCTTCCCCGCAGTTATTCCCCCTTTTCAAAAATTTCACAGTGGGTGATTTTGACCACTGTTTATCAGACGTTCACAACCCGATCTTTCTTGAGATAGACTTTGGAGAACATAAAATTAGCAATGATGACCAGGTGAACGGAAATATAGGGGACAATGAAACCAACGGAAGGAAATTTTATTGGAAACCAGAACTTGAAAATAATTTTGTAAATGAGCTAAATGACCAGGATATTGCCACAGCTAATGATGTGTTAAGTCGCTTAGTTTTTTTCTGACGTAGCAGTCTCACAAACTCAGATCGATAACGCTACTGATGTAATCTGCAATTTAATGAGAGACGCTGGTGTAAAGGCTGGCATGAGTAGAGACTGTCCAAAGCGCACAGGAAAGAGGGATGACTGTGGCCGCACGCCAAAAACAAATGAAGAGTGGTTTGATTCTGATTGTAAAACTGAAAGACGAGCATACCGAAGAGCTAAGCATCATTATCAACTAACTAGATCCGATCCAAATAAAAGAAAACGTGGTCAGGCTTTTAAAGATTACCAAAAAATGATAAATAAAAAGTGTAATGAATATATTAAAAGTTTTCACAAGAAGATACGATCGCTACGCTCTAAAGACCCTAAGCAATACTGGAAACTAATTAGTGACAAGGATCAAAGAAATAAAATCATAGAGCAAGTTAGCCATGAAACGTTTGTTGAACATTTTGAGCAACTAACTAATGTGTCCACAGACCAGTTAATAGATGTTGAAGAAGACACTGGGGAAGGGATTAGTACTGACAATGAAGAAATAAATAAAGAGATCACCGTTGAGGAAACTATAACAGGCGTTAAACAGCTTAAAAACAATAAAGCATGTGGTCCTGATAGTATATTAAATGAATTTTTGAAAGCAGGTAGTTCAAAATTAGTGCAAACAATAACAATGCTGTTTAACGTGATACTGCGTTCTGGAAAAGTTCCAACGGCCTGGGCTGTAGGATATATAACTCCGGTGTATAAAGGCAAGGGAGATGTTAAAGATCCAGACAACTACAGGGGGATTAGTGTACTTAGTTGCTTTGGTAAACTTTTTACAAGTATAATAAATAACCGCATTTACAAATTTCTTGAAAAGAATAATCTACTTGGCTTTGAGCAGGCAGGGTTTCGAAAAGACCATTCCACCATGGACCACATCTTTTCATTACACTGTTTGATTGATATATATTTACAAAAACGAAAGAGGCTTTATTGCGCATTCGTAGATTACAGAAAGGCTTTTGACAGTGTCCAAAGATCTATCCTATGGAGCAAGTTAATAAAACAGAACATCTGTGGAAATGTCCTTTCTATTGTAAAAGATATGTATGCTAAAGCTAAATCGTGTATTAAAACCAGTACTGGTTGCTCACAACCCTTTATTTTGAATATCGGCCTGCGTCAGGGAGAAAACCTATCGCCAGTATTGTTTGCCTTGTTCTTAAATGATCTAAGTGAATTTTTCTCATCTAATGTCCAAGGCCTGAGAGTTGTTGAGTCGTTTGCATGGAGTCTGGACATCGCTGATGTTGAAAGTTATCTACGATTATTCCTGTTGCTTTATGCTGACGATACTGTTATTCTGGCAGAGTCACCAGAATAAATGCAAAAGTCTCTGAACCTCCTTGAAATGTACTGTGAAGTTAACTGCCTTCATATTAACACAAGTAAAACAAAAGTAATGGTTTTTTCAAGGGGTAAGATCAGAAATTTACCGAGGTTGCTTTACAGAGGCGAAACCATAGAAGTTGTTTGGGAATATAAATATTTAGGTGTACTCTTCAGTTACAACAATAAATTCAAAAAAGCAATGAGATTGCAATTCAATCAAGCAAATAGAGCTATGTTTCTTTTACTGCGCAGGTGTAGGAAGTTAAATTTCCCCCTAGATATACAATTGGAATTATTTGATAAGTGCATAAAACCAATTCTTTTGTATGGTTGTGAGGTTTGGGCTGGGGATGGATTGGAAACTGTCCAGAGACTACAATTGCGTTATTTAAAGTTAGTTTTAGGACTCAAAAAGTCTACGCCAACATGTATGGTTATTGGGGAAACAGGTGTTTTTCCTGTAGATATTGAAGCTAAAACTAGAATGCTCGTGTATTGGTATAAATTATTTACATATAAGAACACTTCAAAAGCTTCTGTTTTGATGTTTAATTTGTGTTATAAACAATATCTAAAGGATGGTTTGGGAGTTTCTTGGTTGGCTCAAATTAAAACATTTTTAGACTCCCTTGGTATGACATATCTTTGGACGAACCCGACTCTCTCATTAATACAGTTTAAATACATTGTGAAACAAAGATTAAAAGACCAGTTCCTACAATATTGGCATAATGAGGTTAACACCAACAGTGTTTGTTATAACTACCGTTTATATAAAGAAAATCATTTATTGGAAAATTACCTATTACTGCTTCCTAAAAATTTAAGACAATCTATGTTGAAGTTTAGAACAACCAACAATAAACTACCGGTTCAAAAGCAGCGGTTTTTTAATGTTGCTAGAAATGAGCGGAATTGTTTATTTTGTAATAGAGACGAAATTGGCGACGAATTCCATTACGTATTGCAATGCCCATACGGACCAGTAAAAGAAAAAAGAAAAGAATTGTTTTCAAAGTATTATAATCACCACCCAAATGTCCACAAATTTAAATCGTTACTGAGTAGTTCAAACCCAGTAATAGAGACGAAATTGGCGACGAATTCCATTACGTATTGCAATGCCCATACGGACCAGTAAAAGAAAAAAGAAAAGAATTGTTTTCAAAGTATTATAATCACCACCCAAATGTCCACAAATTTAAATCGTTACTGAGTAATTCAAACCCAAGAGTATTGAGAAAGCTGGCAAGGTTTTTTAATTTTATTTTACATCTTTTCTAGTGGTGATGCATTTGTTGTTAGCACTGGTAATTTCTTTTTTGCATATGTTAATATCATATCAATTGCCTTGTGTTCTGCACGTTTGTTTCATTGAATGTTTATGGGGACAAATTTGTTGTGAGTGTTTGTGTTTATGGCTTTGAAGCCCTCTGGGCTGGAAGTTGAAATAAAAACTTGAAACTTGAAACTTGTGTCGCGGGCAGCACCCATGTCTGCACGCAGCCCAATCTTCTCCCTCATCCAGCTCTAAGTATACTCATTCTCCCTACCATCTTTTCACTGTTGTCACGCTTGGTGACAAAAGCACGTGAAGAGGAAGGAGAGGATGATTAAGAGAGCGAGTGTGTGTGTATCCGTGTGTATGTGTGTTCGTTTTTCATTTTTCTTTTTCTTTAAGAATTGATTAAAACTTTGCATGCTTTTGTCGTTTTTCTTTCCTAAATCGTGTTTGTGTGTAAGGATTCGTCTTCCGGCGATGTGAAGAGTTCAGTTTTGAGAGTTGTTGTAGGACCCTTTTTGGTCTAGTTCAAATCAGTTGCGTCTTGGCACTCCTTCTGAGATCATCTGTCAGGGGAAATCGGGGGCGACCCTGGGACGAGCCACGACTCGTTAAGAACCCTTTTCTGCTGTTCAGTCAGCCTACCAGTCGTGTCAGTGTGGAAGACATCAGCCCTGCCGACTCGGGAATCACCAGCCTACCAGCCGTGTCAGTGTGGGAGACATCAGCCCTGCCGGCTCGGGAATCACCAGCTTTGTTTGGCATGGGAACACCAGGTCTTGGGCGATCTTCGCCGATGCTCAGGGGCCTTGGGAACGTAGTCTGTAGGCCTACATAGCAGCCACCGGGATTTGTGGTGAGTGTTTTAGTTTTCGGAGTTTGTTAGTTTGTCTAAGAGGATTATTCTTGGTTTCCATGCGGCCTCAGGTCTGGGTGGAAGGTCATATTTCAAACTTCGCTTCCTCGTCAAAATGGCAGTGTTCAATTCATTATGGTTTCTGTGGTTTTCTTTCCTTCTTGAAGTTTAGCGGTGAAAGTGTCTTTATGGTTAACGATTTTGGTTCCGTTTTGCCTAATTTCGTTTCCATAGTCAGGTAGTAGTTCTCTCCCATTTCCCATATTCATTCTCGATTCATTTGCAGGTATACTTAGTTTTGGGTTCTTCTGTGTCGGTGGCGACCGTTGGGGAGCTTCCTTTATTTTGTTTGTCTTAATTTTAATGTTTTATTTAGTAACATTTAAATTTTATATTACAATTTTTAATAATCTTCCTAGCTCCTGAGTCTGATAATGTTACATTTCACGTGGTTGTGTAGTAGCTTGGTTTGGAAGTCAAGTTAAATTAAATTAGCTAGCCAGACTCAGAGAGGGAACTCACCGCGTGGAAGAAATGTATTCGTTCCTTTTGAGGAACTTAAAATAAGCTCTTTAATTTTTGTGAGCACAGTATTCATTTTAATGAATGTTTTAATAGTCATGATGTGTATATGGCGTGCCCAAAAGTGCGCTCTCTTGCTTATGCACTAATTGTTATTTTTGCAGCACTCTAGTATGTTATTGAAATGTAAGGTTGGTGCGCAGCCTTTGGGATTTGGGGACGCAACACTGTCCCCTTTATCTTCACTGATTTGCTCATTGTTGTGTTTAGAACTTTTGCGCAAATCATCGTGAACTGTTTTGCTACAAATATAAAAGAAAGGTTATATTTTCTTTTAAGCATTTGCTTTTTCCTGCTTGGAGCATGAGTCAAAATTGTAAAAGGCCTTTATGTCCTAACTTTTCTGAAATTCAGTTCTTTCTCTTCTTTTCAAAATTGTTTTCGATCTCATTAATATTTAGTGGCAACAACACGCAATTCACGAGGCGCATAGTTGGATACGATTCTGATCTCCGCCGGGGTTAGTCCCTGGATTTCATATTTCATATAGGGGCCGAAGCTGAGAGTCCAGCTTCCAGCTGAAGGACGCCCAAAAGCTTGACCAGCGTCCCGGACCTGAAGCTCCTTGTTGGAGAGGGTGGGCTAAGGCGACCCGAAGTGCCTTGTGAAAGAGTGGGCTGATCGACGACCCAGCCTACCTCTTTTTCGTCGTCGAACCCTGCACCTCGCCAGTGGGATTAGCCCTTGGACATTTTGGACACACTGGTGATTAACATTTCTTTTGTTGTTGTTGTTAATGAGATCACTTTATTAAAAGTAAAAGTAGTTGTTTTTTCCCTTCTCATTTTCTTATTGAATTAAAAGGAAAAGGACGTAAGGGCTCTACGGCTCATGCTATTAATTAGTTTTCATAGTTGATTTATTTATTTTGACTACCCCTCGTGGGAAGTTTGTATTTGAAAAGAGAACAAACAGTAAAGTTTTCTTGTTGTCAATTTTATTATTTTGTCGGGTCTGGTGTGGGTGTGCGAGTGTTTGGTTGTGTGATTCAGAAATCCGTCTACCCTTAACTGAACCCTCCCTAGTACGTACTTCCTTGTGTAAAACTGCAGGAGTATCGTGACAAAAGTCAAACAAGTTGTCAGAGATCCTACTGGAAATTACATAATAGCTCATATTGACAAAAGATTAATTTTCTTTTAGTAAATATATACGGGCCAAATAGGGATGAACCTGAATTTTATAATAATGTGTGGAAAGATTGTCAATTTTGGGCCCAAAAATATTGTGATAGGAGGGGATTTCAATCTGGTCCTTGAAGTAAGTAGATTATCATAATTATAAACATATAAATAATCCTCATGCAAAGCAGGCGGTTGAGAATATAATTGAGACCCTTGATTTAAATGATATTTGGAGAGAAATGAACCCTGATTGTCACTGCTTTACATGGACTAATCCATTTCAACAGGCTAGGTTAGATTTCTTTTTAATCTCGGATATGGTCGTTTCTTATGTAGAGGATACAGACATAGACACTGGCTACAGAACAGACCACTCAACTGTCCTATTAAAATTAAAACTAAATGAAAGCATTAAACGTAACACATACTGGAAGCTGAACACATCTCTATTAAAAGACAAAGCTTATTTGGATGAAATAAATGAAGAAATCAGGAATATAAAGGCAGAATATTTGTTAAATAAAAATGATATTAACAAAACGGATGATTAATTAGAATTTTCTATTTCTGACGACCTATTTCTTGACTTTTTGTTAATGAAAATAAGATCAAGGACTATTTCATTTGCAACTGCGAAAAAGAGAAAGTGTATGGAAGAAGAAGAACAGTTAGAACAGGAAATCCGCAATTTAGACAAAAATGAGATAAAATCTGAGAGGGAGTTTCGAGCCATAGATGCAAAAAAAAGACAAACCAAAAGAAATCTGAGCAAAAGGAATTGAAGGCGTTCTATTAAGATCACGTGCTAGATGGGTAGCAGAAGGAGAGAAAGTTGGTTCCTATTTCTGTAATCTTGAAAAAAGGCATTACGTTAGTAAAAACGTGGATCAAAAAGATATTTTAAAAGAAGTTCAAGATTATGATAAATTGGAAGGTTTAATTACACTAGAGGAAGCTTCTTTAGTTCTTAAAAACATGAAAAATAATAAAAGCCCAGGTACTGATGGCTTCAGTGCTGAATTTATTAAGGAATGAATGAATGAAAAATTGTGTTTTACGTCCTCTCTGTCCGGAACAGACACACATGGGACATTTGTAGATACAAAGATGGTGGGAACAATACTGGAGGCAATGCCCGGAGGCAGTGCAACACCAGTAAAGTCCCGATTTTGTAAAACAAAACAGATAGGTGTAGCAGTAACCACGCCTCAGTTAAACCTCATCGGCTATGGTACCGCCACAATTACGAATTTGTTAAGGTCTTTTGGAAACAATTGGGTGTGTTTGTGGTAAGAGCATTAAATGCAGGTTTTTTAAAGGGTGAACTGTCATGTGTCCAAAGGCAGGGTATCATTACATGTGTTCCAAAAGGTGATAACCCAGACAATTTATAAAAAAATTGGAGACCCATTTCTCTTTTAAATGTTATTTATAAAATAGGATCATCATCTATAGCTAATAGAATAAAACGTGTATTACCTAGCATTATAAACGAAGACCAAACAGGATTTATTAGACATACACTACTCACAAAAAGTTAAGGATCACTATGAGAAAACAGGTGCGCAATAAACTCCGTTCGCTCCTGTTATTTTTTTCTCAGTCAAGCCAAATTGTTATGAATTCTTGTTCAGCTGTAAGTGGGCGATGTTGTGTTAGTGGAAACATTGCACGTGATTCTCTATTACTGAGCTTGGCAGCAAAAGAAAAAGCGGAAACTTGCGAAAAAGGACCTTGTTTTGGATCGTTCTGCATGAACACATTGCACAAGCCAGATGGAAAAACCATTATGCACGTGCAAGCACTGCTGTTTATGTGTGAGATGCTGTCTCTTGCTTGGCTTTATAAGAAGACATACCACCAGTATTAGGCCTGATTTGACAATGCCTCCACGACGAAAATTGAGCGAGTTGGATAGGGGACGAGCTGTTGCATGGTTCCAAGATGGTGTTCCCAAGCGAGAAGTGGCCAGGCGACTTCAGGTGTCCATCTCGGTCATTGTCAGACTGATTCAACGCTTCACAGCCACTGGGAGGGTCCATGAAAGACGCAGATCTGGTCGACCGAAGAAGACAACTCCACGTGAAGATCGTCTCATTGAACGACAAGCCCTGCAGACAAGAACAGCCTCTTCCAGCATCATTCGAAGGCAGCTGAGGGTGGCTACTAACATCAACATCAGCCAGCAGACCATACGGAACCGCCTTCATGGGTTTAACCTCCGTTCTCGTCGCCCAGCTGTACGGCCACGCTTAACTCCAGCCCATAGGGCAGCACGCCGCGCCTTCTGCAGACGTCACGTGAGGTGGACACGTCAGCAATGGTCCCAGGTCCTGTTCAGTGATGAATCACGCTTCACCCTGAACCACAACGACGGCCGACTGAGGGTCTGGAGGCGCCCAGGGGAACGCTTTATTGACGCCACTGTCCAAGAAAAGGTGGCCTTTGGTGGAGGTTCTGTAATGGTCTGGGGGGCCTTCAGCCTTCACCACAGAACACCCTTGTATCATGTACAGGGTAACCTGACTGGCCTCCGATACCGGGATGAGATCCTTCGACCGCTGGCTGTGCCTACACTGCAGCAGATGGGACCGCCGGCTGTCTACCAGGATGACAACGCTCGCCCCCACAGGGCAAGGGTGGTCAACGACTTCCTGCAGCAGTCTGGAGTCAACAGAATGGAGTGGCCAGCATGCAGTCCCGATCTCAACCCGATTGAGAACCTCTGGGATGAGCTGGATCGCAAAGTGAGGAGCAACCACCCCCCTCCCAGGGATGCCCAGCACCTCTACCAGATGCTGCAGGCTGAGTGGCAGGCGCTTCCACAGAGGATCTTCACCACCCTGGTCAACTCCATGAGGACTCGCTGCGTCGAGTGCCAGAACAGCCATGGCGGATACACGCATTACTGAACTTTTGGGAGCATCAGAATGCCCTGTCTTGTGATTTCAATGACTTTGGGAAATCAAATTTCGATACGTACCCACTTTGATCAAATGTACAGACCAAACGATTGCTCGAAATTGAAGGCAATTGTGTATCGTTATCACTAAAGCATTGAATTAAATGTTGGCCAAAATTCAACGCATTGGCTTTCTTATTTGGAAAGTTATGAATTAGTTTGCAAGTGATCCTTAACTTTTTGTGGATAGCTTATTTCTGAAAATATTGAAAGAAAGGCATAAAATAGAAAACATAGCTCAATTGTTGCAATGAACCAAACTGACATCAATGCAAAATGGATGGCTTATGAACCTCGACTGTCTCTCTTAATAAACTGCTTTTTGCTTGCATGATGAGGCCGCAAAACAAGGCCATATGCATTACTATAGTAAATAATAATATGTTTATAATGATGCATACCTATTCCTGTGTCTGTGGTATTGGACAATGCACAACTCGATTTATTGTGACCTACGTAAAATGTTTGATCCAGGCCATTTTGTGAATGATGAAAAACAGAAATAAAAATTATGGGGAGGGGGTGAGGTATTATTATTATTTATATATATATATTTTTAATTATTATTATTACTATGCATTTTCTTTTTTTGTGTGTGTGTGGCTTAAATTTTTTTTGGTTATATTATTAGTTTTGAGTTAAATTATATTCTACTTTATCTCAATATGTTTTTTTTGTTTTTTTCTCTTCTCTTTAAGTTTACTAGTTTATTTCTTAAACTCTTTATTTATAGTGTTTGTTTGTGTCTTAATATGAGAAAAATGAAATAAAAATGTTTGTGTTTTGGTTTTTTCTCTTCTCTTTAAGCTTACTAGTTTATTTCTTAAACTCTTGATTTATAGTGTTTGTGTCTTAATATCAGAAAAATGAAATAAAAACGTTAAAAAAAATAATAAAAGATTATTGACTGGCACACACATTCCCTTACTGCTATCTGCAGGTGGTGTTCACACATTATTGACTGGCACACACATTCCCATACTGCTATCTGCAGGTGGTGTTCACACATTATTGACTGGCACACACATTCCCTTACTGCTATCTGCAGGTGTTGTTCACACATTATTGACTGGCACACACACACTCCCATACTGCTATCTGCAGGTGTTGTTCACACATTATTGACTGGCACACACACACTCCCATACTGCTATCTGCAGGTGGTGTTCACACATTATTGACTGGCACACACACATTCCCATACTGCTATCTGCAGGTGTTGTTCACACATTATTGACTGGCACACACACATTCCCATACTGCTATCTGCAGGTGTTGTTCACACATTATTGACTGGCACACACACATTCCCATACTGCTATCTGCAGGTGTTGTTCACACATTATTGACTGGCACACACATTCCATTCACATACTGCTATCTACAGGTGGTGTTCACACATTATTGACTGGCACACACACATTCCCATACTGCTATCTACAGGTGTTGTTCACACATTATTGAGTGGCACACACACATTCCCATACTGCTATCTGCAGGTGTTGTTCACACATTGACTGGCACACACACATTCCCATACTGCTATCTGCAGGTGGTGTTCACACATTATTGAGTTGCACACACACATTCCCATACTGCTATCTACAGGTGTTGTTCACACATTATTGACTGGCACACACACATTCCCATACTGCTATCTGCAGGTGGTGTTCACACATTATTGACTGGCACACACACATTCCCATACTGCTATCTGCAGGTGTTGTTCACACATTGACTGGCACACACACATTCCCATACTGCTATCTGCAGGTGTTGTTCACACATTATTGACTGGCACACACACACTCCCATACTGCTATCTGCAGGTGTTGTTCACACATTGACTGGCACACACACATTCCATTCACATACTGCTATCTGCAGGTGTTGTTCACACATTATTGACTGGCACACACACATTCCCATACTGCTATCTGCAGGTGGTGTTCACACATTATTGACTGGCACACACACACTCCCATACTGCTATCTACAGGTGGTGTTCACATATTATTGAGTGGCACACACAAACTCCCATACTGCTATATACAGGTGTTGTTCACACATTATTGAGTTGCACACACACATTCCCATACTGCTATCTGCAGGTGGTGTTCACACATTATTGACTGGCACACACACATTCCCATACTGCTATCTACAGGTGTTGTTCACACATTATTGACTGGCACACACACATTCCCATACTGCTATCTACAGGTGGTGTTCACACATTATTGACTGGCACACACACATTCCCATACTGCTATCTACAGGTGTTGTTCACACATTATTGACTGGCACACACACATTCCCATACTGCTATATACAGGTGTTGTTCACACATTATTGAGTTGCACACACACATTCCCATACTGCTATCTACAGGTGGTGTTCACACATTATTGACTGGCACACACACATTCCCATACTGCTATATACAGGTGTTGTTCACACATTATTGACTGGCACACACACATTCCCATACTGCTATCTACAGGTGTTGTTCACACATTATTGACTGGCACACACACATTCCCATACTGCTATCTGCAGGTGTTGTTCACACATTGACTGGCACACACACATTCCCATACTGCTATCTACAGGTGTTGTTCACACATTATTGACTGGCACACACACATTCCCATACTGCTATCTGCAGGTGTTGTTCACACATTGACTGGCACACACACATTCCCATACTGCTATCTACAGGTGGTGTTCACACATTATTAAGTTGCACACACACATTCCATTCACATACTGCTATCTGCAGGTGGTGTTCACACATTATTGAGTGGCACACACACATTCCATTCACATACTGCTATCTGCAGGTGTTGTTCACACATTATTGACTGGCACACACACATTCCCATACTGCTATCTACAGGTGTTGTTCACACATTATTGAGTGGCACACACACATTCCCATACTGCTATCTGCAGGTGTTGTTCACACATTATTGACTGGCACACACACATTCCCATACTGCTATCTGCAGGTGTTGTTCACACATTGACTGGCACACACACATTCCCATACTGCTATCTACAGGTGTTGTTCACACATTATTGACTGGCACACACACACTCCCATACTGCTATCTACAGGTGGTGTTCACACATTATTGACTGGCACACACACATTCCCATACTGCTATCTACAGGTGTTGTTCACACATTATTGAGTGGCACACACATTCCATTCCCATACTGCTATCTACAGGTGTTGTTCACACATTATTGAGTGGCACACACACATTCCATTCACATACTGCTATCTGCAGGTGGTGTTCACACATTATTGAGTGGCACACACACATTCCCATACTGCTATCTGCAGGTGATGTTCACACATTATTGACAGGCACACACACATTCCATTCACATACTGCTATCTGCAGGTGGTGTTCACACATTATTGAGTGGCACACACACATTCCATTCACATACTGCTATCTGCAGGTGGTGTTCACACATTATTGACTGGCACACACAGATTCCCATACTGCTATCTGCAGGTGGTGTTCACACATTATTGACTGGCACACACACATTCCCATACTGCTATCTGCAGGTGTTGTTCACACATTATTGACTGGCACACACAGATTCCCATACTGCTATCTGCAGGTGGTGTTCACACATTATTGAGTGGCACACACATTCCATTCCCATACTGCTATCTACAGGTGTTGTTCACACATTATTGAGTGGCACACACATTCCATTCCCATACTGCTATCTACAGGTGGTGTTCACACATTATTGAGTTGCACACACACATTCCATTCACATACTGCTATCTGCAGGTGGTGTTCACACATTATTGAGTGGCACACACACATTCCATTCACATACTGCTATCTGCAGGTGGTGTTCACACATTATTGAGTGGCACACACACATTCCATTCACATACTGCTATCTGCAGGTGTTGTTCACACATTATTGAGTGGCACACACACATTCCCATACTGCTATCTGCAGGTGTTGTTCACACATTATTGACAGGCACACACACATTCCATTCACATACTGCTATCTGCAGGTGGTTGTTCACACATTATTGAGTGGCACACACACATTCCATTCACATACTGCTATCTACAGGTGGTGTTCACACATTATTGAGTGGCACACACACATTCCATTCACATACTGCTATCTGCAGGTGGTGTTCACACATTATTGACTGGCACACACTCATTCCATTCACATACTGCTATCTGCAGGTGGTGTTCACACATTATTGACTGGCACACACAGATTCCCATACTGCTATCTGCAGGTGTTGTTCACATATTATTGACTGGCACACACACATTCCATTCACATACTGCTATCTACAGGTGGTGTTCACATATTATTGAGTGGCACACACAGATTCCCATACTGCTATCTGCAGGTGGTGTTCACACATTATTGAGGGGCACCCAGATTCATGACCTGGGTGCGGCCCGGCCCCCTTAGAGTGTAAGGAGTTCAGGGCCGAAACACTTGATCAAGGGGGGCTTCTTCTCTGAAGACCCTCTGTTGTCCAGCTCTCCGCAGAGTTTCTCCACACTGACATATGGAAATTCCATTGACTTCCAGGAATAGTCTGGAGGACACCGGGAAAGACCGGGGACACCGGGAAAGACTGGAACGCGCCTCTACAGAAACGACTGCTTTACGGAAACGGACAACGAGATTGCCTAACGGACTACTGGAATTTCTGTGTGTCTGTGGAAAGAAGTTTGCAATCCAGCGCGGCATGAAAATCGACAGGACGAAGGTAGGCTGTGCAAATACTCAAAAGAATGAGAGGCAGCGCACTGCATCAGCAGATAAGACGTCGGAAGTCCAAGGCCAGGACTTGAACCACAGTGCCAAGGATATCCACGCATCTGATTCAGATGAGACATTTGTACAAGCTCTTGAGACCAAACGTCCAAAACTCAACCTGCCGCCTGCAAACGCCAAAGAGCTATGGGATAAACTTGATGAGGACATAACCCAGAAACTGAACACGCTCTTAGGGAAAACCTCACTGGAACACAAACTGGCTACATTTGGAGACATTGTGTATTCCACCTGCAGGGACGCTATGGAGGGAAACAACCTAAAGCAACGGTACCTCCTCAAAAATCCAGACGACAGCGAGAAATGGACAACATCCGAGCAAAAAAAAAGAACCTCAAGAAGCAAATGAAATGTGCTTCCAAGATCGAAAAGCAAGGCCTCCAGAGGCTGTGGGACGACCTCAAAGCAAGACACAATGGCCTCAGGAAGGCAGAAGCTGCAAGGAAGAAACGGAGCAAAAAGAAGAAGAATCAAGACCGCTTCTTCAGAGATCCATTCCAGTACGCCAGAAAGTTGTTTGAACAGCCAAAATCCGGGACACTCACCGTGGACAAAGAAACCCTTGAGCATGGAGGAATTTGAAGATCAGCGACCAATGGATGATAGCAGATGGGGTGTATATACCCAAAGAGCAGAATTCAACTGGCCTCAGCCAGTTCAGACCCATCTCCCTACTGAACATTGAAGGAAAAATCTTCTTCTCTGTCATGGCCAATAGGATGACTAAGTACCTGATGGAAAACAACTTCCTGGATGTGTCAGTCCAAAAGGGAGGCATCCCAGGGGTTCCCGGATGTGTAGAACACATACAATGATCTGGGAGGCGATCCAAAGGGCCAAAGCAGAGAAAAAGGACGTTGGTGCTGTGTGGCTTGACCTGGCAAACGCCTATGGATCAGTACCACACAAGATGATTCAGCTAGCCCTTGAGATGTACCATGTACCCCAGAACATCCGGGAAATGCTGAAGAGATACTTCCACGGTTTGTCCATCAAGAGTCTTGGGAGATGGTATGACGACTCTCTAAAGGACACAAAAAGGGGAACTGAGACCAAACAAATGGCTAAGGAGGGCCTGGAGACAATAGACCAATGCGGCCTGGCAGGCAAATACAAAGTCTGGTGCCTACAGTTCATGCTGATACCAAAGCTCCTCTGGCCACTCCTGATATACAACATCTGCACCAGCACCGTAGAAGCCATGGAAGCCAAGATCAACAAATATACAAGGAAATGGCTTGGTGCCCCACCTGGACTCACGAATGTTGCATTGTACTGCCGCCAAGCAAAGCTGAAGTTACCCTTCAAATCCCTGTTGAGGAATACAAAGTGGGTAAAACAAGGCTACAAACAATGCTTGAAGACTCAGAGGACAAGGTTGTGAAAGAGAACCAACCCCATCTGAGGACAGGCAGAAAGTGGAAAGTCCAAAAGGCAGTGGAAGAAGCAAAAGACAGCCTGAGAATCAGCGAAATAACAGGGCATACTCAGACCAACAAGCTCGGGCTTGGAGCAACAGAAATGAAGTGGTGGTCAAAAACCAAAGGAAAAGAAAGGAGAGACCTGGTCATTCAAGAAGTGAGAAAGGAGGAAGATGCCAACAGAGTCCAGAAAGCCATCCAGCAAGGTCAGCAAGGACAATGGACTACATGGGAAAATGCACTCCAAAGAAGCCTCACCTGGAATGACATATGGCACATGGCTCCCCTGAGAGGCTCAGCTTCATCATCAGATCTATGTACGACCTTCTGCCCTCTGGCGCAAATCTGGTCAGGTGGGGACTTCCAGATGATCCCAAATGCCCGCTCTGCCAGGGCAGACAGACTGTGGAGCACGTCCTCAGCTCATGCAAAGTGGCACTATCCAAAGGAAGGTACATGTGGAGGCACAACCAAGTCCTCAAAGAGATAGCCAATGCAGTCAGTACCGCCAAAGGAAAACCAACGCCTGCACCAGCCCCACAAGCAACTTTCTACTCCGCAGGAAGATGGCAAACCATGGCCAAGAGTTACAGCACCAGCCAGGACACAAAAGCAGAGTTTGCTCGAAGGTGCAGAAGACTGGGAATGCTCAGCAGATCTTCCAGAGTGGAAAACTTTCACAGAGACCATCAAAAAGAGCAACTTGAGACCTGATATTGTGCTCCAATCAAGTTCTTCAAAACAAATGATTCTGATCGAACTGACAGTGCCTTGGGAAAGCATAATAGAGGAAGCGCACACCTACAAGACTGAAAAGTATGCCAACCTTGCCAGCAGCTTGAGGAAATCTGGCTTCAACACCAAGGTCCTTGCCGTAGAAGTTGGAGCGAGGGGATTTGTAGGCACGTCCGCCTACAACCTCATGAAACAGCTCTCAATATCCGGAAAGATGAGGACGAGAGCCTTGAAAGCAATGTCTGAGACAGCTGAGAAAAGCTCAGGCTGGATATGGGCGAGGAGGAATGAAACTGAACTTCATAAGTCTTAAATTTCCCTCTAAAGGTAGCCCAGTCCCGTAGCTCGTTGGATAAGACCACGAACACAAAATACCAGGTTAAGCAACATCGACCATGGTCAGAACTTGGATGGGTGACTGGTTCAAATCCCGGCAGCTCCTGGGAGGAAAAGAAAGTGGTGACAGCAGAGGGGCACCATTCCCATACTGCTATCTGCAAGTGTTGTTCACACATTATTGACTGGCACACACACATTCCCATACTGCTATCTGCAAGTGTTGTTCACACATTGAGTGGCACACACACATTCCCATACTGCTATATACAGGTGTTGTTCACACATTATTGACTGGCACACACACATTCCCATACTGCTATCTGCAGGTGTTGTTCACACATTATTGACTGGCACACACATTCCCATACTGCTATCTGCAGGTGTTGTTCACACATTGAGTGGCACACACACATTCCCATACTGCTATCTACAGGTGTTGTTCACACATTGAGTGGCACACACACATTCCCATACTGCTATCTACAGGTGTTGTTCACACATTGAGTGGCACACACACATTCCCATACTGCTATCTACAGGTGTTGTTCACACATTGAGTGGCACACACACACTCCCATACTGCTATCTGCAGGCGTTGTTCACACATTATTGACTGGCACACACACATTCCATTCACATACTGCTATCTGCAGGTGTTGTTCACACATTATTGACTGGCACACACACATTCCATTCACATACTGCTATCTGCAGGTGGTGTTCACACATTATTGACTGGCACACACATTCCATTCACATACTGCTATCTGCAGGTGGTGTTCACACATTATTGACTGGCACACAATCATATTAATCCATCTATCTGCAAGTGCTTTGTTCACACACTATTGAGTGGCACACACACACATTCACATACATCACATAATAATATCAATCCATGTAACTGCTTTTGTCAAACCAGCAATGCCACTCACACCACTCGCTCAAATCCAACTGACAAGAATTTATCTCTTACTACAAGAAATGTTTTAATATCAAGCCATAAGCATCTGCACAAATAAAAGATACAAAAAATGCTACACATAAAGGCTGCATTAATAATCTAACATAGCACACACTACACCACATCTTACATCACATCAGAACATACTAACATAACACATACAACTTTATAGATTAATGTAGAATGAACATACTATTAAGTATAATACGCCTTTATCACAACTTTATCAATCACTTTCATCATTAATTTTATCTTATGGAATTATTTACGTGTGAAGGAATGCACCAATAACAGTGAGAACAGATGAGGGAAAATAGGTTTTATTGTTGATCTAAAGAGA